>CAIGQV010016663.1:6457266-6550423 GCA_903798115.1 Danio jaintianensis | reverse complement strand
GAAAGACTGGTGCTAGCATATCTGAAGGACATCACTGGACCTTTGCTGGACCCCCTGCAGTTTGCCTATAGAGCAAACCGGTCTGTGGATGATGCAGTCAACATGGGACTGCATTATACCCTACAACATCTGGACAAACCAGGGAACTACGCAAGGATTCTGTTCGTGGACTTCAGTTCTGCCTTTAACACCATCGTCCCATCATTGCTCGAGTACAAACTGACCCAGCTCTCTGTTCCTAGCTCTGTCTGTCAATGGATCACCAGCTTTCTGACAGACAGACAACAGCTAGTCAGAATGGGCAAAATCACATCCGACAGCCGCACCATCAGCACCGGTGCCCCCCAGGGATGTGTTCTCTCCCCACTGCTCTTCTCCCTGTATACCAATGACTGCACTGCAAAAGACCCCTCCATTAAACTCTTGAAGTTTGCTGACGACACTACTGTTATCGGCCTCATCCGGAACGGTGATGAGTCTGCATACAGACAGGAGGTGGAGCGGCTGGCTCTATGGTGCAGATGCAACAACCTTGAGCTGAACACGCTCAAAACGGTGGAGATGATAGTGGACTTTAGGAGAAACCCCCCTGCACTTCCCCCACTCACCATCATGAACAGCACTGTGGCTGCAGTAGAGTCATTCAGGTTCCTGGGCACCACCATCTCTCAGGATCTGAAGTGGGACATTCACATAGACTCTATTGTGAAGAAAGCCCAGCAGAGACTGTACTTCCTTCGTCAGCTGAGGAAGTTCAACCTGCCACAGGAGCTGCTCGTACAGTTCTACTCAGCTGTCATCCAATCCATCCTCTGCACTTCAATCACCGTCTGGTTCGGCTCAGCTGCCAAAACCGACCTCCGTAGGCTACAGCGAATAGTCCGGACTGCTGAACGAATCACTGCCACTACCCTTCCTACACTTCAAGAACTGTACTCTTCCAGAGTGAGTAAAAGGACTCGCAAAATCACTCTGGACCCTTCACACCCAGCACACTTTCTGTTTGAACTCTTACCGTCTGGCCGGCGCTACAGAACACCGAGCACAAAAACAGCCAGACACAGGAAAAGTTTCTTTCCTCAGGCCATCTACCTCATGAACAGTTAATTATTCCCCTACTGTGCAATAAACATGTGCAATACTTTTTCATACGCATTTGTACACAGCACCTTATAACAGTATACAATGCAATACTTTCTCCTACGCATTTGTACACAGCACCTTATAATAGTATACAATGCAATACTTTCTCCATACGCATTTGTACACAGCACCTTATAACTTGTATAACTTGTATATTTATAACAAATCTGTACAACAATTCATCATCCAGAGCTCTATTGTCTAACTGCATCTCTGTTTAATGTTTGTCGTATTTTATTTTATTATTTTTTTTCTATTTATTTTGTGTTGTCACTTGTCACTTTATGTACACTGGAAGCTTCTGTAGCCAAAACAAATTCCTTGTGTGTGTAAGCACACTTGGCAATAAAACCGATTCTGATTCTGATGGAACGAGGGGAAGAGGATAGCGAAACTTGATGGTTTGCTCGTTGAGACTGCGATAATCTATGCAGGGACGTAAACTGCCATCCTTCTTCTTCACGAAGAAGAAACCTGCTGATGCTGGAGACGTGGAAGGGCGGATGAATCCTCTCTTGAGTTCCTCCTCAATATAGGATTTCATGGCTGCTGATTCGGGTTGAGACAGGGGAAAGACACGACCCCTGGGAGGTTGTGTCCCTGGCAGCAGGTCGATGGCGCAATCGATAGAGCGGTGAGGAGGCAGTTGAGACGCCCGTGTCTTGCTAAAGACCTCAGCCAGGTCCAGATATTGACTAGGAAGCCTGGCGTAATCAGAGATGGTGAGGTGAGAGTTGTGGCAAATTTGTCTGAGCGTCACTTGAGGAACGCATTGCCTGAGACAGGCCTCTGACCATTGTGTAATTTGTCTCTCGGACCACGAAATGACAGGATTGTGTCTCTCCAACCATGGAAATCCCAGGATGACAGGGTTGTGAGGAGTGGAGAGGACAAGCAGATGAATTCTTTCCTGGTGGAGAGCTCCTGAGCAAAGTGTAATTTCCTTCGTGGTGCTACGAATTTGTCCTGACCCCAGGGGGCGTCCGTCTACCGCTTATACTGCCAATTGAGAAGTACAGGGAATAAGAGGAATATTGTGAATTCTGACAAACTTCTCATCAATGAAATTACTAGCCGCACCAGGATCGATCAATGCAATGGTATGAATCTTCTCATTATTAATGATTACCGTTACTGGAATTTCAATGCAAGTGGATGAATAACGTTTGGAACTCACCGCAGTGTTTCTGAGAGGAGGACGTGTGGGGCAGGATGAGCACATGTGTCCAGAGAGACCACAATAGAGACAGAGGTTATTATTGATGCGTCGTTCCCTTTCTTCGGGGTTGAGGTGAGTAGCACCGAGTTGCATGGGTTCCTGCTCAGTTTGTGATGTGCTGGGTAGAGTGAGCGTGCTGGCAGCCTGCGCCGGCCTGCGTGCTCGCATAAGGTTGTCAATACGGATAACCAGATCGATGAACTGAGACAGTGTTCTCCCCTCATCACGACAGGCGAGTTCAGCCTGTAGGTCGTCGTTTAATCCCTTGCGAAACAACTGTTTGAGGGGATCGTCAGGCCAACCAGTCTGAGCAGCCAGTGTGCGGAAAATTAGAGCATACTCCGCTGCGGTGGTTTTTCCCTGACGTAATATCAGCAGTTGCTCTCCAACCTCTTTCCCGTCAGCGGAATGGTCGAATACCTCCTTGAAGTTCTGCAAAAACTGAGAAAAAGAAGGGAAAACAGCGCCATCCTCCTTCCATACTGCCGTGGCCCAGTCGAGAACTTTGCCCGATAGCAGTGAGCATACAAATGCTATACGGCTGTTGTCTGAGGGATACAAGGCAGGTTGTTGTTTAACGAACATGGTGCATTGTAAAAGAAAACCCTTACATTTAGCAGGTGTTCCATCAAACTTGCTGGGAAATGCTAATCGTGGGCTGGTCATGATCTGTGAGCTCGCCGTGGTTGGAGTGGGTACGCTGGACGGTGAGCTAGCGGGCTCAGCGGCGGAGACGTGAAGCGTCTGCAGTGTTCTCACCAGCTCCTCAGTGAGCTGTGTGAGGTGGGTAAGCTGCTGCTGATGAGTGGCCAGTACCGAAGCCTGAACAGACAACTCTGTAGTGAGCAGATGAATAGTCGCTGGATCTGTAGACGGCGAAGTCTTCTGTAACGCGGAGTCAGCGTGGTTAGAATCCATAAGCGACTTTATTATAACACACAATCGTAAACAGAAAGCACAGGGACAAACAGGGAATAATCGGAGCAATGCAGGCAAACCAGTTCGTAGTCAGAGTCCAAGCTAGAAGATCGGTGCAGGCGGCAGGCAGTAGAGAGAATCCAGATAACAGGCAGAAGGTCGAAAGGCAGGCGGCAGGCAGAATGGAGTGGTCAGACAGCAGAATCGATAACAGGTAATCAAACACGGGAATAACGCTCAGAAATGTTCACAGGAGCAAAACAAGACTTCGCACAGAAGTGTGTGTGTGCGGGCTATAAATAGTCCTTAGAAGATGGCCGCCACCTGTGACTGTGATCAGGCCCAGGTACGGGGAGTTATGGGTAATGGAGTCCGGACAAGGGGTTAGTACTCCGGTGAAGTCTCCCTCTGGTGGTGAGTGGAGGGAGCCACAGAGACCGGATTCGTGACAGTTATACACAGATTAATGTAAACACTCATTTATAATGATGGTTAATCAGAGTCTTGGAGACATGGAGCCTTAGTTGACATACAATAGTTAAATTTGCACATAACGTGGGATTTGAAGATTGGATTTATATCCATTTAGCAGAGACACATTTATGTCAAATGCCAAATGTAAATGGAACCATATTTTATTATGTGACCTGGAACACACAATAGAACCACATTTTGAACCACATGTTGAGCATATTAACACAAAGTTTGTGTTGAGTCAGTCAAACTCATCTCTCTCTCTTACATGCACACACACAGAGAGAATAAAATTTTTATTATATTAGAGTTGATTAAACAGTTCTCTGTTATGTATCAGATCATGTCCACACAAAAGAAAATCTATATTTAAGTCACAAATCTCCTCAGTCAGTCTAATGAGACAAACAAAAATAAACAGAAAGAAAGGCATTTAATGAGCTTCTTTTTCTATAGACAATAGCCACAAACATTTGAACAGTAAAGTCAGGAGTGTCCATGTACACTGGATTTCGAAAGAACTCTGAAAAGAGGGTGGGATCTTTTCCCTTGTAAGCTTTCAAACATAGCACCGTAGCCTTTACACAGCTGCACACCACAACCTTAACAGAATTTTCACACTGCTATATTTTACTTAAAGAAACTATTCAGCAATTATAACAACAACAAAACCATATCTGCAAGCACTATCTGGCAGCTTTAGGTGCATGCTGGACAAACCATTTAAGCTAAATACAGTGAGTAAAACATACAATCAGCAGCCGTGATTAAACATATAGCACCAAATACAATGTTAGAAACACAATAAAAAAACAATGTCCTCATTAATTTTTCTTCGGCTTAGTCCCTTTATTCATCAGGGGTCGCCACAGCGGAATGAACCGCCAACTTATCCAGCATTTGTTTTACACAGCGGATGCCCTTCCAGCTGCAACCCAGTACTGGGAAACCCATATACTCTCGCATGTGTGTACCCATGCAAACACGGGGAGAACATGCAAACTCCACACGGGAATGCCAACTGAGCCAGCCGGGACTCGAACCAGCGACCTTCTTGCTGTAAGGTGACAGTGCTAACCACTGAGCCACCGTGTCGCCACCCCCTTTTATTATTATTTATATAGTTATAAATATATTATAATTATTTTTAAAGGTTTTCACTTTTATTGGGACAGGACAGTGAAGTTTAAAGACAGGAAAGGATTGGGAGCAGAGAGAAAGTAAGGACCAGCAAAGGACCTCGAGCCAGGAATCGAACTCAGGTCGCCATGCTATGTGTCGACACACTAGCCACAAGGCTATTGGTCCAGACAGTTCCACCATTTTTAAACTGATAGCCATGAAAACACTGTTCAAGAGCTAAAACTATTGCTCTCATCTACCGTTTTAAGTAACTCTGCATGAACTCTCACATGAACTGCCTTGGCAGACTATTTAAAAATTCAGAGCCTGCTAATTGCAAAAAAACATATTAAATCCAATATGCCTAACGTCCTAATGGCAAGAATTAATGTTAGTCATTTTGAAAGCTGTTGTTTGCTTGATTTAAGAAAAAAGTTTGTAACTGCTCTCATGCATTGTGTGAAACACAGCAGAGCTGCATGGATGTAAAGACAAAAGCAGTTCAGCTGATTAATTTCAGAAAGGCACCTGGAATCAAAACAAATCACAATTTTAGCACTTACGTCAAGACCTTGGCCACATTCAGTCTCCACCTGCAACCGTGTCTGAGCATGGTGTCATGAGTCACTTCAAAAGCCTGCAGATGGTACACACAACACTGCATTATTGTTCCCTACTTTTATCATGTGCTACAATCATTGAAAACACAGTAAATATTTGCTGAAACTCAATATGTGAGAATAAAAACAATGACAGTAGCTGAATATGGCATCATAGAGAAAAATGTATGGATTAATTTCATACAACTTTTATGTCCTTTTCAGAGCTTGAAAGTGATAGTTTCCTAAGACGTTTATAAATGAAAAAACTGAAACGTACTTTTAAATATTTTTATCAAGTCAAAGATGACAGAACTTTTTTTTTTTTTAAGAGGGTAAACTCATCTGAAAAAAATCTGACATTTCATTTTAAACTAGGGCTGCACAACACTGGAAAAACTGACATTGTGATATTTTGCTTTTCTGCAATATGAATACAGTGTCACCAGGGTAGGGTTGTACCAGCTGTAAGTTCTTTCTTAAATTGGAATGTAAAGTCCTCACTAGGGGCTTAGTAACTACTAGCTAGTTTGTAACTATATTTGTTGTCACTTCGGTTGCACCACATGTTCTTAAGGCAAACAGTAGGTAGTAGGTCATAAGCTCTCTGTAAAGGCATGCGTAGTCGCACTGAATGACGTAATATCCAATGACAAATTACATTTTTATAGTACATTAAATTACAGTCAGTCAATAATAACAGACGACGCACACACCGGCATCGTGAGCCGTGAATACACAAAGTTTACAAAACATATTTGATTTTTTTTTATATCCTACATATGGAAGAGAAAAGAGCAGGAAGAAAAACTCAGTCATGAAGAAATTCTCATTTTAATTGATGGACACAATTAACACAAAACATTCCTTGATAGAAAATTAAACTCTTTTTTCGCACAAACCGAAAAAAATTTAGTCTCTTTTCTAACATTATACATGGGGGGAGGCTACCGTAAATATTTAGTTGGAACGTAGCGTTACGTTTAAACTAAGTTCGGTGGTGCAACACAAAAATATTTAGTAATGTGTAAGTTGTAACTTAGTGTCCGTTTAATTCACAACTAGGCTACGTTTTAACTTACGCACTGCTGGTGCAACCGGCCCCAGATGACTTGAATAGCTCATTGATTTTACATTGATTGCGATGAATTTGCAATATAATAAAGACATTGCAAGTGTAGATAACACAGTGGTGTTTTTTGTTAATTTAAGCATTGTGTTTTCCTCTTCATATGCACCAGACACTTTCTTATATACACTCCATGCAATACTGAGTCTACTTCAAGCAGGTGAGTGTGCTTGATAAACCAACTGTAGGAGACATGCTCTTTCCTCTCTGTGCATATAAGTGTATGTGTACATGTACTGAATATGTGTTTATGTATGTATTGTATATATGTATGTGTATATGTATGTATTAAAAAAATGCTGAACTTAGACTTGTCATGGCATATTGCTACACTATTTATTTGAAGTGCTTATCCTCATTTGTAAGTCATTTTTTAGATCTATTACTATTATTATTTTATGTTTTTAATAATTCTTTATATTATTTTTTACTTTCATCCTTGTATGTATCCTTGTATGTCTGAAAAGCGCCTTGAGATAGTACTTTTAAAGGCGCTATATAAAAATAAAGCTTATTATTATTATTATTATTCTAAATGTAAATGTAACTGAGGTGGCTCAGTGGTTAGCACTGTTGCCTCACAGCAAGAAGGTCGCTGATTCGAGTCCCAGCTGGGCCAGTTGGCATTTCTGTGTGGAGTTTGCATGTTCTCCCCGTGTTGGTGTGGGTTTTCCCCCACAGTCCAAAGACATGCGCTATATGTTAATTGAATAAACTAAATTGGCCTTGGTAAGAGTGTGTGTGTGAATGAGTGTTTCCGTGTTTCCCAGTACTGAGTTGTGGCTGGAAGGGCATCCGCTGCGTAAAACATATGCTTGAATAGTTGCCGGTTCATTTCGTTGTGGCGACCTCTGAAATAGAGACTAAGCCAAAGGAAATTATGCATGTATGTAAATGTAACTAATTATAACTAAACTTTAAGCTATGTTATAATTACCTGAGCCCAAATGGTTCAAAATAACAGGCCTTAAAAAGAAATGCAAATGAAAACTTTCACTTTAAGGTTAAACTTCGCAATGACAACACAATGAACTGTAGTGTCAATGCAGATCCTGACTATTGCAGAACATTACGATATTGATGCTGAAACAATATAATGTGTAGGCCTAAATTAAACTGAAACATTAAAATCTTCCAAGATCTGCCCCACATTAGTTTTGAACTTTTATTAACAAACAGTAACTACACTTTTCAATACTAAAAGTGTACGGAGCAATAAAGGACCAATCAGGAAGCAGTATGCAGACCAGCTGGCAGACGCTCTACTGAGTGCTCAGTGTTTCAGGCATTCTTCAGTATGTTCAGATGTGCTTTCAGTGCAGCTTGGTCTTTTTGTTCTGGCGTGTTACACAGCGCAGATTAACATGCAGGCTGCTGAGAGCTCTGCTTTGGTAAGCTCTGTTTTAGAATTGTCACTCAACACATATAAACATACAGACAACACTCATTCAACTTTTATGAGCTCTGTGCATATGCGTGTTTGACACGATTTTGCACACAGCAAATAAAGGTGTATTTCAGAAAGAGTGTGAGACAACATCAGTGTCTTTATGCAACTGTGTGGCTGCCAGTAGTCAAATGTACACAGTAATGTACTAAAAGTTAAAAAAGAGGGGTCCAGTCAGCTATATGCAAAAATCGATACAAATATAGCTTTTATTTTTTTCTCAAAAGCAAAACTTAACATCTCTTATCAATTCAAGGCTGTTTTTCAATGACACAAGCAAGTTTTATAAGATTTTAAAGTTGTGTCCCCATTTTATGTCAGCACCATCAGACATTTATTAGATTGTAGTAAATCAGCTAATATTAGGGGCAATTGTCACTCTAAACAAAGGACCCCTTAACAAAGCCCACCTCTGCATAATATATCAGTGTCAGACAGGTTCAGCATTTTATATTTTTAGATTTATTCATTTTTTTTTAAAAATATAGATGGTAAATATTCTTCCACAACCATAGTACATCAACACTGTCATCTAAATTCTGAGGAAATAAATTGGCATTTTTAGATATTTTTTTCCCTGAAACAGGTTGCATTAGCATCAAGAGAAAAACAAAATGGCTACTACATATTCTCCATCTGTTTTGTGAAAGATATGCCAAAAATGTACTGAAATGTAGTGTACTGAAAAAGCACACTGTAACACAAATATACATAAATTAGCAGTTTTCCATGTTTTTATCCATAATTATTTATGTTTTTGAACTGCATTATGGGGCACTGATCTTTCTTCCAACAACTTCTAACCTTGAAAAGTAAAAAAAAAAGAAAAAGCAACTTTTATTAACATTTTAATAGTTTAAAGTGATATATTGTGTGGGATGGTGTTGTACATTATGGTACAAAAACCTTGTAATAACCTGCCAGAACATTTTCTGTTATTTTACATACTTATTTCTCTATAGATTATTTCTTATTCATTATATTATTTCAAATGACTAAAATGTCAATAAAGATCACTTTGTTAAACTGTAGAGTTGATTTTTTCAAATTAAAAGTCGACAGAGCAGAGATCAAGGTCCCCTAATGCAGTTCACAAAACCGTAAATAAACTGAAAACACTAGTGAATCACAAAATATGGAAACTATCAATTTACAGATATTTTTTTTGTGTTCATATGTAATCACGTGCATCTTTTGTAAAGCTGCTTTGGAATGATAATTATTTTGAAAGCATTATACAAATAAATGTGAATTGAATTGAATTAAATTTTCAACCTCGTCCGATTTTGTTAAATTTGAATCTTGAAAAAAACAAACAAACTTAAATGTGAATCTAACATATTCATTGTTTGTTGTGATTGTTTTAATACAGTAATTGTTGGATTCAATGTAATTTGTATTTTATTACCACTGTTAGATGTGTGAACTCTGTCAGAACTGTCACCTCCATTAGATGAATCCTTTGATAATAATTAATTGAGCACTTTTATATATGTATTGTTGGTCACATGTGAAAATGCAATCTGTCTGCTACATTTGAGATGTTAAAAAAAAAATCTTGATTGTTTTTTGGTGTCTGAGGGTGTTGCCAATCGGTGACGGCAAGAAAGATTTATTTGTCTAAAGAGAAGAGTTGAGAAGTTGTATCAAAGCATAGCTCAGTAGCTTTTTATTTGTAAGATACAAAAATGTGGGTCAATTTGTCTGAGTACAAGTTTTATTTTCTTTCTTTCAGAATTGCACCCTGTTTTGTCCCACTTCTCAAGATTCAGCAATGTAATAACATGTTGTGAACTCAGCAATACATCCTCTGTAAGTCATGACTTAACAGGGGTAGGCAAGTTTGGCCCTGGAGAGCCAGAGTCCTGTAGAGTTTTGATTCTTTCTAGGCTGCGTCTGAAAGCTTAGGCCACTGACTTTTTGACTATGGAGGTGTTTGTGCAAAACTGAATTCAGACATATACATTTGAAGCAGAATAATGGTTTGTGTACCATTAATGTACCAAAAATATAGAGTCTTTGTGATGTCTAGGTGAATATATAATTACTATAGAAATTACATAAAAATAGTGAAAAAGTTGGTCAAAAACATACACAAATGATCAGAAATTGCAGCTTTTAGATGCCTTATTTTTAGCTCAACTGACAATGGTATGCAAATGATTGTGGGAGTGAAAAATTCATCAATGGTGCCTTCAAAAACTGATCAGGTGAAGCTAGATTAAGACCATGCTTTGAAGGCAGCATTTTCCAACATTTGGAAGCAGCTAATGTAAAACTCAGGACTTAATTAGCTTGATCAGGTGAGTTTGAATAGGGTTGAAGCAAAACATTGCAGTACTACAGCTCTTCAAGAATGCACTTGCTTACCCCTGTCTTTCACCCTTCTCTCCTCTCCTTCTCTCTATTCTCTCCATGACAAGATACATTCTTTACCAGATCATATTGTCATAATTCATTGTTCACATGTAAATAAAAGCCTAAGTCAAATCTTTTTATCATATAAAGTGGTCATACCTTTTTTGGATTTGGATTAAACAAATGTGGATTCATTTGCATGTTGGGTGAACTATCCTGTCAAATTGCTTCAGTTAAAAAACTAAAAGTTTCCTTTACTATTTTCCCTGTTTTGTATGCAGCTTGGATGCAAAAACCTGAAAATAGAAATTTATAATTATTTACTGTATATCAGGGGCATGGTACAATATATCAAAAGAGCCAATAGAGCTTTCATTCAAGACTAAAATATGAATGACATATGACAATTCCTCAACAATTAAGTATATTTGAATTCATCATACAATGAAAAGGGCATATAATCATATAAACATAATCTTTCTGTTTTTACTAAAGTTCCAGTAGAATACAAATATGTTAGAAGATCTTCATGTCAACTGGTCTTGATGGCATTCAAGACATCAAAGCTTAAATTTTTACATTTATTTAATAAAGAGTGTAGTGCCATCTGACATGAATATGGCTAATTACAGTATATAAGAAACAAAACTACTTTCCAGTCTCCATATTTTATTTAGTGTGACTTACAGCTCCCCTCCCCGAATAGAAACTGTATATAAACAGATGTATGACTATGTATGTAATTTAGGATATTCATTCAGGTTTTGGGAGATTTTTGATTGATAGTTATTTATTCAGCAGATACATTATGGCAAAGTAATTAATTCAATATTCTTCAGGATTTTTTTGGACGATAGTGCTAGCCTAATTGAACGCATATAATTGGGAGAGTTTAGTGGGTAGAAACTGATGAGATTCTTTTTATGAAAACAACTTTCTTGACTGGAGTTTCTCAGGGAAATGCCCTAGCCCCCGTTATATTTTTAACTATACATAAATGCAAGAGTGTATGGGTGTTTCCCAGTGCTGGGTTGCGGCTGGAAGGCCATCCGTTGCGTAAAACAAATGCTGGATAAATTGGCGGTTAATTCCGCGGTGGCGACCCATGATTAATAAAGGGACTAAGCTAAAAAGAAAATGAATGAATGAATGAATTATTGTGGATTGTGTTTGGTCATAGATTTTTTTTTTTTTTAAATAACCAGGAGCAGAAGAATAGGTTAATAAGTTAAGTTTAAACATCAGAGACCACACGCCCAATGGAAATCAGTTTTTAAATGTATTAGTTTATAGTTAAGGTATGCCCTTTAGTTTTGTTAAATAAGTCAAATCAAAACAATAACCAAACATAACGTTTGTTGGCAAGCATAAAAATCATGCATAAACAACTGTTGATACCAATAATTAGCCAACCCTGCTGGTTTACTTTTTTCGCAATGCATACGAGATTTATTTTTAGAGCAGAAAGAATTTCAGTCCAGTAGAATTTATCCAACACAACTGAGTGGGAAAACAAACATTCTCAATCCCTAGGTCAATCCCTTAGGCATCTTGTAAAGTTGGTTTTATACTCACACATTCGGACTTTCACCTTCTTAAAGAGAAATCATATTAGCAGCCAACAACTATCAAAGTACAACACTGTTTAAAGTGAATTATATAGTGCTATGGTTGTTTTGAGAACTTACACGCAATTTCAGAATGAATATTCAAAGTAGCGTGGCAAAAAACAATATGTGTCACAAGATAGGCTCGTTATGTCAATATACTTAATCTGTATTAGCCTTTTAAAATTCTGTTTTACTATTTTATTGAACGCCAAAGTCCAAATATAGAACCAACTTTACCTCAATTTTGTTAGTTACTTTGCTCATTATATTGGATATTATGGAAGAAAACTAGACAGTCTAGCCATTCTTTCTTTGCATTCCAGTGCTGATTTTGATAACTGGTTGTCGAGTTACTGTGAAACTATAGTTTCTGTGGTTTCTTGAAAACTATAGTTACCATGGCAACCGAATGACATCCTTAATAAGAGTTATTATTACAATGGTATTGTTAAAAACAGTTTACGTATATTAAATCATTAAAATTACGGTAGAACTATGATGATTAAATGCTGTTCACTTGTGACATGCTAATCGTTTCTGAATGTAATTTTAAGGTAGTAAAACCTCACTGTTCTATTAAGTATCTTCAACTGTCGTGTATTTATCCTGGTATATGAATACGGTAATTATCTAGCACCATGCTACTACCTCTAGATAGCATCACTGTACTCTTTGTATCTCCTTAAACAGCTGTGGTTCACTGCACCGATTATAAAGCATCAACAACTGTTGAAACACAGAGGACATCACTGACACCAAAGATTTGCGGTTGCTATGATACTCGTCTTTCTCAAGACAGGGATGCTGCTTCTAGCAACGACACAGATGATGATGATGATGATGATGGGCGTGAGCGCGATCTTACCATTACATATCTTCATTATCCAGCCAAAATTACAACCAGAAGGGTATCCAATATGTTACATATTCGCATGTGCGTCCACAATCGATCTGGACTGTAGATGTTGTCATGTCTGTGTTTATAATCCAGTGACAGAAGCACATCAGGGAAGCGGAGCGAAAATAACCTATTCAGACTCCCCAGACTACACCAATCAAACAATGATCGGCTGTAGATGATAATACACGTCTACGTCCACTCACTCTGCGCTGGATTAAAATGCCTGCTGCAAGGGCGTGTGTTTGTTTTGGTGAGTTGGACGAATTTGCAGGCCAGAAGCGCCCCCTGCTGATTATATTGTAGTTTATTATATTAATTTATTCATTTTCTTTTCGGCTTAGTCCCTTTATTAATCTAGGGTCGCCACAGCGGAATGAACCGCCAACTTATCCAGCATATGTTTTACGCAGCGGATGCTCTTCCATCTGCAACCCATCACTGGGAAACTTCCATACAGACTCATTGACACTCATACACTACGGACAATTTTAGCCTACCCAATTCACCTATAGCATGTCTTCGGACTTGTGGGGGAAACCGGAGCACCCGGAGGAAACCCACGCGAATTTATATATAATATATATTATAATATATATTAATATATTAAATTATATTATATTATATTATATCAGGTGGATTATTATAAATATTTATAATAATAAAATAATATAAAATAATTATATTGAAAGCACGGACAACTGAATTCTTAACTATAGCAATATTTGAGAATCTGAAAAAAATGTCTATGTCCCTGCTGCTTTAGCGTGTGCTTAAAGACTTGTTATGTCTCCAGGAGTGCTCATAATAATTTAATGAATACATTCATTGTTGATCTGGGATTGGGTTTTTCTTTTATTAAAAACTGCATCACACATCAGAACAGATATTATGCGTCAAAGTTCCAAATGATACAAAGCCCAATTTACACAAGGGAATTTGTATGTATCTAACAGTTCTCTTTCAGTATACTGGAGGAAAAGAACTGATTCAAAATCGTTCAGCACTCAAGCGTGTACTTTGAAACTAAATAGCTCCATCTCGTGGTTATTGATAATACCACAAAATCTATGTTTTTTGTTGTTGCTATGAATAGACTATATACCATTTCTGCATGCCACACAGAAGCTGAAATTAATCAACAATAAGATTATAGGCAGAGTTCACGTTTATCTTACTAAAAGTACACAAGAATGAACATTTTTATTATTATTTTTTATTAATAATTCATTTGTCACAACAGTAATTTGATAAAGTTGGTTTGACTTCAAGTACTGTTTGTACTTAACTAAAGAGCTCATTTGACAAAACAGACAGCAGTTTCTATTAATGTTCATAAAACATGTTTCTTTTCCCATTGTGCATTGAAGAGATAAAAAACATGATCTATTAAAATGAATAACTGTTTTTGCAAATAAAATCTTAATTTATAAGCTACATTTATAATACAAATGCATCTGGACATATTTACTTTTTTATAGGATTTCATGTTAGGGCAACACGGTCGCTCAGTGGTTAGCACTGTCGCCTCACAGCAAGAAGGTTGCTGGTTCAAGTCCCGGCTTGGTCAGTTGGCATTTCTGTGTGAAGTTTGCATGTTCTTCCCGTGTACGCATGGGTTCCTCCGGGTACTCTGGTTTCCACCACAGTCCAAAGACATGCGCTATAGGTCAATTGAATAAACTAAGTTGGCCGTAGTGTATGTGTGTGAATGAGTGTGTTTGGATGTTTCCCTGTACTAGGTTGCAGCTGGAATGGCATCCGCTGTGTAAAACATATGCTGGATAAGTTGACGGTTCATTCCGCTGTGGTGACCCCTGATAAATAAAGGGACTAAGCCGAAGGAAAATGAATAAAATGTTATATACACCCCGTGTGCTACAGTATATAGTATTTAAAACTTAATTAAATAGAGAAGGGTCTGATGCAATCTCAGACACATGCAAGCTGAGCTGCATGCAATGCTTTTCATGCACACACCTAACCCCACCCCTAGGGCGTCACTAGCTCTATTGAGTGCATTGTGTCTCAGACAAGCAATATCTGCAGTTAGATTTTATTGATTAAATCCCTTGTGATGACATCAAACTAGCCTTTTTCAATGCCAAGTGACTTGTAAATGCTAGGAAAGATGTATTTTAGGAGTTTTTATAGGATCTAAGGAGAGAAAGAACTGAGAGAGAAAACAAACCTGCTGTCATTTGTTCCTATGAAGGAGAGAAAGAGAGAGTTAATAATTGATGCAGTCCTGTTCCCAGCAGCTCTGTCTCACAGAAGACATTTAGCCGTGATCAAGATCAAAGCCACAAAGTCTCCTGCTGCTGCACTGAAAGGAGGAACTTCTGATCGCCTTCCTCTCACCCTAATAGCAGCCCTTTTATGAAGTTAATAAACTGCACACCTCAGTCACACTGCACAGCTCTATGAACTAAAAGCTCAGCAGAAAGCCACCTCTATTTACCTGATTTCAACTCAACCATATTTTTATACTGTATGTTCATGAAAACATATAAATGTCCTGTGGTCACGTGAGATATCATAAGGATCACAGAAGGAAATTCAGGTTGTATGAAAATAACAAGCAGTCACAAAAATAAAATAATCATAGGAGCCTGAAAAGAAGATTTTGATTTTGTATTCTTCACTGTATTTTGCTATATCAACATCTGAAAACAGCATTCATGCAGAGATTAGTGTGCTGATGTCACAGGTGTTTCCTTTATGGCTGGCCATCAGCTGACCAGCCAAAATTGCAAAGCACACACATGGGGCCAAATGCTACTGAGCTTACTTTTTTTTTCTTTTTAACAAGGCCTTGCTTTGTTGTTTGTAACCTTTTGATCTTAAATAAAAGCACAGAGGTGGCCGACATGCAAAGAGAGAGACAAAGTGAGCGCGAAAGAAAGCTTGCTTTCATAATGAATGTCAGCTCAGATAACAAAGCCCCATTTGCATATCATAATCCAAATCTTTCCTGCTCAGATCAGGTGTGCTGTGAAGGAATATTTTTCTTGGTTGCCTTTGAAAGTCTTTGATGTGCACAGCAAGAGCGAATATGAAAAGGAACTGCTAGCCGATGAGGTCACATTCACACTCTCTTTCTTTGCCTCTTCCTTATGTTTTCCAAATGAAAATGTGCATGTACAACATTATATTTTATGGTATAAACCTTTTGTATTATAAGTTCTAAATGATTTGGCATAATTAAATATTTATTTCCTATAAAACATGAAAATTGTTAAATATTTATTTATTCAAGATCACTTTTGGTAGGTATTATTAATTGAAATACTTCAACATTAAGTAAACATAAGTTACTGCAACATACTGGCAAAAATCTGTAGCATATTGCACTGCTCATATGAAAGATTTCCTGCAAAGTGAACATTCAGGACATTTCAGTTGGACATTAAGTAAATGTTTCACCCTCTTTTTTTCTACATAAGTCTATGTGGCAATACAAATGTCTTCTCTTTTTTGTGGTAGGTTTAGTTTAAAAAAGACTGAGACTGCCTTAACTATGAAATGAATAAAGAGCCAAATATAATAGCTATCAAGAAAAGAACACTAATTTTGTTTTTAAAAAACAATACAAAATCGCATACAACGACACGGTGGCTCACCTCACAGCAAGGACGCTGGTTTGAGTCCCGGCTGGGCCAGTTGGTATTTCTGTGTGGAGTTTACATGTTCTCCCCGTGTTGGCGTGGGTTTCCTCCGGGTGCTCCGGTTTCCCCCACAGTCCAAAGACATGCGCTATAGGTGAATTGAATAAACTAAATTGGCCGTAGTGTATGTGTGTGAATGAGAGAGTGTTTGGGTGTTTCCCAGTGGTGGATTGCGGCTGGAAGGGCATCTTCTGCATAAAGACATGTGCTGGATAAGTTGGTGGTTCATTCCGCTGTGGCGACCCCTGATAAATAAAAGGACTAAGCCAAAGGAAAATGAATGAATCACCTACAAAAGATGTGAGGACAGAAGACAGAAGCCTGTGGATGGGTATGCATTTAGTTTGAAGTAAATTTCTATTTAACAGTTGTTGCTATTTACAGAAATTCAACACAATTACGTAGCAGGAATTTGCATTGTTCAACTACTGAAACAAAAAAGAAAAAGAGGGTGAGAGAAAAGCTCCCATTTGTGGTTCTATGGAATTTCACAGGCATCTTTTTTTCCTTTGTTTCATCTGTGGGTTTAAGTGACAAGCCCACTGGAAGGCTCACAGTGTGTGAATGTTACTGTGTGTGTTGCAGGGGTCAAACAGAGTATGTAATCAGAGTGTGGGGTCTTCAGTCAAGGACCCCCCTTACTCAACTGTCTCCCACCAACCAGGATGAAAACAGTCCAGCTTGGAGACACAGTTTGGATGCTGGTCAACACTATGCCACAAATCTTGAGCTTATGTCTGCTGTAGAATTTAATGAGCTGGTGTCTTGACAGGCACTTTGGAGGACACTTTCCTATGTCTTATTATGGACCATAGTGGAAAAGAAAAAAGTTTCCTACAATCTCTGCCTACTTTCTAAATATTCTTTACTCATTTGCTTCATAACACTTGCTAATATATAATCTCTGCTTCAGATGACACCAACAGATTAATTAGCCTACTGCAGCAAACAGCAAGTTTAATTACACTGTTAATTGTTTTGGTCTGTCTACTGGTAAATCCTTGAAAATCAGTAACTTGCTAGGCGTTTACTAATTATGTCTTCACATGCCATGACTGGACAAGGCGATGGGGGCAGCATAAGTGAGGGCAGTTTTGGGAGCATAGACAGACCAGGAGGTGACGGTGGATATAGGGTGATAGGTTTGGGAGGAACAACCTGTTTAACTCTAATAGATCTGACAAAGGTGATCTCTGAGCCACCACATGGATGCTTGTGGGTGGCTCAAAAGACTTTGGAGAAGATTCTTTAGCAACCTCTCATCAGTCTGAGTTGGATCTATGGTATATCAAAACTAGCAGACAGGGTGGCTGACTATAAGGTTTCCACAGCAGGAGAAGTAGCAAGTTAATGGATTGGCTGTCGCTACAAGTCACTATGAGTAAGCTCGGCAGTGATGGGTGCCAAAGGTGAGTGAGTTAGAAACTGTGACAGAGAAAAGGACAAGGATGGCAAGGACTCCATGGCCCAGATGGGAAGCACTGTCAACTGAGAAGCCCCGACATGGTCTAGGATAACAAGAGCTGATGTCTTGGAGATGAATTGTAGATAGGGCAGCTACCTTGGCTATGACAGAGAGAATACACAGTACAAGAATAACTAAACAAGCAGAGGTTGCCTCATTGGATGTGAGAGGTTTGACAGGGCCTTTTTCCTGACATGGATAATAGAATAGAATATAGAACAGATAGGTTGAACTGGAATGATTAGACTGACAGGAATTACTTTTTTTGGCTTGTTCTGCCATGATATTCAGCGAACTGTGGATTCTCTTCTTCTCAACATCCACTTATATGTGGCAGACAAGACAAGGCTAGAGATAATGATTTCTGAGGAGAGGAAGATTGACCAATTTGGCAGGGGTTGACAACTCTATCAAAAAATGAGAGGTTGTCCATAAACTTTGAGGCATTCCCTCAGCATTAAATGATATTTGCTTCAGAGCTTCAAAATCATAGACAACACCATGTACTGTGTTGGATTAACTGTGGCTTTTCATAGATAGCACTTACATGTTATTTCTCTTTGTTAGTCTGATTGCTTCCCTGAAAACATCTTCATGCATGCTGGCTTTTGTGGGAACAGTGGATTACAGCCAGCCCACAGCAAATCTCACTGCAGGCTAGCCCAGGTATGGCCCAGAGTTGTGGAATCACTGTGGCCTCTGTATGAGCAGCTCACACTAGACTGCCCACCTTAATTCTATGGTAGCCTAATGTGAGCCAGTTGTTTTAGCCTGGAGCAGCTTTTTTTGGGACCCATGCAGGTTTTGTTTAGGAAGCCCACTTTTGTTTTATATGCTGTTTTCCAGTTGACGAAAGATTACTACTACTACTGTCTGCCAACTTGTTTGAGAAACCTCAGGGGGACAGCTGTGCCGATGAACACTTTAGCACATCAAAGTATATTTTCCACCGGGGTTCATGTCATTAATTGTCTTTTCAATATACAAATAGTTATTTCTATTTGTTTTTATAATTGTATAAATAATATGTAGTCCCTGTCAGAGTGTTATGGCCAGTGTGAGCCTAATGAAGGATTCCTGGTGTCTAAGTGAGGGCTGCCCACATATGGCGAACAAACTTCATATTTTTCAATGAAAAAAAAATGAGGTAGTTGTTATTTTGTTATATTTACATTTACATTTGGCAGATGCTTTTGTCCAAAGTGACTTACTTAATTGAGGTTGTCATGCAGTGTGGTATAAGGGAGAGAAGAGGGGTCCTGGTTTTGTTCACAGAGGTGTCGGAATGGAAAGATCATTCCACCAGTGAGGAACATTGAATGGTTTTGGAAAAAGTCACTTACCAACCAGAGGCTCCTGAAGGGCATATAGACCTTTAGAAGCAGGTTGAGGTAAGAGGGTGCAGTGCCAGTGGCTGTTCTGTAAGCAAGCATCAATGATTTGAGAGATGCAACCAATGCAGTGAGATAAAGAGAGGTGTAACATGAGCTCTCTTGGATTTATTGAAGACCAGATGAGCTGCAGCATTCTGGATAATTGTCAGAGGTTACAGTGCAAGATGGGAGTCCACTTAGAAGAGTACTGCAATAATTCTGCATTGAAATGACAAAAGCTTGGACAACAATTTGTGCAACATGATCTATTAGGAAGGGTCTGATTTTTCTGATGCTGAAAAGTGCAAACCTGCATGATTGAGCTGTGTTAGCAATGTGCTCTTTGAAGGACAGCTGATAATCCAGGATTACCCCAAAATTCCTTACAGAATTACACAGGGTAATAGTAGATGATCCCAGTTGGATTGAGAAATTGTGTTGAATGTGTGGAGTTACAGGGAAGACTTTTTGTTTAAAAGATTAACCTGTAGGTGATGGTCTTTCTTCCAAGCAGAGATATCCTCCAGGCAGTGTGAGATCCTTGCAGCTACCATTGGATCATCTGGATGAAATGAAAGAAAGAACTGTGTGTCATCAGCATAACAATGATAAGCAAAACCATGTGATTGAATTATGGATTCCAGTGAGGTTGTTTTGTGTTAAATGATGTCCGGCTACGTGAGTCGGAGATCACTAAAGATAATGTTAAAGATTGTGTGTGTGATTGTGTTTTGTCATTTGGTGTGTGATCTTGCAAAGATGATGTCAGACACTGTATTATGCTCTGGTCCACTGTCCACTTTTCATGGTGAGTTCCACAGCCAACTCTCATCGCTCAATGGCTGGATGTGGTGCCCACTGAATAACATAGGTTATTTAGACAATTGGACAAGTTTTTGGGGTAGACCTGACCTGTTGAAGAGAGATGGTCTTCATCTCACCCAGGCTGGGGCAGCTCTCCTCTCTAGTAATTTGGCTTATAGTCTTTCTGTTGGTACTTGACTAACTGGGGCCCAGGTCAGGGAGCAGATAGACCGTCTAAACCGGCCGTCTGCTAGCCTCCACAGTTTACTATACTAAGATAATATGCAGCACATAGAGCCACCTAGATATTACAACAGAGACTGTGTCTGTTCCCCGAACCTCTAAATATAACAAAACTCCAAATAAATATAAAAAATATCAAATAAAAAATATAGATAATCAAAAGATAAAACTTGCATTATTGAACATTATATCACTCTTCTCTAAAACTCTTTTTTGTTAATGATTTGATAACCGATCTAAAGCTAGATGGCTCTGTCAAAAACAGAAACCTGGCTAAAACCAGACGATTACATGACCCTAAATGAGTCTTCACCTAAATGATATCATTATAAACACAAGTCTCATCTTAAATCGAAAGGTGGAGGAGTTGGCATAATATATAGTAATATTTTTAGTGTCACTCAGTGATCTGGCTTCAAATATAATTTCTTTGAAGTAATAGTGTTGTATATTTCAGTGCACATTATAAACAATAAATCTCAATCTAAATTTATATTGGCCACTGTATATAGGCCTCCAGGCCACCACACTGACCTTACAAAAGAATTAGCTAATTTCTTCTCCGAAATAGTTTTGGCCACAGATACATTTTAAATTGTTGGTGATTTTAATATTCATATAGATAATGCAAAAGATGCATTAACTCTGGCCTTTCTAGACATACTCGCCTCTGTTGGAATGAAACAGCATGTTTAGGACCTACTCATTGGCAGAATCAAACTTTAGACCTAATATTATCACATGGTATTGATATTGATAATGTTGAAGTTGTAGAACAGAGTAAAGACATTTAGGATCACAGAATCTCTTATTTATTGTGCATTGATAGGTCTACAAAACCAGCTTCTATTTATAAATATGGTAGAAAAATGACCTCTAGGACTAAAGATTACTTTATCATTAACCTACCTGATCTTTCCAATTTCTTTAGCATTCCAGACAGCCTAGAAGAGCTTGACGCTGCAACTGAAAGTATTGATTCTGTAATTTCTAGCACTTTAGACATAGTTGCTCCGTTACACTTAAAAAAGATTAGGAGAAAAATCAAACGCAGTGGCACAATGAGCACACTCGTGCTCAGAAAGCAGCCCGGAAAATGGAACATAGATGGAAGAAATCAAAACTAGACGTTTTTCGTCTGCCTGGATAGAAAATATACTTACCTTTAGAAAAGCTTTAAAGTCTGCCAGATCTGCTTATTTTTCAAATTTAATAGAAGAAAACAAACCCAATCCTAGGCTCCTGTTTAACACAGTGGCCAATTTAACTAACAATAAAACATAAGCATGCATTTCTCAACACAGCAGTAATGACTTTATGAATTTCTTTACATGTAAGATTGATGATATCAGAGATAAATCATTTTATCTCAATCAGTGTCCTACAGCATGTCTCAATCACCATCAATCAGTGTCCTACAGCATCGTCCCAAATAGATCACTGTAGATTGTTAATGGATAAACTTCAGACCTTCTCAGCAGTAAGAGAGGAAAAACTGTGTAAACTGGTAAATTCCTCCAAATCAACAAACCTCTATGTTAGATTCCATGGCCAAATTATTAAAACAATTGTTTTCAGGAGTTGCTGAACCTGTTCTTAACATTTTGAATTATCACTATTAGAAAATGTGCCTAAAACATTTAGACTAGCTGTCATTAAGCCTCTTATTAAAAAAAACAACTTGATCACAAAGAATTAGTAAATTATAGACCAATTTCTTCTTCAGTATGAAGGGAGAAGGAGGAGAGACAATTTCTTTCTGAAGGTTTTGTTTGATGGAATTTTGGGTTAGACGTGGTGGGGAGCAGACAGCTAATTTGAGTGTTTTTTGTTTGAAAAAAGTAGGCCAAATCATCAGCTGATAAGGTGATGGAAGGAGGTTTAGGAGGACAGAGCATGGTATTCAATGTCCTGAATAGTTTGCGGGTGTCTGAAGTGCTGTTCATTTTGTTATGGTAGTATAGAGTTTGGCTGAGTGGAGTTTTGGAGATGAATGGGCTTGATATCTGCTAAGGTCAGAGGAGGCTTACGTTTTGCGCCATGCTCTCTCTGTTGTCCTGAGTGCTCTCTCTGTTGCCTAGTGCAAATTGGCCTGGTGGAGATCTCAATAAGTCTCATCTAGGCATGATGTTAAAGTGGAGCTGAAAGTGTCCAATCATTAAAAATGAGAAAACCAATCTGTCCTCCCCTCCTGATCAGACGAGGAGTGTAGGTAAATGCAAAGTTTTTAGAGAGAGCAGCTTGAGTCCTGAGGACGAATCCAGGTCTCAGTCAAGGCCAGTATGTGAAGGTTAGATTGTGATGCAAGTGCTGGAATGAAATATGCTTTGTTGACAGCTGACTGACAATTCCACTGACCAATTGAAACAGATGAAGGTGTAAATGAGGAAATGTGGATAGGGTGTAAGTTGTTGGTGTTGCGGTGCTGTCTGCGTGTGTTGTGTGTATTTGGGCATGTAATGACGGAAATGTACAGCAAACACATTGTTTGAGGAGTAAATAGAAAGCCTACTCTAGTGCCGTGTGGGTGTCCCTGCTCGGTGGTGTCGTGCAGGTCGGTGTTATGAATATATACATGCATTGATGATGATCATATGTGTCAATGCTGGACAGAAAACCAGAGTTAATTGCGTTTCAACAGAAAAGTCTTTATTGAATTCAGGGGAACAAAAGCAGCTGCCGTTCGCCGGCCGTCCGTGGGGGAACGCAGACTGGAAAAGGGAACGTAAACTTCACCCCTTTGGTCCTTTGGTGAGGAGAGGGGTAGAAGACGCAGGGGAAGGAGAGAGCCTCTCCAACGGGGCGAGTGTAGGAGCTAGCGAGCGCGGAGGTAGAGACTGGAATCACCAGCGGGGTGGCTGTGCAGATCAAAAGGTAAGTAACCGAAAATACACGAAATAATAACACCAGGCTAGACAAGACTAGACTAGTGTACTCAAAAACAGTGCCAAAGAGCATAGAGTCTGTAGGTTTAATTTAACAAAATAATCTGACAATGAGTTTCAGGAAGGGGCAAGTATATGTAGAGGAGAGAATCAGATCAAAAAAGCAACAGGTGAGTAATGTGTGCGCGCCAGCGCTGATTGTAAGAGGCAACAGCTGAAACACACAACAGATTATGACAGCAACCCAGATCAAACCTGACCCATGACAATATGATGTAGATATAATCACAATACCTAAGTCATGTTTTTGGTGACTATTATGTTTTAACAGTTTTAATAAACAATTATTAAAGGCTGTGCTATATATAGTTTTATTGTCAATATACAATGAAACTGATGTAGCCAGGATGAGTGATGTTATAAAATGCATTGCTGTTTCAGTTGAAGAACCACCTGACTTGTGTCCTCCCGTTTTTCCCGGGAGTTCATTCTCACTTTTGTCATTTGGTGAAGTTTGTTCCTTGCCACTTTTTTTGACATTTATATTACACTGAATTGAAACTAAACTGAACTTCAACTGCGAAAAACTGGACTGAAGCAGTTTCAATTTACTAGAACTTAATCTATGTTAAGCTGCTTTGACACAATCTACATTGTAAAAGTGCTATGGAAGTAAAGATGAATTGAATTGATTAAAAATGTGGATGGCGATAAAGGGAAAAAGAGAGACAAGTCTGTAACTTATCTTATTAAGTATTATCTGGGCCTGCTTAATTCCCTAATTGGAAATGTGCCAGTGTGGAGTGAAGTGTTGATGGTGTAAGTTAGGGGTGGCACTCTGACCAGGGAAATGCCCTGCAGGATGTGTGAGGGGATTGGGTCCAGAGGGCAGGTTGTGGGATGGGCAGAGAGGAGAAGTTTGGATACTTCTTCTTTAGTAAGGAGGGAGAAGGAGGAGAGTGAATTTCTTAGTCGAAATTGGCCAGTCAGAATTTTTAGACAAGAACACAAGTTCAAACTTTGCACAATGAGAAACGACCAAGGCTTTAACCAAGGTTTCACTGAGCAACAGACAACAAATTACAAACTTGCCCAATAAATTGTTTTTAGATGGACTATCTAATAAATCAAGTTTAATTCTTGCTGAAAATAAGTAGGCTACTGTAGTGCATGAGATTTTGCATGACAGCCAATTTAATAAAAAAAAAAAACCAGACATTGCAATTACAATACCTAATGCAGCAAAATTCCTCCATCTGTTTCTGTTGAAGACAAGCTTTCTTCTAAGTTTTTCTTTAATATTTTTGGACTTGTATTGAATGAGGAATGGTTGTTTTTCAGATCTTTGCTGCATGTTTTTTTTTCTTGAAATGTTTTTGTATTAATTGCAACATAATTTGGCTGCCAACTCAATAAAAACTTGCATATGATGTTAGCGTACTGCATTTTTAGCCAAATGTGGGTGTGTCATGAAATATTTGTAAAACTAGTGTTTTTTGTGCTGAATTTAATTAAAATATGCCACATTTATTTATTTAAAACCTCCTTATCAGAAAGCCTGCATTCATTTGAAATTTCTGAAACAGCAGTTATAAGCAGCTTTTCTCTAGATAAGCAACTAGAAGCAGCAGCAAGCAGTAGTTTGAGTGAGAATATCATTCATTCATTTACTTCTCGGCTTAGTCCCTTTATTAATCTGGGGTCGCCACAGCGGAATGAACCGTCAACTTATCCAGCATATGTTTTACACAGCAGATGCCTTTCCAGCTGCAACCCATCACTGGGAAACACCCATACACTCCCATTCACACACTTACACTACGGACAATTTAGCTTACCCAATTCACCTATAGCGCATGTCTTTGGACTTGTGGGGGAAACCGGAGCACCTGGAGAAACCAAACGAACACAGGGAGAGCATGCAAACTCCACACAGAAATGCCAACTGACCCAGCCGAGGCTCGAACCAGTGACCTTCTTGATGTGAGGTGACAGCGCTACCCACTGTGCCACCACGCCGCCCTGAGTGAGAATATACCACAGCAAATTTTCTCAAGCCCGTAGTTTGTGGCGGAGGCCCTTAGGCTAGTCCAGGGATGGGCAAAAATACATTGAAATGTATTTGAAAATAAAATGCCAAACACATCAATTTTAAGTGTAACTACAAAATACAGCAGCCACAAAAGAAATAAAATACTACATTTTCAAAATAAAATACTGTATTTTTGTATTTTAAAAATACTACAAAATACTTTTAAATTAGAAATTTCTTTGCAAACCTTCCATTCATAGGCATATTCGATCAGTCTCTTCACTATTAAACTGACTCAGTGAAGTAAACAATGTTTAGTAGCAACAGTTTTTCTCGGCCACCTCGTTCACCTATAGGGGGAAGTTGTGGCCTAATGGTTAATGGACTAGGCTTGTAACCCAAAGGTTGGTTCAATTCCTGGTCCTGGCAGATGGGGGAGTGACTGAACCACAGACTCCATCTTTGGTACCCAGCTGAGGTGCCCCTGAGCAACCGAACCCCTAATTGATTCCCAGGTGCTGCAATCAATAGCTGCTTACTAAAACCAAGGTAAAACCATACTTGAGAAGGCTCACTTCGCCTCTACTCCTGCTGAGTAGGTATTCATAGAAAACACAACTTGTGTTTCTCTTTGATTTATAGTATACATTTTGCACAAATTTTATATAGAAAGTCCTGTCTTGAAGATGATATCCTACAATTTAAACCATTTAATGCAGATAGTGAGTCAGAACATAGTACTATATCTGTTGATTATGTCGCCACCCATTGCATGGCCAGTAAAATTCCCATCATCAATCTTAGACTTTAAAAGGGTGAAGATTTATGAAGAAATAAGAAGATTTAATTTTAATATTTTGTTCACAGAATTTTTCATAAATCTATTATTTTGCAATTGAACTCTTCAATACTCAATGTAAAAACAAGATTTCTGAAAACTACTAAAAACTCCAGTTTGAGCAATTTCCATAAATCATGTTTTCATGTCTTCATATCCTGTTGTTGCTGTGTAATGGAGGTCTGGAGTTTTTGACCAGTCTGTATAGTATTATTAATTTGTGTTTCATATATTGTGACATTTTAACATCTCTAGGCAGACATCTTTTATCTTCATTAACTATACTTTTATCTTCATTAACTATACAGAGTGCCTGCAGTTCAGCTACTGGCATTTGAAACAGACGTATTGTAGGTAAAGTTAGTGTAGGACTTATTTTAATATTGTTTGTCTTATTTTCTTGCCATCTACATCAGCAATCCATCCGTTATTTGTGCAGTATACTCTTTCTCCCAAGATTTTTTAACTGGAAGAGTCTCAGTTTACCCTCTTAAAAACATCAGTACACCATCTTTAGATGTTTTTATTTTTATTTTCAAAGTCCCTCTGCATTTTCACCTGCAGAACTGAGACTGAGATTGATGATGTTCAGAAGGCTCATCATCCTGTTTTTCAGGACTTACATTTTATTCCATCTTATTTCTTAAGCAAAGATGATGAATTGTACTCTATACAGCCATTATATATTTCTGGTCTTAGCATTACTCAGTAATGTTCAGTGGTTGTTGATTTGCTCCTAAATATACCATCACCATTTGTCTGTTACTTTCTTTAAGCATAATTTCCATCCATACTCCAAGCATTGACCACCTTTTTAAAAATAAAAAAAATTTCTGTTCTGATCTCAAGCTTAGGAAAATAACTGAGAAAGCACCAATCAGAGGCCTCATTTTTAAGATGTCATCATGTACTGTAGACTTCTTGTAAAGTATTTTATAGTATTTTGAAACTACAAAAGTACAAGAAACCTAAGTATTTTGATAGAAAATATTCAGCCATTTTCATCAACCCTATCAAATACAAATAAAAAAATATTTGTATTTGAAATACGTATTTTAAATAAATGTATCATAAATACTGCCCATCCCTGGGCTTGCCCTAGTGGACCCAAAAGTGGTCCAGTTTGTGTATATAAAAGTATACTTTTTAAGTTTAAATTTACTAGAAGTGTAACTATAGTAAACTTTAGGTGTACAAGTGGTCTACAATTAAGTATTTCATTTGTTCTTCAAGTGAACTTATGAGTATACTAATAGTTAACTTTTAGGAAGAAAAGTGACATGCAGCCAAGTATGGTGTCTCATGCTCAGAATTTGGGCTCTGTATTTAACCCATCCAAACACCAAATACACACAGTAATGAACACACATACACACACAATCCCTGACAGTGCACTGCAAATGTTGGATCATATATTAATAGCACACTTGAATAAATCTTTTTTGTAAGGGTAGGTCTGAAGCCAGATTAAATTTGAGAATTCTAGCTAGTTAGACATTTTTCAATCATGCCAATCCAACATTAGTTTTCTTTAGACAGAATGGGCCACAGTGTGAACCAGACTTTAGGCTGATACAGTGGGGGAAATAAGTATTGAACATGTCAAGTTTTTTCCTGAAAATAATATTTCTAAAGGAGTTGTTCACATGGAATTAAACCAGATTTTGGTGCAAACCTAAACAATACAATTAGTTATGTGTAATAACAATGGAATGACACAAGGAGAAAGTACGGAAATGTATTTAATACTTAAAGCTTAAAGACACCTCTCATATGGAGAATAAAGTCACATGCATTGCTCAGGTGTGATTTTTTTTGGCTGTGTTTTAGATCATTATCTTGCTGAAATCCCTGCTTTCATCTTCATCATCCTGCTTATGTAGATGTTGGACTGAAGCAGCAAATATTCATTTACAATGAGGAAGGTGTTACATCCCTTGGATGTAATTATTATTATTATCATTATTATTGTTGTTGTTGTTTAATTGTTGTGTGTTTACTGCCCATTGGGAGTGGTTATGTTGTGTGCTTGTGTGTTTCTCTCCCACTCTTCCTATGTCTGTCTCTATCTCTCTGCCTACTGGTTAGGTAGAGCTGATTAGGCCCAGGTGGTGCTCATCATTGTGAGCATGCTGCAGTAGCTATGTTTCCATCCAAAAATGCGAAATAACTTTATGCGCAAAACTGGAATATCGCATAAAAGATGTGCGAATAAAGCAGCGTTTCCATCCAACGAGTCAAAGAGAACAAAATCGTCACTTCCTGATTAAATGGCGCCAAATATCAACATTAAAAACGGAATTTGCTGAGGTAGGAGAAGCTGCGTGAATCTTTTCTTCATTTAATAAATGACTTGCGCCTCAGAAGGCAATGCTGACACGCAGTGAACGCGTGGTGGCGTTTGAAGGCGTGAGACGCGGAGCACAGACGATCTTAACAATTCTGGAGGTCATTAATAATATAATAACACTAATACTGAAATGCTTAAGGCATTTTAGAATGACCAAAACAACATTTCAGATGCTTTACAATGTGCTCAGCCTGCTGGTTTGTCCATTTACACACATTTTTATCATCACATGATCTCTTATAACCAAATCACATCACCTTTTTTTAATGCGCATACTGGAATTTGTTCGGTAAAAGTGTTTCCATCGCAGTTTATTCGCGTCTTTTCTTATCGGATAAAAAGTTTATCCTACTCAGTTATGCGCATACATTTTTTATGCGCATTTCCAAAATTTATGCGCATCTTAGCGTTTCCATCAACCGATTTTTTATGCGCTTATCCAAAATGCGCATAAAAATAGGTGGATGGAAACGTACCTAGTGACACGCTGCTATAAAAGAGCAGTATGCCTCACCCAAAGAGAGGTTCACTTCTCCCCTGCTCCAGACTTGTGATTGTTGCATACTTTTTGGGTATTAAGCTGTTGTGTGTTGTGAGAAGTTTATTGAGCTATTGGGTACAATTTAACTTCTGTCTTTTGAAGAAACTTCTTGTTTTCCTTGTGTTGTTGAACTTACATTCAGTGTGTCTGCTTATTTAGTTGTATGCTTTAAATATACTCTTTGTGTGGTATTTAAAAGATAACTGTATTGTTTCTTTGTCCAAATTACAACTTTATGATTTACAGAAGGAAGCCGTAGGGAGAGGGTGCCATTTTTATTTTTGTACCTGTTTGACTGTTTATTCATAGTAAGGGAGTTGAGCAAAGCCTTTGTTATTTCTTTTCTTTTACCTTAACTAGGTTATTTAGTACTCCATTTAGTGCAAGCTGAAATAGTAGAACAGCTAGATGAATTGGATGTTTACTATGACCCTGTGATGGCTCAAGATCCAGTAATTGCTTTAAAATTAAAAGAATTGGATCTTTTAATTAAGAAGCAAGAGTGTGGCAGAAATGATAAAGCTTCGGGTAGTAGAGAGACAAGCAGACCATGATATCCAACTACGTAAATTGGATCTGGAAGCAAAACGGTTAGCTTTGAAACCAGTTCCCATGCCACGTTCTAGGCCTGTGTCAGTCTCCACACCTGTAAATTCTGCTAACAGTACTATAACAGAAGATTTTTCACGTGTACCATCTAGTGAATCTTTTGATATCAGTAAATACATAAGACTTGTACCTCCATTCAGGGAGGCTGAAGTTGACTCTTACTTTGTTGCATTTGAGCGCATTGCAAAGTTCGGCCAACTTTAAGTTAAGTTGGCCGAAAGATATGTGGGCCTTATTACTGCAGTGTAGCCTCACTGGTAAAGCTCAGGAAGTTTGCTCATCTCTGTCAATTGAAAACTCTTTTGACTATGATGTAGTAAAGGCTGCAGTGTTGCATTATGTGTGGCTTATGAGTTAGTCCCTGAAGCCTACAGACAGAAGTTCCGTAGTCATTCGAAAACAGTCAAACAGACTTATGTTGAGTTTGTTAGAGAAAAGAGTCCTTTTTGAAAAATGGTGTTTCTCTAGCAAAGTTTCAACCCTGGAAGATTTACAGGAGCTAATTTTGTTAGAGGAATTCAAAAATTGTATTCCCTCTAATATTGCTGTTCACTTGAATGAACAAAAAGGTTCGTCGCTGTCAAATGCTTCCATGTTAGCTGATGAGTTTGTGTTGACACACAGGAATATTTTCCCAAACACAACTGTCAAAAATCCGCCCACAAATGTGGAAAGTTTAGTGGTAAATTGCTTTACACGTGCTGCTAAAAGTGAAACATCGGCCAAAATGACTCATAAACCTGCAGGTGCTGATAAAAGTGTTTCTTTTGTCTAGATCCGAATCATCTGATTGCAGATTGTAAAGCCTGGAAACAGAGGAATGCAACCTCAAAACCCAAAAATGTAGCTTTAGTGGAAAAGCCACATAAAGTTAATTCTCCTGTTGAGGAGAGCTATCAACCTTTCTTGTTTGAAGGTTCAGTGTCTCTGTTTCCAGACTCCAAATTTAAGACATAACAATCTTGCGTGACACTGGTTCAGTTCAGTCTTTTATAGCTGCAGATGTATTGCCCTTTTATGCTGAATCTTTTACTGGTAATGTGTTAATTTGTGGAATTGAAATGCGCTGTGTGAACGTTCCCCTTCACGCAGTTTATCTAAAGTCTGATGTGGTGAGTGGTCCAGTCAATTTAGCTGTACGTGCACAGTTACCTGTTGATGGGGTGAGTTTAACTCTAGGAAATGACCTTGCAGGTGGCATTGTTTTCCCTAGACCAGTAGTGTCTCACACCCCAAGTTTTATTCAAAAACCTGACTTGGCTGAGAAGTTTCCTTCTGCTTTTCCTGCATGTGCCATAACTCGTGCCCAGTCAAAGAAATTTGAGGATGTAGTGGATGTATCAGACTCATTTATGGTTAAGGAACCTGACTCTCTTTAATGTGTACTCTCTGTAACTCCAGACCCTGATCCTGATGAAACCTGTCTCGATGACACCCTTACTGTCCCACTGAAAGTAAGCAGAGAACACCTTGCTCCTGCCCAAAAGGCAGACCCTTCCCTTTCTAAGTGTGTAATGGCTGCCGATGGTACCAAACATGCACCTGATGTAAGTGTAGTAAGTACTTCTGGGAAAAGGGATTATTGATGCGCAAGTGGAGACCACATAAGGAAGATTTGTCCTGGCAGGAAGTGCAACAGATTGTTTTGCCCTCTGGTTACCAACAACAGGTATTAAAACTTGCCCATGAAAATGTGTTTTCAGGACATGTAGGTGTCACAAAAACTTACAACCGCATTGTGAAGTGTTTCTTTTGGCCTGGTCTTAAATCAGCAGTTGCTAAATTTTGTAAGTCATGTCACATATGCCAGTTGGATGGTAAATCCAACCAAAAGATTCCACCTGCACCTCTATGCCCTATGCCAGTTGTAACTGATCCATTTGAGCGGTTAATTATTGACTGTGTGGGGCCCTTGCCCAAAGCTAAATCTGGGCACCAGTACATTTTGACCATTATGTGTGCTGCCACCCGTTTCCCAGAGGCTGTTCCATTACGGACCCTGAAAGCAAAGGTTGTGGTAAGAGAGCTAATTAAATTCTGCACAACATTGGGCCTACCAAAAATAGTCCAAAGTGACCAAGGTTCAAATTTTACTTCCAAGATCTTTAAACAGGCACTAAAGGAACTAGGTGTAAGCCATCAGACATCTTCTGCCTACCATCCTAAGAGTCAAGGTGCCCTGGAAAGATTTCACCAGACCCTGAAAACCATGCTACGGCGGTACTGTATAGAGACTGGGTTGAGGGTTTACCATTTCTAATGTTTGCAGTAAGAGAGTCTGTGCAGGAGTCCCTCAGCTTTAGCCCAGCTAAGCTTATATTTGGCCATACTTTGAGAGGTCCACTAAAACTGTTGAGTGAACAGATGTTGAATCAATGTTTCAAACCTGTGCCTGTTGATGACTGTGTCCTTTATCTGTGAGAAGCTGCATAATGCCCAGGCCATTGCGAAGCTCCATCTCTCTGTTGCCCAAACAAAAATGAAGTGTCATTATGACAAGAAGGCTGTGAAAAGAGACTTTCAGCCTGGAGATTCGGTCTCAGTCTTACTTCTAGCTCCTGGTTCCATCTTGCATTCCAAGTTTTCAGGACCTTACTTGATTGAGAGAAAGCTAAATGAGACCAACTTTCTTGCCACTCCAGACCGAAAATGCAAGACCCGTGTATGTCATATAAACCGACTTAAAGCCTATGTAGACCGAAGTCACCTTGGAAAAGTTCAATATGTCTGCTGTCCTTCCAGTTTCCACCACCGCTACTGCTGTTGGTGGCTCAAACTTCTCTTTGGAGGAGGATGATCCTGTGAGTAGAGATGTCTCAGCTTCTTGCACTCGACTGAACAATTCTGTTATAATGCAAGATCTTCAGTGTTTTCTTTATCACCTGACTGGTGAGCAGTCTAATGGTATAACTGGCTTGCTGCATGCTTTTCCTGACGTATTCAGTGATGTGCCTGGCCGAACTGCAGTATGTGTGCATGACATTGATGTTGGAGATGCTGTACCAATAAAGCAGCACCCTTACCGAGTGAATCCCAGAAAACGAGAAATCATGCAAGCTGAAGTAAAGTATATGTTGGATCATGGCCTGGCCGAACCCAGTCAAAGTCCTTGGAGTTCCCCCTGCCTCCTTGTCCCCAAACCAGATAACACTTTTCGATTTATGCACAGACTATAGAAAAGTTAATTCTCTAACTAAACCTGACTCTTTCCCCCTTCCCAGAATGGAAGACTGTGTAGATCGAGTTGGTTTGGCCAAGTATGTTACCAAGTTAGATCTACTAAAAGGTTACTGGCAGGTGCCTCTCAGTCAACGTGCCTATGAGATTTCTGCATTTGTCACCCCTGACAGTTTCCTACAGTACAAGGTCCTGGCCTTCGGGATGCGCAATGCACCTGCTACCTTTCACCGTATGATGATGCAGATACTGTCAGATGTAACCAACTGTGAAGTGTATCTGGATGACGTTTGTAGTATATTCAGACAATTGGTCTGATCATGTAAAAACCCTTGAAAAGGTGTTTAAGTGTTTGACATCTGCATCATTGACCCTAAACCTTGCTAAATGTGAATTTGCAAAAGGTGTTATCACATACTTGGGCAAGCAAGTTGGTCAAGGACTGGTAAAATTACAGCTATAATTGAATTCCCTGTGCCCTGTAATAAGCGGGAGCTGAGACGGTTCCTTGGAATGAGTGGATACTACAGAAGTTTTTGTTCCAATTTTTCTGCTCTAGTCTCTCCCCTTACAGACCTACTCAGTACATGCAAAAAGTTTGAATGGACTAGTGATTGTGAACTTGCCTTTAATGGTGCAAAATACCTCCTTTGTCAAGCCCCTGTTCTCTCAGCTCCAAACTTTACAAAACCTTTCAGTATGCAAGTGGACGCAACTGCTACTGGAGCTGGGGCAGTTCTGCTGCAAGAGGATGAGGCCCGCATTGACCATCCAGTTTCCTACTTTTTGAAAAAGTTCTCTAAGACCCAGCAGAACTACAGTGTAATTGAAAAGGAAGCACTGAACCTGTTATTGGCACTTCAACATTTTGAAGTTTATTTGGGAAACAGTCCTCAGTCCATTATTGTGTATACAGACCATAACCCTTTGGTGTTCCTTTCTCGCATGTCAGGTTCCAGCCAACGCTTATTACGGTGGGCCTGGACATTCAGCACAAAAGGGAGTGTGAAAATGTTATGGCTGACGCTCTTTCGAGAGTGTAGTTGTGGGGTTCATTCCTGACCCAGATACCTTAACAAGTGTGATTTTAAGGTAAAACAATGTTGACTACAAACCTTGATTTGTATTCTTAATGGTGGGGGTGTTACATCCCTTGGATGTTGTTGTTGTTGTTATTATTATTGTTGTTTTGTGTTTACTGCCCATTGGGAGTGGTTATGTTGTGTGTTTCTCTCCCACTCTTCCTATGTCTGTCTTTCTCTCTCTTTGCCTACTTGTTAGGTAGAGCTGATTAGGCACAGGTGGTGCTCATCATTGTGAGCTTGCTGCAGTGACACGCTGCTATAAAAGAGCAGTGTGCCTCACCCAAAGAGAGGTTCACTTCTCCCCTGTTCCAGACTTGTGATTGTTGCATACTTTTTGGGTATTAAGCTGTTGTGTGTTGTGAGAAGTTTATTGAGCTATTGGGTACAATTTAACTTCTGTCTTTTGAAGAAACTTATTGTTTGCCTTGTGTTGTTGAACTTACAGGCAGTGTGTCTGCTGCTTTAGTTGTATGCTTTAAATATACTCTTTGTGTGGTATTTAAAAGGTAACTGTATTGTTTCTTTGTCCAAATTACAACTTTATGATTGATATGATTTTTGTACCTGTTTGACTGTTTATTCATTGTAAGGGAGTTGAGCAAAGCCTTTGTTATTTCTTTTCTTTTACCCTAACTAGGTTATTTAGTACTCCTCCTAAGCTAGTTGCTGTTTTGTTTGTTGTTTTGGTTAATCCTTCTCCTGAAAACTTATGCTTCCTATATTGTTAATTTACTGAGAACAAAAGAATAAAAGATTTAAGTTTACTCTTGTGGTTGTTTTGCATTTCTGAGGCAGAGGATTGAAGTGTTCCCACAATTTTGTTTATTTAACCTTTTATACAATTCGTTAATTTGTTGTTCTTTTCCCTAAATTATACATTTTAGTTTACTTTGTTATTTCCCTTCCCCAACCCTAGACAAAAAGGGGGAAGGAACGTAACAAAGGGCAGGAAGTTGCTGAAGAACTACTGAGAGATTTTAACTTCTGTCTGGGCTTTCACTGCCTTTCTACACCTTCCTTTCGATCATGTGTTCACTATTTTTTTTTTCCCTGTGTCAATTAATTTTATTACACAGAACTTAATTCTAGTGCATATATGGATTTCTTTGTTTGTTACCAACATTTGCTGGAAATTTCAAGTCAACAGCACCTTTAGAAATATTTTTCTGAGAAAATGGTGACGTGTTCAATACTTATTTCCATATGACTACTAGTAGCTCAAACAACCCCTGTAGTCTTTTTTTCATTCAGACACTACTTTCATTCTCCCATGTTGATTACCACATGGACCAGGCTCTGAAGTCACTGAAGCAGCCAGAACCACTTGTGGAGTAGAGTATGTAAAAGCTGTTTTCAATAGATGCTCTCCCACTGAAGTAGGATTAGATTGCACATTGCAAGTTCCCATGGAACAAATAGAGAGTGAAGGGGTTTCTGGGTTACAGCATTCCCTCCCACAACCCCAGAGGTCTTTAGAAAGGGAGTGGTTTGAGTTTGACTGGCTCAGCCTCAGAAGAATGCTGCATTCTCAGCACGGCTCCTTAGCATGAAATGAGTGGCCCAGCACAGTGCATCTAAGCAATAACTAAAGTATTATTTCCTCTCCATTATTTTAATAAACATCTAAGAGAAAAGAGTGACAAATTACACACTTTGCAATTAGATAAAAAGAATACATAAATTCAATGACATATGTTAGGTACACTTGTTAGCACCAATTTAACCTTTGACTTCATAACTGCCTTAATTCTTCTCAGCACAGATTCAACAAGGTGATGGAAACATTCCTCAAAGATTTGAGTGCACATTGAAAGCATAACCCAGTTGCTGTAGATTTGTCAGCTGCACATACATGATGCAAATCTCTCATTCCACTACATGACTTCTGTGGTGGATTGAATTATGGAACTGCCATAGTCGGATTACATTATAGTAATCTCATTGTCATGAAGCCAGTTTGATGTGATATGAGCTTTTTAGACGTTGTAGATTTATGCTGCTAGAACAGTTGTTCCCAGAGTGTGCCACAATGGACTAGAGGTACTGTAGTTTTCTTCCAGCATATTATAAATACCAATGTTTAATTTAATATTTTATATCAATATGACCATATTCAAATGAAAAACAAAACAAACAAAAAACCTGAAAAAAACACATATACATATTTCATACAACAAATTATACATTTATCTCCAATTGGACCATTCAAAAATCCCCACACCCTCCTACAGCAGATCTCAGTGTAGCTGGATCTACGAGTTGCACTATCCTCAATTCATCTCCGTATTAAGAAGCTGATCTCGTAAAAGCAGCCAAATCACAATTAAAATGCCGGCAACACAGGTCCATGCACAGATATTTTAGTTTCATTTTTTTTAAGTTATGCTAAGGGTTGAACAAAGAAAATTAGAAAGTAAAAAATAATAATAATTTGAGTGTCCTTGAGTTAAATAGTTGACTTGAATCATTTTTGAATTAATGAGACAATTTCTTGTTCTGTCAGGGTCACTATTAGCTTAGCTTAGCATAATGAATTGAATTAGATTTGAACATTAGCATTTCATTCAAAAAAACAAAAAAAAGTGTTTTGATAATTTTTTTGGACTGAATGCTAATGGTCAAATCCAATTCAATTCATTATCCTAAGCTAATAGTGACCCCACCAGAACAAGAAATCAGCTGTATGGATTAAAAAAATGGTTCATGTCAACTGTCTAACTCTAGGAGATTTTTTTTCAAATAAAGGTGGAGTGCTTCTTTAAGTATTAATCTTTAAATTTGCAATTGTTCTGCTGTCGCTGAAGATGATGTGGAGACGAAATTCACCTAAATTCTCCTTTCTTTTATTTAAAGGTGGTTTCTGTCACTTTTACTTGTTTAGCCTGCATTAAAGGGCACCTATGATGAAAATAAACTTTTGTAAGCTGTTTGGACAGAACTGTGTGTAGGTATAGTGTGTCCGAAGTCATACTGGAGTGATATGAACACAATAAGTCTCTTTTTTCCTGACCTTAAAATAGAATCCAAATCCCTGCAATTCTGAGGCCAACCGCAACATTATGTAGGAGTGAGGTTTTCCCTGCCCACTGAATTGATTGACCGCCGCGCATTAACATTTCTCCATAGTAACACGTATAATCATATCAACAAGACAGGACTTGTGCAAAGCAACTGGGATTAAAAGATCTGTTCAGCTCTCTGTGATCATCTGCACCTCAAGAATGAGTTTTACAAGTTTAAAATGTTTTTTAAAACAGTGCATGTTCGTGCACTGTAAAACCCAAAACCCAAATTTATCAAATGAAATGAGTGTAGTTAACTCAATTTACTGAAAGTTAATTATACTCATTTGAAAAGAGTTTTAAACTCAGTGTTGAAGTTAATTCATTCATTCATTCATTTTCTTTTCGGCTTAGTCCCGTTATTAATCTGGGGTCGCCACAGCGGGATGAACCGCCAACTTATCCAGCATATGTTTTACGCAGCGGATGCCCTTCCAGCTGCAACCCATCACTGGGAAACATTCATACACACTCATTCACACACATACACTACGGACAATTTTTTAGCTTACCCAATTCACCTATACCGCATGTCTTTGGACTTGTGGGGGAAACCGGAGCACCTGGAGGAAACCCACGCGAACACGGGGAGAACATGCAAACTCCACACAGAAATGCCAACTGACCCAGCCGAGGCTCGAACCAGCGACCTTCTTGCTGTGAGGCAAACGTGCTACCCACTGCGCCACCGCGTCGCCCGTTGAAGTTAATGAGTTAATTAATTGATAAAGTATGTGTTGATTGAGCATTAATAATGTACACCTGCTGTTAGCAAGCAGAATTACTGAAGAGAAACACAAAACTACAGCTCACTTCAGTCACAGTCTTACAAAAATAAAACAGACTCAATCTCTTAATCTTTTTAAGCAGAGGATCATTAAACAACTCCACTAACCGTATCAACAGCTTCACTTATTATTAACCTGCTTGTTTCTGTCAGACGTCTAAAAAAGCCCTTTGCAAGATTCACTGGAAATAATCTTGTGAGACGTCACCATTGAAGAGAACAGCAGTTGCTTTACTAGGGTTCTTTGACTTCATTTCAGTTTCTCTTTGAATGTTGTAATTATATGTTATGACAAGAGAAAGGAGAAAGAATGTTATCAGGTTAAATAATCAAAGTGCTGAATCATAATTAATATTCATTCATTCATTTTCTTTTCGGCTTAATCCCTTTATTAATCTGGGGTTGACACAGCGGAATGCACCGCCAAATTATCCAGCATATGTTTTACGCAGCGGATGCCCTTCCAGCTGCAACCCATCACTGGGAAACACCCAAACACTCTTATTCACACACATACACTACGGGCAATTTAGCTTACCAAATTCACCTATAGCACATGTCTTTGGCCTTGTGGGGGAAACCGGAGCACCCGGAGGAAACCCACGCGAACACGGAGAGAACATGTAAACTCCGCACAGAAATGGACAGCAACCTTCTTGCTGTGAGGCGACAGCGCTACCCACTGCGCCACCATGCAGCCCTCATAATTAATATTGTGGCGAACAGTTGAGAACCCCTATATGCTGGATTCAGTGACTGGCGCACCTCTGCCCTGCTGCTGTTTTGTGTGTGTGTGTGTGTCCATACATTTGACGTACTGCCCGTAGACATTAGAAAGCATGGTCCGCTTTCATTCCATTGCTTCGACACGTTAACGCATCAACCCATTTATTAAAATGTCTATAGGTACTGCCAGTCTCTGTTCAGGATCTGTTTACATACGTGAATGTGTGAAGTATCTCAAGCAATGTATCAAAATTCCACTGATTTCCTGAAATAAACTTTGCATTTTGGTATAATCCAGTGAAGCTCTTTGATAATGAGTTGAACTCTCCTCCTCTCTATGCAGTATTTGATAAACACAATATGCAGCCTATTCCTCTTTCTTTTTCTACTTTGGAGAAGAGAGGAGTCTGCTTGAACTGACTCTGAAATGTTTTGCGTTTTTTTCGTATTGGATTAATTAATATGCATCGGACTCAGTGTGCAAGGTTTGTTCACGTAATGAATTTTTCGCATATGAACACGAAAAAAACGCATACGAATATTTTGGATTTCAGTGTGCAAACCCCTTTACACATGCTGAACGCATGGACCAGTGCTTTCTGCAAGTGAATTTTATTCACACAGTCTGTGCGCGCATCATCTGCATAACGGTCCTCAGAGCAGGCTTTACCAACATGGCAGACAACAAGTGAAGATGCCCTGTCCATGAAGGATGTTCAGCTTGCATTAAAAACGGTTAGTTTACTGTTAGGAAACCCACATCAGGCAAGTCTGATGTATGGCAGTCTTTTTCAAGCATCATAGATGCAAATGGAAAAAAATTACTCTTTGCGAGATGTGATAAATGCCTAAAAGTTTTACCCTTTAGCAGTCACAAAACTGGAACCTCAGGTTTAAAGCGGCACTCATGTCTCATCACAAAGGGGCAAACAAAACTGACATTTACTAAATCCTTGCGGGTGCCAGAGCAGTAAAAAGAAACCACAGACAAATGTGTTAAGTTTGTTTGCCAAGACATTCGACCGTATAATACTGTCTCTGGAAAATGCTTCTCACAGCTGGCCCAACATTTGGTCGACACAGCAGCAAGAATAGGAAAATTCGATGTCTGTGAGATATTACCACACCCAACAACGGTGTCAAGAAATATTGAAATGAGGCCTCAGAGTCTACGTAAACATGTTGTGGACGAAATTACTGCAACAATATCGATGTTTGTATGCACTGTTACAGCAGACATATGGACAGAAACATATTGTAAAACATCATTTCTGTCTGCAACCATCCATTATATTAATGAGCAATCTGACCTACATTCAAGAGTGCTTTTTTTCAAAAAAACATTTGAAGGCACCTGCTGCAGAATCTAAGAGTGTTTGGCATTGATGCGACAGACATGGGCAAAAATATGTTTTTTGTCAGAGATCGTGGAGTCAACATGATCAGTGCCTTACGAGAATGCACAAGGCTTAACTGCACAGCGCACATACTAAATGTGACACTCTCCAGTGTGTTTGGTCCTGCCATAATCGAAAAGCCTCCAGAGATCGCTAACATCTGACTGATGTTAAAAAGTTGGTCACATATTTAAAACACTCAGGACAACAGAGCAAGCTAAAAAAAAGTCACTGAACCAATGGAACTCTAATTTTGACATGCTAAATTCTGTCTTGGAACAGTATGAAGACATCGCATATGTGCTGACTGAGAGCAATAATTATGCCAAGATCGGACTCATTAGCGTCAGTGAGTTACTAGTATAATTCCTAAAACCATTCAAAGAGGCAACTGACGACTTGGAAACTCATAACACAGCTCCCAGTGCCTCACTGATTCTTCCGTGGTCTGTGCTATTAATTGAGCACTGTACATCAGCCACAAAAGACCCTCTATTCTCTAAAATTGCAACCGTCTGTGTAATACGGCTGAAAAAATTACTGTCAGCAGACAGCACTTCATCACATTCGGTTCACATGCTTAAGGTAAAATAGCAACCTTTCTGACACCAAATCTGCGAGGTCTGAAAATGTTAGATGAAAGAGGGCGACAGGATGTGATACAGGGAGTCAAGGAGATGAGCGAAGACTTAAAGTTTGATACTCATAATGAGGATGTTGAACCAACACCTGCCAAAAGGCCTACTGTTCTTCATAAATTTTCAGATTAGGAGGAAGAGGAAGAATCATGTGGATCAAAATCACTAGATGTTCAGAATCAAGAGCACAGGACCATGAAACTTGAATTATTAAGTCAACAAAACATTTTGCAGTGATAGAATTCAAACTGTTCCCGGTTCCCTACCCTGAGCAACCTTGCAAGATTTGTCCTCTGCATCCCGGCAATGAGTGCCCCTTCCGAGAGAGCATTCAACCTTTGTGGTCGGATAAATACCTGCATAAATAAAACAATAAATAAATAAATACTCAAATAATGAAATATAACAATTTTATTACATAAGTTGATTTTTTTCCCCCTTTCAAACGTTAATACATTTTTGAACGTTGAACGTTAAAACTGAATCTACCTTCAGTTTAGCATTTTCTTATTTCCCCAACATTCATGTAATTTATTTAATTATTTATCTGCTCGCACTATTAATTATTTATAAATTTATGCAGGAATTTGTGGATTTTTATATATATTTATTTGCGTATTTATTTATGCAGGATTTTTTTTTTTATTTACTCATTTTTCTATCTGTCTGTCTGTCTGTCTGTTTGTTTGTTTGTTTAGGTTTAGTCCTCCATAGCCTTTCTCTTTTGGTAGTACCTAATTTAAATGTGAGATTTTGGAAACCAGATCTAAATTTAGCGGAACAGTCAGGTCAGGTAGAAAATTATTCTAAGCGAGCAGTGGGTGAACAGAGACTGTATATACAGCGGGAGCGGTCGGGTGCGGAATAAAACCTTGCGGGAGCGGGACTTAAAAAAAAAGTCCTGCAAACACCTCTACTCTACACCCCACAATTTTTTCTGTATGTATAATATTATAAGTGGCAGCTTTGTCTTTTCTAGGAAAATTTATCCATATTTTAACATGTAGTCATTTATATTTATACATCTATTTACACTAGGCCTTCACACACACTTGAATTTTTTTTCATATCTTTTTTATTTCAGGGTTTCCAGATGTTATTGCATTGATAGCATCCACTTTTAAAGCTTCTTCATCCAATAATATGAAATCTGTCTATAGTATAAATGTGCACGTAACAACTTAATTTTCTGTCCTTAATCTTATGGTGTTACAACTATTAAACTCATTTCTGCTTTCATCAACTAGCTAATATGTGATGCGCCCCACCTAATCATGTTGAGGCTAAATGTGTCACGGCTAAATTAAGGATACTAGGAATAGGATCCAATTGCAAGTAAAACTTTATTGACAGAGACAAAACAAAATCAAAATCGAGTGGTCACAAGTAGACAATGCAGAAGTCAGACTGTGGAACAGATAGCAGATCAGGAGTTCAGAGAATGATCCATGCCAGTTCTGACAACAGACATGAACAAACACAACGAACTGACAAAGAGAAAGGAGCGCTGTCCAGATATAGTCATGATAATGAGCTGCAGCTGGCAGGCTAATCAGAACAGCAGAAGCTCCGTCATAACACGTGACATAACAGCACTGACGCACCAAAACAAGTACACGTGGGAGACCAAAACAAAACAATACCACGTGACAAAACAGACAAGCAGGAGTGCGCACAATTCGACAAACATGACAGTACCCCTCCTCCTAGGGGCACCTCCTGGTGACTGTAACCTTCCCAGTCCAGCAAGTATTGAAATCCACGTCCCCTCTGTCTCAAGTCCACAATGCGCTTAACCAAATAAACAGTCTCCTCATCTACGAAACGCGGCCGGGTGGGGGAAATAGGGTAGGTGGATTAATGACCGCATGAAAAACAGGCTTTAATTTGGAAACATACAACGCTGGAGGAAGTTTGAGGTGGACTCCCACTGGACTAATGATTTTGATGACAGTGAACAGCCCAATAAATTTAGGTGCAAATTTATTACATACGGTGCGCAAGGGAATATTCTTAGATGAAAGCCACACTTTTTGACCGACGACGTAAACTGAAGGCTTAGACCGGTGGCGATCGGCTATAGCCTTGGTGCATGCACCAACTTGGAGGAGGGTCTGTCTGGCCCTGTTCCAAGTGCGTCGGCACCGCTGGACAAAGGCGTGGGTGGAGGGAACCGCAATTTCTTATTCCAGACTGGGAAAAACAGGTGGCTGGTACCCTAAACAACACTCAAACGAAGATAGGCCCGTGGCCAACACTGGTAATGAATTGTGAGTGTACTCCACCCATGGGAGCTGTTGACTCTAGGAGAAGGGATTCTGGGAAACCAAACAATGCAACACATGCTCGAGGTCTTGGTTGGCCCTCTCTGTTTGTCCCTTACTCTGAGGATGAAAACCATAAGAAAGGTAAACCCCAATATAAGACAGAGTTCTCTCCAAAATTTAGAGACAAACTGAGGCCCCCTGTCAGAAACCACATCTGTCGGGAGGCCCTGAATGCAAAAGACGTGATCAAGGACAGCAACCGCTGTCTCTCTGGCTGAGGGTAATTTGGGCAAAGGAATAAAATGAGTAGCCTTTGAAAACCAGTCCACAACGGTCAAAATGGCTGTGTTGCCACCAGATGGCGGGAGACCTGGGACAAAATCTAGCGAAATGTGTGACCAGGTTCTCGAAGTCACTGACAGAGGCTGAAGGAGCCCAGCGGGGGGACAACTGGAAGTCTTAGAAACAGCGCAAACTGAACAGGCCAAAACAAACCCACGTATGTCCCGAGCCATAGCTGGTAGGGGTGTCACGAGATCTCTTGAGATTAAATCTCGACAAGATTTCTCGTCGAGGTGAAAAGTTGTCTCATGTGTTGAGATGTTAGCATGATGGAGTGGGAGGGTGAAATTGGCATTGAAGATTGGAAGACAAGGAACATTTGGCTAAAAAGGATCGACATAGGTGGGGTTCTCCAGAGTAATAAGTCGGTGGAGGAAGGTGAGGAAGGCACCGGCTCACCACTTCCGGTGTGGGCGACGAATCTGGAGATGGCTTCCCGTGGGACCGATCCAGAAGTCAACTGTTGAACCTGAGCGGTGAGTGTGGACATTTGGCCGACCAAAGTCTGAATTGCCTGACTGGTAGTAGCCAATAATTCATCCTGTTGGTCTATCCTCGCGTTACTGTGAACAACAAAGTCTGTGATTTACGAAATACTCGCTGGATCCATAATAAAGTTCAGTTAGTTCTGTCACAGCTAAATTAAGGATACTAGGAATAGGACCCAATTGCAAGTAAAACTGTATTGACAGAGTCAACAAGTGAAAAGTCTAAACAAATAAAAAACACTTGAGTGGTCACAAGTAGACAATGCAGAAGTCAGACTGTGATAATGAGCCGCAGCTGGCAGGTTAATCAGAACAGCAGAAGCTCCGTCATAACACGTGACATAACAACACTGACACACCAAAACAAATACATGTGGGAGACCAAAACAAAGTGACAAAACAGACAATCAGGAGTGCGCATAAACCTACAACCGTGACAAAATGGCCAGGGTCTGTACATGATGAGAGTATTTTCAGGGAGTCTTCATTATGCCGCACATTTCAACAAGATACATTTTGCTTTACACAATGTTTTTTTTAAATTCTTTTACTATTTTTATTATACACTTCAATCATTACTGCACACTACAATGGTTACTTGATGGGGGACAGAGGACACCCTACCCAGAGGAACCCTCAATGACCCAAGCAGACCAAAGAGATGGAAGAGTACTAAGAGACATAATTTGTCAAAAATATGTTTAATTAAATAGTTTGGACTAAAGCACTGTTCATTTCTTTATTTTCTGGAATAAAATGAATGATCTTTTTCTACATGGCTTTATACATACACCTTTCAACATGTAACATATTTTCTTCCTATACATTTCTCACTTAAAGTTGATGCTCCATTATTTCTGTTTCAAGTTTTGTTTTTTTTAATGGCTAGTGTTTTCTTTAAGCAGTATAAGTCAGTTTAATGTATCTTATACAGCTACTTCAGAATTAAAATAAATAAACAAAAGATTGTTCTGTGATACAATAGTGAAATTAAATTCTTACACTGCTTGTTAGTTGAGGCAGAAGGAACTTCATCTGCATGCAAAACAAAAAGCATAAAAAGTAACTAAAGGTACCAGACAACCATCACTTACAACTGTGACAGATTGTGTGGTTTAAGGTCCAATAGTTCAACCACTCATTAGCCTTTATTAAGGGACAGAGCAGCTCCTCAGAGCTATCTGGTGGCCCACAGCAGTTAGACAGGCCTCAGCCTCCTTAGCTACATGACAGAAATAATATTCTAGTGTTTAATACATAGCTCCAGTAATCAAATATTTCTTTTTAAGAGAACGTTTCTGTGTTTAATTTTGACTATGGACAGAGTACTTTTAGCTCCAGAAGGATTACAATTTATATAAGCCATATATACTAGTCAATATACATTATTATTGTAGCCTTAAAAAATTAATGGCAGTAAAAGTAAATGCATGAATGTTTATACAAAATACTCATACTACATACTGGTTATACAACCATGACAGTTATACAAGGATGTTAAAGATAAGTTAAAATTTTCATTACAATAAAATGGGGAGGGTAGCATGTGTACTTTAATAAACTAATGCATTTCTCTTATTATTATTTTTCTTTTATTATCTAATATTTCTTTCCTTTGTTGATGCAGCTGTAATGCTTTTTTCATTATAAACTGCTTTAATGCCTCGTACGCCAGCATTAAAACCTCCAACGCCACCTCTGTAAAGTAATTTGCTCTTTTTTTCTCACCGTGATTTTCTATGGCGACTCATGAATTCGCCGATCCACTGAAAATGCCTTCAAGTATGCATCGTGCGCGCACATTAACCTGCAGTTATCTTTAGGAGGTGGATTAAATTAAGTCTTCTCAGGTGTTTTGGAACCGACGTATTTGCGGTAAGCAGGTTTTGGGTTAATCAACCAAGAGTTCAGGGTTTAGCAGATGGTAAGTTAACCCAGCTTTCTGGAATACCCCCCTGAACAAAATCGGCCAAAACATATCTCTCTCCAATATCTCCACACAGTACACACTACTTCTACAACTACCCATCCTGAGTGATGGTTTGGGAGCCATTTTATATAATTGGCCCCACCCATAGGCTATACCATTTTATAGCTTGGTATAGTAATATATACACAAATATACACATAAAAGACATTACTCAAAATCTAAATTAATGTAAGTAAATAAGTATGCATACATAACCCAAAATACAACACAACAAACAACCAATATGAATATAAAAAACAGAAAAAAAAAATGTATTACCGGCCATGAGGCTGTGACCATGATGATGTCACCCCAAAATGGCTGCTCTGAATGGATAGTGGGAAAATATTATATAAATGTCCTAGGTTGGAATCTGAATAGGTTTGGTTCTGAGGAGTAGATACTGGTGAATGTATGTAATATTTCTATTATTTGTTTTTTAATAAATGGTGTTTAAAGGAACATGTGTCTGTGGTTATTAGTGGTGGGCAGAGCGAGGCTTCATGAAACACTAAAACGGTCAAAGAAAATGTGTCAAAGTTTATGTATTGCTCAGGAACAACTTCAGCAATGAAACAGTTACGGACATTGAGGAATTATAGCCCACATTGTAAAGTTGACGAATCAAGTGATTTAGTGAAGCAGTAAGAGTTCCTGACTAGCATGCAGAGATAATGGGTTTGAATCCAGGGTAATGCAGCTATAGACATTAGTTTTTAAATGATCTGATTTTGTAACGTGTTTTGTTTTAACATTGATCTGACATCCGAAGAAACACTTTGTGAATAAATATGTCATGTTTTGGTCATAAAAAAATTAACATTATAAAAAAAGTCACAATTTCTGAGTATTTGTACAGTATAACTGCTCCGGGTGTGTGTTCACGGTATGTGTGTGTTCACTAACTGTGTGTGTGCACTTGGATGGGTTAAATGCAGAGCACAAATTCCAAGTATGGGACACCATACTTGGCCACACTACACTTCACTTCACTTCACTTCATAAAGTCAGGATTGCAACTCGGGACATTTGCAGCACAATTACAAAGTCCCTCCAGGATTTCATGGGACCTTTTTCTGATTTTTGGGGCCTAAAATGACTGATTTTCCTGTGGCTTTTCTTAAAATTTGCAGCAATATTTGCGTCATTATTTTACGTTGATTTGCTGTAAAAATATGCCACAGACAAAAGTTTTTAGTACAAATATTTTATTACTCCTGGACCCAGACATTGGGTTCTGTAACATAAAACAACACTTAATTTCAAAATTTCATATATAACCAAATAACAATTAAACTCATTCATTCATTTTCTTTTTGGCTTAGTCCCTTTATTAATCAGGGGTCGCCACAGCGGAATGAACCGCCAACTTATCCAGCATATGTTTTACGCAACAGATGCCCTTCCAGCCGCAACCCAACACTAGGAAACACCCATACACTCTTGCATTCACACACATACACTACGGCCAATTTAGCTTATTCAGTTCACCTATAGCGCATGTCTTTGGACTGTGGGGGAAACCGGAGCACCCTGAGCAAACTCCACACAGAAATGCCAACTGACCCAGCCGGGGCTCGAACCAGCGACCTTCTTGCTGTGAGGCGATCGTGCTACCCACTGCACCACCATGACGCCCAACAATTAAAGTAATTAACAAATTAATAATAAAACAAATAAAAATAATAAAATTAAATTTAAAGTGCCCACAAGTTTCTTTTACAAGAATCTTTCTTTTTTCATAGCTTGTAGCTATTTGTCAACTTTAGAACATTCCAACAATGCATGAAGCCATAAATATAAGAATGCAAACAATGCATTATATTAACAGCATGTCAACAGTACATCACGAAAAAAATGCAACCAAATGCATTAATCATATGCAAGTAATGAATCTTCACACTATTGTTAAAGGATGCTGTATGTTAAAAAAAAATCTTGTATTCATATATCTGTATAAATTATGTCTGCGCAACAGCTCAAAGATCAAAATTCTCTGAATCATTGTACAGATAAAAAAGTAAAAGAAGTGTTGTTGTTTGTACATATATAGATAGGTACATGTAAATAGAAATACAAGGATATGTGCAACAGCTGTAAATCGGTGTGCGCTGCAGATGCCGCTAATGTGAAAGCCGGCCCACTGCTTCTACTCATGCACTGCGCAGTGCGCACACACACACTGCTTTCTGCTCTGCTAACACTTGCGCTGTGAAAGTGGCGTGACACCATGCTTGTGTTATGTGGTGTGCCCGCAACAAGTCTTTATTTAACCAGTTTCACTCTGTTACAGCTGTTGCCTGTTTGTGCGTGTGTGTCACGATGTCACTCACTGTTTGTTTCCTAGAGTCTGATCCGCCTTTGCGCACCTGTGGCGAGTTGCAAATTGACTATAAATATGGAGGATGTTGAGCGGAGAGAGAGGAGACTTCACTGCCAGCCATCAAGCTTTATTTATTTGATCTCTATTTTTCTGTCTGCCTTTTTGTTTTTTAGAACTTATTTTTTTATGCTTGGTTATATGTTGTGTTTGTTAGTCTTAGTGTTGGAGTTGTTAAAGAACGTGCGTTGTGATTCTTTATTCATATGTGCGTAGTTGTGACACATGATTTGTTTGATTGTTTTGTTGCAATAAATTTATTAGATTCGAAGAAACTAGATTCATGTGTCCTCTTTATGTTGCGTTCCTTTGTGCATTGCAACAAATTGAACTAAAGGGTTCGTAACATAAATTGGGGGCTCGTCCGAGATATTGACTATTTTTAACAGACATTGCGAATAACTCCGGATAGGTAGGTCCGCTATGATTTACTATTTGTTGTTTTTCTTTATTATTTTAGTTTGTTATTTTTGGAGGAAATCCGGGGGAGAGGCGTGGCTTCTCAACTGGTAACCTCTGAAGACTAGAAAGGTCTTTTAGTTAGTTTTGAACAGGTAGGTTTAGGGCCGGAGTTGTTTGTTTTGTTTGTTTAATATTTAGTAATGGCGACTTTTGATTTGGACGAATTTTTAAAATACCCAAATCTTGTGGCATTAGAGACTTGTAGAAAAGATGATTTGTTTATTATTGCACAACACTTTGAAATATTCGTTTCGAAAACATTGCTTAAAAAAGACTTAAAGGCTTGTTTGGTGGCTGGTTTAATTGGAAAGGGAGTGTTACCTTCAGATGGTGTTCCTGAGGAATCCGTAGAATCATCAGCTGCTCAAAATGAACTATGTTTGTCTCATGATCCTGTTGTTGAGGCAGTGACTCCATTTGCTGATACTAGTGAGGTAGGACCGTTGTCTTTACCGAAATTTGAACCTTTGTCCCTTTCGACAGATGAATCAACATCGTGTGTAGATGCACGAGTGAAATTGCGAATAGCTCGTTTGCAATTAGAATTGCAAGATAAGGCTCAAGCACGTAAAGATGAACTTCAGCATTGCCTTGAGATTTATCGTATTGACGCAGAAACAAAAGTAAAAATGCGGCAATTACAGTTACAAGGTGATGAAATTGCATAAGAAAAAATATCTCCAATTAAAGTTGATTCTGGTTCTGAGATGGCTGTGGGGTTCGGTCCAACGACAGTTGAAAATGTGAATGATAATGGGGTAAGTAATTCCGTATCAGTATCAGTTGATTCCTTAAATGCTTATGTAACTTCTTTTAACGTGGCGAAAAATATTGTCATAGTTCCATCATTTCGCGAGAGAGAAGTTGAGGCTTATTTTTTAGGCATTCGAAAGAATAGCTACTGCATTAAGGTGGCCGCTTGAGGTTTGGGCATTAATGTTGCAATGTAAATTGACTGGGAAAGCCCAGGAGGTGTGCGCAGCCGATCCTTTGGAAGAGAGTTCGAATTATGAGACGGTGAAAAATGCGATTCTTCGTGTATATGAGCTGGTGCCTGAACATTATAGACAACAATTCCGTACAATAAAAAAAGCTGCATCGCAGACACATGTAGAATTCGTTCGTGAAAAAGCTTGACTTTTTGACAGATGGGTGAAGGCCTGTAAAGTGCAGGACTACGTTTCTTTGCGTGAATTAGTGCTTATTGAAGAATTAAGGAAATTGTATTCCAGAGCGAACTGCTATTTATTTAAATGAACAAAAGGTTACATCTGTTCAACAAGCAGCAGTTTTAGCAGACGAGTATGTTCTAGTGCATAAATCTGCTTTTGTAAAACGCCCACTTGATTCCGTTTCATTAAAAGATAATTCAGTTTCTTCAGGTTATCGAAATGACCAAAATCCATCTGGTTTTAAGCTCCGTAAAGAGTGCAGTTATTGCCACAAAATTGGTCATGTCATTACAGAGTGTCGAATTTTGAAGCGAAAGCAAGAGCGTTCGGATTCGGATTCGTACAAATGGGTTTTGTACCTGTTCCTCTTCATCGTGTGTGGGTATCTTCTGAATTTGTTTCTGGATATTTTTATGTAGCTGTTCGTGCTTCTCTTCCTGTACAATGAATTTAATTGATTATGGGAAATGACATTGCTGGAGGTAAAGTCATGCCAGTAATGCATGTGACAAATACACCAGTTTCTGAGCGGCAGCCTGATAAGTTGGCAGAAAGTTTCCCAAGTGTGTTTACTGTTAGTGCCGTTACAACTCGGGCACAAGCGAAACGTTTGAAGGGAAACGATGTTAACTTAGGTGCGTCTGTCTTTGCAGAGATTTTAAAGGAGGATGTATTTCCATCTCTAGAGGCCCCTAACCTTTTAAAAGCTGTACGCCCAAATCATGATGTATTTTTACCTATTTCTTGAGAGGTCCTCACTGAAGCTCAGTAAAATGATTTCACACTGGCGAAATGTCGTTTGAGTGCTGATGGTAATTTGTCACCATGTAACCAGTTTTACTGGAATAACACAGTTTTAATGCGACGCTGGACTCCTCATCCGTGGAGTGATGATGCGCAGGATGATTGGAATATACTCCATCAGATTGTGGTGCCTTCTCAATTTAGACAGCAGATTTTGATTTTAGCTCATGACCATCCGTGGTCTGGACATCTGGGCGTAAATAAAACCTATAATAGAGTACTGCAACATTTTTTCTGGCCAGGTTTAAAGGCTGATGTTTCTCGGCATTGTAAAGTCTGCCATACCTGCCAGCTTATGGGGAAACCAAATCAAATTGTGCCACCAGCTCCACTCCATCCTATACCGGCTGTGGGCGAACCCTTTGAGTGCGTGTTTGTTGACTGTGTTGGGCCACTTCCACGCACGAAAACCGGTTGTCAGTATATTCTCATGATCATGTGCACCGCTACGCGATTTCCGGAAGCAGTACCGTTGCGACATATTACTGCTAAATCTATCACTAAAGCTTTGATTACATTTTTCATCACCTTTGGATTACCGCAAATTGTTTAAACCGACCAAGGGTCGAATTTTTTGTCTAAAGTCTTTAAAAATGTTTTGAAGGCTCTAGGAGTGTCTCACGTCGTGTCCAGTGCTTATCATCCAGAGTCACAGGGTGCTTTGGAGCGATGGCACCAGACGTTAAAATCTGCCCTGCGTAAGTATTGTCTGGAAATGGAGAATGAGTGGGATGATGGGGTCCCTCTTGGTTTATTTGCACTACGTGAAGCACGACAGGAATCACTAGGTTTTAGCCCTTCCGAATTAATTTTCGGCCATAATGTTCGGGGTCCGTTAAAAGTTTTAAAGGATGATTTTTTTTCAACTGGTTCATCTGAAAAAAGTAATGTGCTTGATTTTATGTCACGTACCCGTGAGCGGTTACACAGTGCTTGTGATGTAGCGAGGAAAGCGCTTGCGCTTTCACAAAAGAAAATGAAGCGTTGCTTTGACAAGCGAGTTGTGTCACGTGAGTTTAAACCTAATGAGAAAGTTCGTGTATTGCTTCCTTCACCGGGTTCGGTTTTAGCTGCACGTTTCACTGGCCCATATGTGATTAAAAGTAAAAATTAGTGATACCGATTATGTGATCCATACACCTGACCGCCGCCGGAAGACGCGTTTATGTCACATAAATATGTTAAAACCATATTTGTGTTCTGCTGATAATCCTGAAAAGGAAACTGTTTCTTCTGAAAGTAAGCAGGAAAAAGAATCTGAACGAGTGTCTATGCTGTCCCGTACTCTGGAGCTTGAGGAGGGAGATGACGGCCTGAACGTCTCTACGGAAATGTTGAATGGTGGTTGTTTAAAAAATTCAGAACTTCAAAAAAGGTTATCTTCTGAATTGTCTTATCTGCCTAGTGACCAACGACATAATGTGATCGATTTGGTGAGAGGTTTTCCTGAACTGTTCAATGATGTGCCGTCTGGCACTACAGTCCTCCAGCATGACATTGTGGTGGGCAGCGCTAGTCCCATTAAACAGCATGCGTATCGCTGTCCTATAGGTAAGCGGGAGATCATGAAGCGTGAAGTGCAGTATTTGATCAAAAATGGCTTTGCTAAAAAGAGCACCAGTCCTTGGAGTTCACCGTGCGTATTAGTTCCAAAAGCGGACGGATCGTTTCGATTTTGTACTGATTTTCGAAAGGTGAATTCTGTGACTATACCGGATGCTTTTCCATTACCGCGAATAGATGATTGTGTCGATAATCTCGGTAGTGCTCAGTACATCACAAAATTAGATCTCTTGAAGGGATATTGGCAAGTGCCATTGACCGAACGCGCTTCGGAAATATCTGCCTTCGTGACCCCCGATACCTTTCTTCAATACACGTGGATGGCGTTCGGTCTACAAAACGCACCAGCTACGTTTCAGAGACTCATGTCTATTGTTCTCGGCGACATTCCAAAGTGTAACATCTATCTGGATGACGTTGTTATTTATTCTTCTAGTTGGACTGACCACATTTCAACCCTGCGTGAGGTGTTTAGTCGCTTATCTTCTGCTTCTTTAACTTTAAATCTTGCAAAGTGCGACTTCGCAAAAGCTTCAGTTATATACCTGGGCAAGCAGGTGGGGAGTGGTAAAGTATGTCCAGTGAATGCTAAGGTAAATGCAATTCTTGAGTATCCTGTTCCTAGTACGCGTAAAGAATTAAGACGATTTCTCGGAAATTGAATTCTCGGAAAGACCGGGTACTATAGATGTTTCTGTAAGAACTTCTCGACGGTGGTTGCTCCGCTTACGAAATTGTGCAGCTCTAAAATTGCGTTTATTTGGACTAATGAATGTCAGAATGCATTTTTGTGTGCTAAATCTTTACTTTGCAGTGCACCTGTCTTGTCTGCCCCTGCTGTGGATCGACCGTTTAAGTTAGAGGTGGATGCCAGTGAGACTGGAGTTGGAGCTGTCCTGCTTCAGGATGGTGCTGATGGTATCACTCACCCATTGTCTTATTTTTCTGCGAAATTAAATCGCCATCAGATTAATTATTCTGTTATAGAAAAGGAGACCCTGGCGATGTTGCTTGCCTTGCAACATTTTGATGTGTATGTTGGCTGTAGTTCCACTCCTGTCATGGTCTATACCGACCATAATCCACTGGTTTTCTTAAATAAGATGTACAATCATAATCAGAGATTAATGCGCTGGGCTTTAATGGCCCAACGTTATAATCTAGAGATCCAGCACAAAAGGGGGCTTGACAATGTCGTTGCTGATGCCCTCTCACGGGGGGGGGATTTTAAAAGGTACATTTTTTTCTTTTCAATTTATTATTATTTTCTTGTTGGCTTTTGGGACGCTTCACCCAGAATCCTGCCCCTGTAACAGGAGAGAGGATTCTTCTTTTAGGTGGGGGAGTGTTACGGCTGTTGCCTGTTTGTGCGTGTGTGTCACGATGTCACTCACTGTTTGTTTCCTAGAGTCTGATCCGCCTTTGCGCACCTGTGGGGAGTTGCAAATTGACTATAAATATGGAGGATGTTGAGCGGAGAGAGAAGAGACTTCACTGCCAGCCGTCAAGCTTTATTTATTTGATCTCTATTTTTCTGTCTGCCTTTTTGTTTTTTAGAACTTATTTTTCTATGCTTGGTTATATGTTGTGTTTGTTAGTCTTAGTGTTGGAGTTGTTGAAGAACGTGAGTTGTGATTCTTTATTCATTTGTGCATAGTTGTGACATGATTTGTTTGATTGTTTTGTTGCAATAAATTTATTAGATTCGAAGAAACTAGATTCATGTGTCCTCTTTATGTTGCGTTCCCTTGTGCATTGGAAAAACTTGAACTAAAGGGTTCGTAACACACTCACCTCAATTTGTTCAGGGTCTTTCGAAATAACACTAGTAGGTAAATGCGACTTTGTATGTTTACAAATGTAATTTGTGATTTTGTAATTAGTAATTTTGCAGAGTTTGCTTGATTTTGCGATAAGTTCAGTGATCAAAAAATCCTCGAGGAACTGATTAGAAAGAAAATTGGCGGCAGTTCTCAAAGCCAGTTCTATATGTCACGTTAAATTGAAAAGGTCGTACTGCCAAAAGCCATCATGTGATTTGAGCATTTGTGTATTTCATTTGGTTTAACCAATTCAGGGGTCTATGATCTGGCTCTAATTTGAACTTTCTTCCAATGAGGTAGTACCTAAAAGAGTCCAAGGCCCATTTAACTGCTAGGTACTCCTTCTCCACGGTTAAATACAGTGTTTCACAAGGAAGAATGTTCCAACTAATGTAAGCAATAGGCTTAAGTTTTCCTTGTTCCCCTTGTACAGTACAGCTTCATGTCTGAACTCTGCAAAAAAACATCTTTTAAGTTTATAAAAGCAATTTCACAGTCAGTTGTTACGTTAACTGTATTGGGCTTGTCTTTTTTTAGTCAGTTCAGTGACAACTACAGCTCTTGTAGAAAAATTGGGGTTAAATCGTCTATACCATCTTACTAAGCAAAGGAAAGCTTGTACCTTTTTTCTTGGTTGTAGGATATTCTGCTTGTTTGATGGCTTCAATTTTCCCCACCTGTGGGCGGATGACACCATGGCCCAGCACATGACCAAGGTAACAAGTCTCCTCTTTGGCAATGGCACACTTATCCAGACAGATTGTGAGTCCAGCAGACTTGATCCTGGATAGCACTCCTTGGAGATGCTGAAGATGGTCCTGCCAGGACATGCTGGAGACAGTACCAACCAGCTCGTCAACTCTGGACATGGGGTAAGGGTCAAATTTACTGACCAAGTTGAATTTTCTGAAGTCAAGGCAGAATCTAAGTGACCCATCCTTCTTGAGTACAAGTACAATGGGGTTTCTCCACTCACTGGATGATGTCTCTAAGACTTCCAGTTCCTGCATTAACTTCAGCTCTTAATTCATGACTTGTAGCAGTCTTTCTGCAACTCTGTATACTGGTTGCCGAATAGGAATTGAGTCTTTTAAATGAATGTGATATTCAACAAGATTAGTTCTTCCAGGTGTGTATAGGAAGAGTTGGTCAGGAATGCATTCCAGTAGTTGTTGGCGTTGATCATCAGTCAAATGTTGAAGGTCTAAGTGGCATTCACTTTGATGAACAAGTAAGTGTCACGCTAAATGTAAACAAAAACAAACACAGATGAATCCAGGTGCAAGTGTATTTATTATGACCAAAGGTCATAGATCAAAAGGTGCAAAAAACATCCAAACAGGATAACAAACGACTCAAACCCGTATCTGGACGTGAGCCAAAATAAGTCACAAAAACAGCCGAATGGCTCAGTATAATCCAACAAAACGCCAAACGAGAGACACCATGAACAAACAATAACTAACTGACAACAAAGCAAAGAATTGCCACTCAGATATAGGTGAGGAAATTAACCACCGCTGAAGCGGCTGATCAGAACAGCTGATCGGCGTTAAGCAATGCAACTTGTGACCACAACACAGACACGCAACAACAAATGCACGTGGAGTAAAGCAAAACATAACCATGTGACAACAACACAGACAACCACAGAAAGAGCGCACACACCTACAACCATGACAGTAAATACTGCTCCTTGGTTTCATCCTCTTTTTCTACTGCCCTCACCAAGAGCTCTTTCACAGCATCCTGTGGTGATTCTGGCTGAGAGGATTGATCATGACATTGTTTCAACATGTTGATATGAATGGTTTGTAGTGGATGTTGTCTGGAAGGCATTTCAATTTCATAGGTGACTGAACCAAGTTTCCTTCTCACCTGAAAAGGACCTTGCCATTTTGCTTAGAGTTTGTTCTCTGATGTGAGGAGCAGTAACAGAACTTGGTCTCCTGGTTGGATGGATCTTGACCTGGCTTTCTGGTCGTAGTAAAATTTCTGTTTGACTTGAGATTCTTGCAAGTTCTGATGGGCCAGGGCTGATAATTGCTGTAGTTGCTCTCTCATCTTAAATACATAAGAAAGAATGTTTTACTTGTGGATGTGGATGCTTGGGAAACTTCACGGTAAGCGAACAGGAGGTAAAGTAACTATTTGTCTTATTCTTTGCTGGATTCTGATACAAACTTTTTCAGCATGGCTTTTAAGGTTTGGTTAAAAGTATAAGGTATTGTATAAACTTATTGTACTTTAAACTTTTATAATGGTCATTATTGATTATTAAGATATATATTAAAGTTATAAATTATTAAAATAAATATTCAACAAATAAAAAGACATTTGTATTTCGTATTTCACCATGCATTTCATCTGATAGGCTAATCTTTATTATATAGCCTCATTAAGCACATATTGTCAAAACTACACAGTAATGTTTTATGTTTTTCAATGAAAATGAAAAAAGGCAGTTAATTATTAGTCTCTGTTTTGTTATAAATATTCAATTAAATTTAATTCAATTCATCTTTATTTCTATAGAGCTTTTACAATGTAGATGTGTCAAAGCAGCTTAACATAAAAGTTCGAGTAAATTGAAATTGAAACTGTGTCAATCCAACTTTCAAAGTTAAAGTTCAATTTAGTTCAGTTCATTGTGGTTTAATTTTCACTGCTGAAAGTCCAAACAGTGAAGAGCAAATCCATCGATGCGCAGCTCCACAAGTCTCAAGCCAAGCAAGCCAGTGGCGACAGTGGTGAGGAACAAAACTTCACCAATTGATGAATGTGAAAGAAAAAACCCTCGAGAGAAACCAGGCTCAGTTGGACATGACCATTTCTCCTCTGGCCAAACTTCCTGTGCAGTGCTGCAGTCTAGGCGCTGGAGGCTGAAGAATGCTGGACGTCCATCGTGAAGAAACTGCATGTCTGTGAGTAGGTCACCGGCGGGTGTACAGGCTGGCCCACGGGATCAATGCAGAGACTCGTTTGTCACTGGGGTTTTTCAGGAATCAGTCTTGTGCTCTCCACTCCTCCATGACTGCCACAGCATCTGCTCAGGATACGGCCTGGTCTAGGATTATGGAGACCTCGGGATAATGGAAAACAGACTAACATAAGTGTAGATGCCATTCAAATTATAATGTCTTTTGGGAAGGGTTCCCTGCTCCGGTTACCCTAATTAATGCAGCTTAACAATCCTTTAGAGGATTTGGATTTCAAAAGCATTTGTGTTTTATGTGTATGCTAATGCAAAGAGATGTGTCTTATGCATATGTATATGTGAAGATGACGATCATATATGTACACGGTGCCTTAACATTTAGTGTCTGTTATGTTAAAGCTGTTAAAACCAAAATTAAAGTCAAAACTAATTTAGTTTGTTAAGATAGTGAAACAACATAGCCAATTCGATGTGAACGACATTATAAAGAACACTGTTTTGTTTGAAGATTTACCCGACTAGTTCTCATGTCCTCCGGATGGAGTTCATTCTCTCTATCAAACTTGCGAAGCCTGAATGAAAATGACCTCTTCAGCTGTTTCAAACCTCTCTGTTTTCGGTGTCGAAACTCAGGGGTAGTGTGGACAGAAGTCTTTAGTTTTTTATTTCTGAATGAAGGGGGAATCTATCTCAGCCTAATTATTATTATCTCTAATGTTTACACATTGTGAAATTGGCTAATCTAATCCAATCTTTTATTTTAAGAAAGAAAAACACTCTAAATGTATTTTAGTTAATTGTTTTTATTCCGGGCTTAATAACATTTTTGAAAAATACTGTAGCTATTGCATATCAAGCTGTCAGTACCTCCACGAGGTTGAAATTGGTCATTATTCGAATTTTGATGAATTAGCTATAACTTTTGACTGCGTTTTTTTTTTTTTATGCTGTTATGCGTGCATTATATTTCACATGCATGCAAAGTGACTGAAATTGAAATTAAAACACACAAAAGATACTGGGCCATTAATAGTTTAAAAAGTGTTTTTTTTATTTTCAATTTCCGAAATGAATCCTCATTGCACTTAACCAGTTTACAATGATAGTAAAGCTTGTTAACAATGATTTATGAAGGAATTATAATGCTTTGTGTTGAGTTACATGTTCTCATTAATCATATAAATTTATGTTTTGTTATGTATTTTGTTTATTTATTTTTTAGATTATACTACTTACTGTTGTATGCCAAAAATGTGCGAGAGTTCGTTGTGCGCAAGTGTTAACAAACGGGACTTTTATTTTGACTCTAGTTGTAAAATGTTGAACTTAGTACCGAGTACTTTTATATGTGATCCTTCTCCCTTGGGGCACTGATGTTATTCCAGTGCGTTGAGATGTAAATGAACAAATAAATAATACTAAGAAGTTATATCTGGATTATTCTTTAATGGATGACAACAACATATTGCACATAGACATGACGAATAGAAATGAAAACTCTACAGGTTATGGGCCCAGACGCGCCAATGCTACAGGAGGAAGATGGCAGAGGCTAGTTTTCGATGGAGACGAAAACAACTACGAACTATGGAAAGTAAAATTTCTTGGCCATTTGAGAATAATGGGTTTAAAAGAAACAATACTGTCTACCGGGGATATATACGAGGAAACAAATGAGGAGTGCTACGCTGAACTAATTCAATTTCTCGATGATAAAAGCTTGTCACTGGTGATGCGAGAGGTGACTGATGATGGCAGGTAAGCTCTGCAAATACTTCGAAATCACTACGCTAGTCAGGGTAAGCCTAGAATTATCGCCCTATACACTGAACTAACTTCGTTAAAGAAGGAATCTGACGAGACGATAACAGACTACATTATCCGAGCTGAGAAAGTGGTGACTTCGCTAAGAAACGTAAAAGAAGTAATAAGTGACGGTCTGATAATAGCTATGATCCTAAAGGGCCTGCCAGATTCCTACAAATCTTTCGCTATCCATACTACACAGAGTAGTGAAGAATTGACTTTCATCCAGTTCAAAAGCAAACTAAGAAGCTATGAAGAGACAGAAAAATTTGATGATAAACCCAAATCTGACAATGTGATGAAAGTGCACATAGCATCCGTGACCTGCTACGGATGTGGAAACCGCGGTCATATTGCTCGCGATTGTCGCCAAAAAGGCGTACCTAAGTGGTGCAACTACCATAGAAGTTCAACACACAGTGATAAGACATTCCGGCGGAGAAAGGACGGACACAAAGATGAAGCAAAACAGGCTGCAGAAAAACAAGAGGAGCATGAGAAAGAACAAACATTTGTGTTCAAAGTCAGTCAAACATTTCTTCCAGACAATATTACGAAAAATGGACTAATGGTAGACTGTGGAGCAACATCCCACATCTTAACAGAGAAGAACGATTTCACGAGATTTGACGAGAGTTTCGACCCAAAATCACACTATATGGAGCTAGCGGATGGAGCCAGGATGAACAACGTGGCATTAAAGCGGGGCGACACAGAGGTGCTACTGCTGAACGTGGAAGGGAAATGCGTCAGGATCACTCTAAAGAAGGCCTTATTCATACCATCATACCCACAGAGCATCATCTCCGTTCAAGCTGCTACAACAGATGGGGCCAAGGTGATCTTCCAGGAAGGACAGAATGAACTGATAAGCAAGGATGGAGCTGTGTTCCGCATAGAAGAGCACGAGAGACTGTACTATCTGAAAACGGTAAATAACAACAAACAATGTGTTGATGCATCAGTTACTGATATGATGTCCAGGGACAAAGTGAGTCTAACTTGTGATGTTAAAACATGGCATGAGATCATGGGACATTGTAATGTTAGTGATGTGTTGAATCTCCCTACTCTCCGCATCAAAATGGTACAGCTGAGAGACAATGGCGAACCATCTTTGAAATGGGACGGTGTCTGCTAATAGAGAATGGATTACCAAAAGTTCTGTGGCCTTATGCTGTCCAAACTGCAACTCACATCCGAAACAGATGCTATAATGACAGAATTTAGAATACTCCATACTTCATGTTGACAGGAAGAAAGCCAGACCTTTCTAAAATGTGGGTTTTTGGATCAGAATGCTATGCGTACAAACACAATCATAAGAAATTGGATCCTTGATGTGAGAAGGGAATATTTGTGGGGTATAGTAAAAATTGCCCAGCTTATCTGGTATACAATCCACAGACAGAAAAGGTGTCAAAACATAGATTGGTGAAATTCATTAGGAAGAGCAGTGCTGAACAACAGACACAAACCGATGAAGAATACTTAGAAATACAATACAGAGATAGGACACAGGATAGTGGGAACAGTGGTGATGCCCCACAAAGTGAGGAAAGCACAGAGAACAGGGTCCTAGATGGAAACATGCAGAGTATTGATACAGACAATACAGAGGTGTCAGAACATGATGGAACTACAGAAAAAGTAGACACAGAAGACAACAAAAACAGTACAGGTCCAACAGCCACGGCTAGTCAAAAACATTACCACTCAAAAAGAAAAAAGAGAGCCCCAAAGTATTTACAAGATTATCTGACATACTCCAAAGATGACGAAACCAATGTGAGTGTTGATTATTGTTACAGGGCAGTGTGTGGAGTCCCCCAAACCTATAGAGAGGCCCTTGTGTCACCTTAGGCTCCCAGATGGGAGCATGCTATGAAGGAAGAGATGGACTCACTTAAAGAAAATGACACATTTGAATTGACAACTCTACCAGAGGGCAGAAAGACAGTAAGGGGAAGATGGGTATATGCCCTTAAAGAAAATGCAGAAACAGGAAAAATCTTCAAGGCTAGGTATGTTGCAAAGGGATACAACCAAACTGAAGGCATAGACTACCATGAGACATTTGCTCCTACAGCAAATCTCACCTCAGTACGGGCATTAATGCAGATAGCTGCTCAGAACAATTTCTTAGTTCATCAGATGGACGTCAAAACAGCATACTTACATGCTCCAATAGAGGAAGACATATACTTAGAACAACCAGAGGGTTTTGAAGAAACATCTGACATAGGAGACAAGTTAGTATCCAAGTAAAAAAAATCACTATATGGTCTAAAGCAGTCTGGAAGAAACTGGTACAAACTTTTAAATGATCATTTGGAACAAAACAACTTTGAGAGAAATCAGTCTGATCATTGTGTGTATAGAAAGCAGATTGAAAATGAGACAATCATAGTGATCATCTGGGTAGATGATTAGATAATTGCAACAAGCAGTGACGATCATCTCAACAGTTTTAAAGAAATAATGAAGTCCAAATTTAACATGAAGGATTTAGGGAAAATATCTTATTTTTTGGGGATTCAGTTTGAACAAAAAGAAGGAAAAATTAAAATGAATCAGAAAAGGTACATCCTCAAAATGCTTGAAAGGTTTGGAATGTCAAACTGTAAACCAAAAGCTATCCCAAGTGAGTTAAAAGTGGAGTGTAATATGAATGAGGAAGAAAACAACAACGAAATTGAGAACCCCAAAGAATACCGTGAACTTGTTGGAAGCTTGATCTATGCAATGACCTGTACAAGACCAGACATTAGCTGGATAGTCAGTAAACTGCCACAAACCCTTGCAAAGCCTAAAACACATGGCTTAGTAGCTGCTAAACATGTCCTTAGATACCTAAAAGGTACAGCTGACTACGAGCTGTGTTACAAGAAAACAGACAAGACTTTAAGTCTAATAGCATTCAGTGATTCTGACTGGGCATCTTCTGTAGAAGATAGGCGTAGCACTTCAGTATACTGTTTCAGCCTGACAGAACAAGGCCCTGCTATCTCATGGAAGTCTAAGAAACAGCCGACAGTGGCACTGTCGACCTGCGAAGCTGAATACGTTGGTCTAGCAAACACTACTCAAGAAAGCATGTACCTAACTCAACTGCTAAATGGCATGGACAGTAGTGTTTACACTTGCACCACAATGTATGGTGATAATCAGGGGGCCATTGCACTGAGTAGAAATCCAGTGAATAGATCTAGATCTAAAAACATTGATGTGAAATATCATTTTATCCGTGATGCTGTCAGTAAGGGAAGAATACATATTGTGTACTGCCCAACAGAAGACATGGTGGCAGACATTTTGACAAAATCTGTTTCAAAAATTAAAATTCTAAAGTTCAAAGGATTTCTGTTTGGGAACTAAATATTTGTGATGACATTGTACATGGCTTAAGATGATGAGAACAAGTGGGGGTGTTGAGTTATATGTTCTCATTAATCATATAAATTTATGTTTTGTTATGTATTTTGTTATGGATTTTTTAGATTATACTACTTACTGTTGTATGCCAAAAATGTGCGAGAGTTCGTTGTGCGCAAGTGTTAACAAACGGGACTTTTATTTTGACTCTAGTTGTAAAATGTTGAACTTAGTACCTAGTACTTTTATATGTGATCCTTCTCCCTTGGGGCACTGATGTTATACCAGTGCGTTGAGATGTAAATGAACAAATAAATAATACTAAGAAGTTATATCTGGATTATTCTTTAATGGATGACAACAACATATTGCACATAGACATGACGGATAGAAATGAAAACTCTACACTTTGTTTCGTTATTTCATCTTCATTTACAAGTAGCAGTACAGCTACTGTTATTTCTGGCCATTCGCATCCTGTCCCTTTGTGCCCCCTGACGGCATTTTCTCAAACTGCTGTTACACCTAAACACATTTTCGTAATCCCTTTGTCCTGCAGCGATGTCACTCACTGTCTTCAGTGCGTGCGGTCTGTATTTTACCCACGCCTAGTAATATATGCATACTTAAAATGTATTATCTTCTACAATTACTAAATGTCAAAGGGTAAAATAAATAATAACAGTAGCCTGTTCCCCCTCATGAAAAATATTTTATATTTAGATGGAGAGAGACATTTGCATATCAGCAGGTGATCCCATGACAAGCTGATTGACAGAGAATGAACTCAATGTAATATGGATGACACTCGTCTCATCATTGACGTGGAAAAACAGAATTCTTTATGACTGGAAAAGGCCTGGTAAGCAGTTTCCTCAGTTGTTAGTGTCATTGAGTTTTTAAAAGAATTAAAATGTTTTTTTGTTTTTTTTAAGTGCAATGTTTACATGTAGGCTATTTAGAAATTATTTTACATAAAAGCTGTGGATCAAATGAACTTCAGTAAGTGCACTGCAAACATGTCCTGTGGAAAAGCTTGATGCCCAATTCCTGTCTGCCTTAAATTGTGTTCTGCACACAAAGGGCAGATGGAGTATTTTAGGAAACTCCATACAGTGGCTTAATGTCTACAACACTCCAATAAAAACACACATCAAGTCTACAGAATGCAGTGGACACATACAGTATGTTTACGTTGCTAGTTTTAAAAAAAGACCTGTGAAAGTGTACGTTTGTTGTAGCTATGAGACTATTAAAAAATGTAAATCCATATGGCTAATATACTGTAATTCAATTTTGGTAATACTCTCTCTCTTTCTCTCTCTCAAAAAATTTTCCCCAAATCTCAAAGTAAAAATCTTGTCAAAAAACTAAGAACTTCATAGGAGGTTATTGATTGCCCCTGGAGGAACAGACAGAGTACAGTTCTTTACTAATTTTGAGAACATACTAAAACAACAGGAAGATGGTGATATTGTTATATTAGGAGGAGATTGGAACTGTACATTAAATTTCACTCAGGATCAGAATGGAGAAGAGCCCCATTTACAATCAGCTACGTATTTAGCAAATATTATAAACAGCTTCTCAGATGTGTGGAGAGAACACTGCTTAGAGAAACAGTACACTTGGGAAAAGATTTATAATGGAAGGGTGTTTGGGGCTTGTTTAGACAGATTATACATCTCACATAATGGAAGAAATAAAGTTGCTGATGCAGCTATTATCACTACAGGTTTTTCAGATCATGAGCTAATTACAATTACATGTATTTTGGTTGAAGCGTATAAGTTAGTATTGGCATTTCAATGTTAAACTTCTTGAGGACAAAACTTTTTTGCCAGAAATTTAAGCTTTTTTGGGAGACCTGGAAAAGTGAGAAATCTTGCTTTGAAAATATTATTCAATGGTGGGAAGTGGTAAAAGTGCACTTATTTATCAGGGGTCACCAAAGCAGAATGAACCACCAACTATTCCGGCATATGTTTATTTACACAGCGGATGCCCTTCCAGCCGCAATCCAGTACTGGGAAACACCCATACACGCTCACACATGCACTCATACATTATCATCGATTTATTTCATCCATCCGTCAGCATTTCTGGTGGCCAGCTATGGCATTCAATACCTGCACTCATATCTTGTCTTGCCCTGTTTGCGCTCAGTCAAAAGCCAGCAACTGCCCTCCTGCAGGGCTTCTTCGACTATTCACTCACACCCCTGGTCGCACATCACCTTCGATTTTGTTACTAGGTTACCAGCCTCGGTGGGGAATACCTTTAGTCAATCGCTTTTATAAATCTGCCCACTTCATTCCAATCTCCAAGCTCCTGAAAGATTACAAATTTCTTTCAATATATAAATTACATTGTAAAATGCATTCTGGGGAAGCCTATATGTAAAATACAGGAACCTGTCTCCAAAGTAATGCAAATTGTCAGTTGTGTCTATTGTCTAACAAATGGCTAGTTAACACTTTCAGGCTGGTCAAGTGGCAGGACGGGTTCTGGCTCCAGTACTTGATTTGCACGCTTTGTTTTCATGCTAAAATGTAACATGAATGGGTACTTATATGCTGATGAGATCGGGGCTGGAGATGCAATTTACCCCGCTGACAACAACACTTCATTTGCATGCTTTGTTGAGGTTTGTCCCCTCCTATTATGTATCACTGGCTGTAAGAATGTATATATTTGAGTGCATAGTTAAACTAGAAGAGAGATCTTTCGATGAACGCCACAGCTATGCCGAGTTCTTATTAAAGATTTCTGTTTTGAAGATACCCGAAAGCCTCCCTGGTTTTGTCTCGTCTTAGAAATTCACAACACTCCCTTCTGCGAAAGAAACCATGCTATTAGTCTTTAATAATGTCTGTTAGATCCATGGGCTACCCTTAAACATAATTTCTGACAGGGGTCCCCAATTCACCTCTTTTTTTCTGGAAAGAATTCTGTCAACAGATTTGGGCTACTGCCAGTCTGTCATCACCTTTAGGGGTTTCTACCCACAAACTAACAGGCAAGCTGAATGCATCACACAAATTCTTGGCCATCTTCTTCACACTTTAGCAGCGTGCAATCCTTCTTCCTAGAATGAATAGTTGTGATTGGCTGAATACGATATAACTCAACTCCTACGTCATTGACAGGGGTTTACCCTTTTCATTGCTGTCTAGGATACCAAACCAAAATCTGTTTTTTAGCAATATTCCACGTAAAAAAAAACAAAAAAACAACAACAGAAAAACACAAAAAAACTAATAAAACACAGATGGCAGCGGAGATGGCAGCCACGTAAACATTCAGTGTGGAGGGTGACAGCCTACGCTCCAGCTTATCCTGAAGGAAGGATAACACAGTGCTAATCTGGCAAGTTCGGGGGTCTTCTTGGTGAGAAGCGCACCACTCAGTGAATAGACTTCACTTCAGGGCGTAGGCATGCCTCGTAGAGGGTGCTCTAGCCTGATTGATGGTGTTAACTACCGCAGCCGGTAAGTCGCCTAAGTCTTCCGCGCTCCGTCTATGGACCACACGTGGAGGTTCCAGAGATCTGGGCGCGGGGGCCAGAGGGTGCCCCGTCCCTGGGAGAGGAGGTCCTCTCTCAGGGGAATGCGCCAGGGAGGGGCCGTCGCGAGGAGTGTGAGTTCGGGAACCCAGGTCCGGTTGGGCCAGAGAGGCGCAACAAACAAGACCTGCTCCTCGTCCTCCCTGACTTTGCACAGTGTCTGTGCAATTAGGCTCACTGGGGGGAACCATATATGCACATACCCGGTGGCCAGCTGTGAGCCAGCGTATCCGTGCCGAGGGGGCCTCGGTCAGGGAATAAAACAACGGGCAATGGGCGTTTTCGGGAGAAGCAAACATGTCGACCTGGGCCTCCCCGAAGCGCTCCCATATCAGCTGGACCGCACCGGGGTGGAGTGAAGCTGTGAGAGCGCATCGGCTGCACGGTTGAGCTCGCCCAGAAAATGAATGTCATGCAGCGAACTCAGCCACATGTGACTCCAGAGGAGCAGACAGTGAGCCAGCTGAGACATGCGACGGGATCGTATACCTCCCATACGGTTGATATAAGCTACCGTTGCCATGCTGTCCGTCCTGACCTAGGGGCACACCGCCCCATAGAAAATCCAGGCCCATAGATCCATCCAGGGACTGAGGGTGCGGTGACACAGCGGAGTGATGTGCACCCGGTGCGCGCCCGCGCGCCATGCCCGTCTGGGGACTCGATCGTGCAGCCAGCGCTGAAGTGGTCTCATATGAAGCAAACCGAGTGGCGTGACAGCAGCTGCGGATGCCTTATGCCCCAGGAGCCTCTGAAATAATTTAGGTGGGACCACTGTATTCCTGTCGAGCGCGCTCAGACAGGAAAGCACCAGCCCCAACCATGGCGATCAAGTCCAGCTCCAGCCCGAGATAAGAGATCCTCTGCACGGGGCAAAGTTTGCTCTTCTCTCGATTGACCCGAAGGCCCAACTGGTGGAGGTGCCGAAGCACCCTGTCCTTGTGCATAATCAATTGATTTCGAGACTAGGCTAAAATTAGCCAGTCGTCGAGATAATTGAGTATGCAAATGCCCGCAAGCCGAAGAGGCGCTAGGGCACCCTCCGCGAGCTTGGTGAAAACCCGTGGAGACAGAGAGAGCCAGAAGGGGAGGACTTTGTACTGCCATGCTCGTCCTTCGAACGCAAACCGGAGAAATGGACGGTGGCGTGGAAGAATGGAAACATGAAAATACACGTCCTTCAGGTCTATAGCTGCAAACCAATCCCGAGGATGGATGCACTGGAGTATGCGTTTGTACGGCATTCTGTGTAAATGACACTTCAGTCTGCGCAGATCTAGCATTGGCCTTAACCCTCCGTTCTTTTTGGGCACGATGAAGTACGGGCTGTAAAATCCGCACTTCATTTCGGCTGGAGGGACCTGCTCGATTGCATCCTTTGCCGGGAGGACAGCAATCTCCTCTCGCAAGACAGGGGTGCTCTCGGGACTGACCCTCGTGAAATGAACACCCGTGAACTTGGGAGGGCGAATAGCGAACTGTATCGCATAGCCGAGTCCGATCGCCCCTATGAACCACCGCGAAGGGCTGGGCAGTGCTAACCAGGCTGGCAGAGCCCATGCTAATGCCACCATCGCAGCGATTGCTGACGTGCCAGCGGAGGGGCAGCTCGGGAGGGGAGTGCTCAACCCGGGAAGCAGAGCGGCCCGAGAAAGAGCTGAAAATAAGAGATTGTCTCTTACCTTCCTCCCTGGATCCCGCGATAAGGCTGGAGAAAGAAGTCCGTTCTCTTGCACTCTGGGGGTACCGCCGGCCCGGAGGCCTCCACCGAGGAAAGAGCAGGTCCCCTCTTCTCCGGATGGCCCATCTCAGGGACGCTTCGTGGTCGGTTTACTGGACTTAATGGTGCCCTGGGGCGAGGGCGTCACAGTCCCACGGGGGACTCGGCGTTGCCGCTTAGCCGGTGGATGAGCAGCGGAAGGGAGCAGATCTTCGAGCCTGCTGATAGATGGCTTTTCCCATCGCCTTGGACTGCTCTTTCACCTCTGGGAACTCCAGGGAAAAGTCCCCGACGGTGTCGCAGAACAGGCCAGCCTGGAATATGGGAGCGTTATGATGGGGAACCTGCCTGCAAAGCTTCAGTACTGGAAACTGGAAAATTATAAATTTGTGTAAATTGCTGTAAAAGTGAGGTTGCTTTTAAAAATACATGAATACATTTTCTTTATCAGTGAACTTGTATAAACTAAATTAAATCAACATTTGGTTGGCATTATCAGTCATCTTTTTTCTTTCTTATTATTAGTTGTGTCTATCTTTCACAAAATAATGATGCACCACATTACCAAACTGAACACACAAACTTTTTGTTGAAAGGGTTTACATTTAATAACTGATACACTGATGTATTATATTATCATATTATATAACACATTATATAATTGTTATTATTATTATACAACTTGCTACCTGCATATTATAGTTATTTTATTATATTATTACTCACTACACACTAATTTTTGTTATTGTCTATATTCTGCTTTCATTCTGCTGTCTATCCTATGTTTTTGTTATTTGTTGTAATTCCACTACTATTAAGATATTTTTCTTTACTTTTAATTCACTTTATTGTCTGCTCAGAGGTTCTGAGCCGAAATTCATATTTGACACTGGCATAACATGCAATACAGCATACATACACTTACATATCTTTAAAACACATAAAACACTTATTACTCCACCCGGACCAAAAAAAAACAAAAAACTATTCGATCAATCCCTTTATCATTAAACTGACTTAGGGAAGTAAACAATTTGACAGCTAAACTTAAAGTCAGCTTCTCTGCCAACTCATTCAGCTTTACTCCTGTACATGACGAGGTATTCTTAAACCTTTGTTTCTCTTTGATTTTACTATAAATTTAGTTCAAATTCCCCGCAGAAACTCCTGTCTTGAAGATGATCTCTTTAATCACTGTAAAAACCATGTAATGCAGATAATGAATTGGAACATAGTACTGTATCTCTTTATTATGTTTCCATCCATTGCGTGGCCAATAAAATTGACACCCTCTCTTAACAGTCTTATATTTTAAAAGGGTGATATATGAAGAGGTTATTTTAATTTGTTTTGCAATATTAAATATTATTACAATTGTTTGTTTTTTGCTATTGACTGCTATCTTCAGTTTTTCAGTTTTAGTCATTTCCATAAATCATGTTTTTTTTGCAATTGTACTCTTCAAAGCACAACCTGCAGATCAACTACTGGCATTTGAAACAGCCAAGTATTGTAGGTATCGCAAATGTAGGACTTATTTTAATGTTGTTTGTCTTATTTTATTGGCATCTACATCAGCAATCCATCGAAAACTACTATTATTTGTGCAGTTTACTCATTCTCCCAAGAGTTTTTCAGTTCTTCTTGAACTGGAAGTGTCTCCGTTTACCCCCTTAGTGAACACCACCATCTTTAGGTGTTTTTTATTTTAATTCTAAACTTCCTCTGCATTTCCACCTGCAGCACTGAGATTGATAAGGATTATGTGCTGTAGGCTCCATATTCCTGTTTTTGGACTGATATTTTATTCCATCTAATTTCCTAAGCAAAGATGCTAATGCATTGTACACTATACTGCCATTATATATGACTGGTCTTAGCATTGTGCAGTATACTATTTTCAATGATTGTTGACTTTTGTTGCCATTTGTCTGTTATTTTCTTTATGTGTGTTGCATAATTTCCATCCATACTCCAAGCATTGACCACCTTCTTCAATATTAGTCAATTTTCTGTTCTGATCTTAAGCTTAAGGCAAATAACTAAGAAAGCATCAATCAGAGGCCACATTTTTATGATGTCATCATGTAGACTTCTTGCAAAGTATTTTACAGTATTTAAAAAATACAAAAATACAAGACAATAAAGTAAATATTAACCCATTTTCATAAACTGTTTTTGAACTGTAAAAACTGCAACCCATATTTTGTATTTGAAATACTTATTTTAAATACTTGTATCATAAATACTGCCCATCCCTGCCTATGCACACACTAACCTGCAAAACAGTCACTGCCAATGGAATAAATGACCTTTTATACGTTCCTTTTAGCCAATGGTGTATGCAATGGTGTATTAGCATTATTCATACTCGAATTATAGTTATGATTATACATAGCACACACATACTATTTAATATTCTATTTACTATTATTAATTAATCTTTTCAGATATAATGTATCATTTTATTGTACATTATTGTATAGAATTTGTACTATTATAATAATGTATGATTCATTACTTTTTATAAACAGTTTTGGTTAACTGTTATAAAACTGTAAGAAAAAAGAGGATTCCAGCACTATTTTTGATAAAGGAGATACATTTATTGATAATATATCTCTCTTTATAATACTAAAATATACATTACAAGTTTGAGCTTTCTTACTTCTAGGTAACTGGAGTTTTTTCACACTATAAAATTATAATAAATATTAATAATATTATAATAAATATAATATAAGCGTTATTGTATTATATATCCTAGAAAACAGCAGCTTCTCCGTTCAGTTGCGTCTGTTTATAGCGCACTAATGACCGGATTAAGTGGGCGGCCAGGTTGACGTATCGGAGTAACGGACCGAAGTGGACCATGAGGCATCTAGCTATCTATTATATAATAATTGTGCCTATATTTTGAGACACAAAGTTGACTACATTGCTCTCTGGTGGCTTAAACTGGACTATATTTTATTTTTTAGAGATTATATACAGGTTAGATACAGATTAATTTACTATATGCCTGAAAAATAAGACATATATGCATGCAAGATAGAATATACAACAAACATACAAAAGTTAGTCAAACTGAGAAAGTTACTATTATTTATATACTCAAAAGATAGCGTTACAGGGACCCAATTCCTTAACAGAATTATTATTATTATTATTATTATTATTAGGCGACGCGGTGGCGCAGTGGGTAGCACGTTCGCCTCACAGCAAGAAGGTCGCTGGTTCGAGCCTCGGCTGGGTCAGTTGGCATTTCTGTGTGGAGTTTGCATGTTCTCCCCGTGGTCGCGTGGGTTTCCTCCGGGTGCTCCGGTTTCCCCCACAAGTCCAAAGACATGCGGTATAGGTGAATTGGGTAAGCTAAAATTGTCCGTAGTGTATGTGTGTGTATGAGTGTGTATGAATGTTTCCCAGTGATGGGTTGCAGCTGGAAGGGCATCCGCTGCGTAAAACATATGCTGGATAAGTTGGCGGTTCATCCCGCTGTGGCGACCCCAGATTAATAAAGGGACTAAGCCGAAAAGAAAATGAATGAATGAATTATTATTATTATTATTATTATTATTATTATTATTATTATATTCTACAGTGCTTCACGGAAATCGCGCATTGCACCTTAAGATGATTGAATATGGCAGCACGGTGGCGTTGCTGTGGTTAACAGTCAGTGGCGTTCCAAAAAAGAATGTGTTCGAAACGCCGTCGATGACGTTGAGAAACTAGTGTGACCTGCATTAAGTGTCTGACCACGGTATGTAAAGATCTTTCTAAAAGTTTAATTTTAAGTTATTATATTTGGTTGTTTCGACATGCTTTTGGTGAAGGACAGTTAAGATTTTAGTATTTCTGTCTGTCATATCGTTTCAGATTATTATATTAGTTTTTCCATGTCTTTTTTTTTGGTTAGACAGTAGATTGTACTGAATGTTGGTTGGAATTGGAGATTGCTATATTGTCGACTTGTCAATTTTAGGATTTTGAATATGTATTATTTATTTGTAATTTATGCTGTCGGCCTGTTCAACATAGCTTTTGATTGTTATTTGTTATTTATACAGTTTTACTAATTCTTGTAACACATTTAACTATTCTAAGTTTATAGATTGTCATCTTGTAGAGTATTTATTTATAGCTGCAAAATATTATTTGTTAGTGTTAGAAAAGAACCAGACTGGAGACACAGATGAAACTTCCAAAGAATGGTATTAAATTTAATTACAGTTTTTCTCAATTGCTAAAACACTAAAACCCATTGGCTGAACTAAGTTCTCAGTTGCCTGACCTCATTTAGCTAATTGTGCAGTCTGTTGTCAATACCTTAAACCATTTTACATGGTGAAACACAATGTGCAGATCTTACTTAGACTTTTCAGCAAAACTCTAAACACATTCTCATTCTCAAAACACATTCTGCACTCTAATGCACATGTCATCCATTCTGGTAAACACAAGTAGCAACAATCAAATACAACTAGAGAAAACATGTCATTGATTAAACACAACCACTCAAAATTGATGTCATGTTTTTCAAATGATGTGACACAACCGATATAAGAAAACAGGTTGTTGAAGGTGGGAAGGAGAGTGTCTAAGCATGGTTAGAAGAAACAATGTGAGAGGATGAGTGCAATGGGCAGTTTATGAACTTGTACCTCCCTCCATACTCGCATTTACTGAATCCGATTGAGTAGTTTTATGGAAAGTGTATGATAGACAAACCTACACCAGAGTAAATCTGCTACAAGTCATGAATTTAGCATATGGTGATATAGGTGAGGAATCATGTCAGGGCTGTATACGGCACACAAGAAGCTTCATCCCTCCTTGCTTCAGGAGAGACAATATTGCGTTGCGTGTGATGTCGACGAAGTGTTCTGGTCTGACAAGAAGCAAATTGATCACATTTCCACTTTTGATTTTTGTCCCTTTTAGTATATTGTAGTACAGTGCATTGTAGGCTGTATGCTGTACAATGAACAAATTGTATTGCCCTGAACATTGAGACTAAAAATGTACTTCTCCCTGAGAACTATATGTTTTGAACCATGTGTTTTCTGTTTTGTGTTGTATTGTTTACTGACTGCTTAAGAGTGTATATCATTTTGATCACTTTGTTTATTATTTGAGAGCATTGCTTTATTTTGAACACAGGTTTTGAGGCAAAAGTTTTATTTTGCAAGAGAAGTCAGATGTTTTGTTAATAGTGCTTGAAGATACGGTTTTGTGTTTAATGGTGTAAGGAAATGGAGCAAGGGTTCAGAAATTGTGTTTTAGCAATTGAGAAAATCTGTAATGACTTGATATTTTCCTATTGTATTTTGCAGATCGGAATGGACCACATGGAGAAAAAAATGGAATTACACATCTCAGCAAAGACTGGAAATTGGTGGTCAATCATTTCTTTAAAAAAAAAAAAAAAACAGATGGAAGGGTGCTTCTACTGCATCTCTGGTTAGATTAGCCAATCTCATAACATTATAATGTACGTAATTTATTCTATCTACATTTTTGTTGGGAGTAACTGGAAAAAAGGCTGAAATAATTGGAATATTTTCGAAACCTGCAGCAATTTGATCTGCTAATTTATATTCATCCGGGACACCTTGGGGGACCCCTATTGAGTCTATGTAGGTTGGAGAATTTGTGGTCAAGTCAAACGTCGCTCCCCGTTTTCTTCTAGCTATACTTCCACTTTCTCCCGAGCACCGTTAGGTACACACGATCACCTTGAACAATTAGACCTCCGTCTCTGCTTCCTCACATGTCTCCTTTCCGGTTTCCTGTACAAATATTGCTTTGCACATGGCAGTTAGTTTCTTCATAAAAGACCAACATTCTTCTTTCCAATGTATTAGACATGTTCGCCAAACATTCCAAGAGGTTAGATGCAAGGTTATATGCGAGGTTATCTGCAAGGGTCGACCCAATAGCACTTCATGCAGTGTTAGTTGCCTTTTTCTGTCAGTTTCCATGCGATCACTCATTACAGCAAGCGGTAACATGTAAATTCAATTTAGTTTATTACTTTAACATATCTTGTTAAACTAGGCCTTGATGGATCATCTTCAGCTCTTTCAGCCATTTCTTATAGTTGTGTATGATCAATGCACCATTTTCTTGATTTCCAATACTTTCCAATAACTATTTATTAACTCATTTATTTATCTATTTATTCATTTATTTAATCAGTTAATCCCTTATTTATTTACTTAATTACCTTTGTTCACTTTAAATGACTTTAATTACTGTAATTCCTTTATCTTGTAATAACTGTTCCTTCTTCCCTGCTCTGCTGCTGGAATCACCTTCACTCATCTATCAAACCTGTCATTTCCACAAGCTTGTATCTCTTGCCCTAAACTTTATCATATCACAACATCCACAATCAAGTGCATAAATAGCCCCTTAGCTCTATTGCTGTTCTTTTACTCACACTATACTTTGTACACATGTCACATGTATACCAATCATTGCATTCAAATAAGGAGACCACTATCCTTCCTGCTTAATTTTTCTTTAACTCTTCACCCTTGATTCAAACCATGTACATCTGTAATGTCAAACTTCAAACTGCTGATTTGGCTCAACTATCTGTACTTCATATGTATGGCAAAAATCTTATGTCTTTTTTTTTTTCCTCTCTGATGCTACATAGATTGTTCATAGTGCAAATTAAACAACAAACTGGTCTCTATCATCTAACTGAGGTTGTGACACTATAAGCACTAGTGTTAGAACTGCTATATTATTTCCTTTAATAAAAAACTAATTTCTTATTTATCATCTTAAATTACAGTATTGCATCTGGATTTCATGTTAATAGTATGCCTAATTCTTTTCAGTCCTTTTTATTTTATAATTTCTCAACTCTTTCTATTGTATTATCCTATACCAAATTAGCACTAAACCAGTCATCCTTAAAGTCATATATGTTTCATTATTTGTAGCAATAATGTTGTAGTTATGTCTTTTACTTAGCTTGAGCTATATGTACCTGCAGATAACTAAATCCTACACATGTTATAACAATATCCATCACAAAATCTTTTAAACCCTTTTAAACCCTTTTTGGTGTATGTATCCTGTTTATCAGCCTATGTTCTGTAAGTGTAACCTAGTGTCTACCCTCCTCTGGTAATTGCCTGAACTGAAATCAATTACTTTAACAAATTTGGTATCCGGAAGAACATATTTCAGTACAGTGTGTGTTAGAAACCTTTGCTGAAAAATCCTCTTTCACTGATCGCTCTTAAGTCATAAACTATATACAATCTACTTTTGTCTGTTTTGATCAATGCCATAGTTAAAAAATTAATTCAAATCAAATTCAGATTAATCCTTTTTAGTAGTCACATACACAATCAGAACTGATTTGACAGTGATTTTACATAGAAATTTCAAGGACACAGCTAGATTTTTTTATTAATTGCTCCTATGTTATAACTCTTTTAGTATCTAGTGAGCAGACCTGCATCTTGTTTATTTTAATCCTCACTCGCTGTGGCTAATTTTATAACCCTCAAATTCCTGAAATTCATTCATTCATTCATTTTCTTTTCGGCTTAGTCCCTTTATTAATCTGGGGTCGCCACAGCGGGATGAACCGCCAACTTATCCAGCATATGTTTTACGCAGCGGACGCCCTTCCAGCTGCAACCCATCACTGTGAAACATTCATACACACTCATTCACACACATACACTACGGACAATTTTAGCTTACCCAATTCACCTATACCGCATGTCTTTGGACTTGTGGGGGAAACCGGAGCACCCGGAGGAAACCCACGCGAACACGGGGAGAACATGCAAACTCCACACAGAAATGCCAACTGACCCAGCCGAGGCTCGAACCAGCGACCTTCTTGCTGTGAGGCGAACGTGCTACCCACTGCGCCACCGCGTCGCCCTAATTCCTGAAATGTTAATCATTATTAAAATTTGACACTTACCTAAATAATTTCATTTCTGAGTTATTTCCCAATTTGCCTGTTACGTTGATTTATGTTATTCACTTTCAGCTCCTAATTCCTTCCTGCTCTCACATCAAAGTGGTTATGCATACATTTATGTTGCAATTTTTTACAAGTTAAAATCACTTATTTCTTTATAGGTTCCTCTCTGTCTGTTCTGATTTTTCCTCATTAGTCCTTAATACTTTTTGCTTTTAATTATTTCTTACTATATGGTTATATGTGAACCAAAATCTGTTTTCTTAAACACTTTTCTCTTTCAATTATTCTTTTAGTACACTTAGAACTGTTACTTTTTGACCTATTATGTCCAGTGAGTTCATTTAAAAAAACATTTCTAGTTCTAATCTCTTCTTTAAGTATAAATCATTTTTTCTAGATTTGAATCACTTTCATGTTTTCAATATCCAATCTTGATTTAGGCAATTCAAAATACGATTATGCTAAGATATTTCCTTAGTTTTTACTTAAATACTTAATTCCATCAACATTTATAATCCAAATTATTTATTAAGTTATCAAAAGCTGTCTCTTTTTCTTTAGTCACTACCATGCATTGTACTTTATCCTATATCCTGTGCGAGAACCTTTATGCTTAAACCTATGACACTGAACCAAATTATTTACATATCACTTCAACAGTATACATTTAAAGTCATACCTTTTTATATCGTACATTTTCATCTAAAAAATTTTCTTAAATTTACATCATACTTTTCTTTCTATCACATTGGCAGAAGTCTGATTTGATACAAGAATGGGTAACTACACTTTTGTTCTTAATTTGCCCACTGAGTGGTCACATTGTATTTCATTTGGACTATAGGTCTGCTGCTTTAAGGTGGCCTGTCAGACTCTCCCTCCTCGCACCCTGAGAAGACAGCTGGTTCATAGATTGGTGCTGCAGTCTTTTCTGTGGTGTCCAGGGCCACCGCTTCACCCTCTCTCTTAGTGCTGGCTTCTTTTCTTTCACCCAGATGATGCAAATGTCTGGTGGAGCGTTTTTTCTTGTTTGATCAGTTCATCATTCTCTTGTTTGTCTCTTTTTAGTGTCTCTGAACATAAGTGGCCTTTTCTGCCCTCAGTAAGTTCTGGGCATGCAGTGCCTGCATCACTACTATCACAAATGTCCACAGCCAGCAGTTTGTCCATTGTGTTTTTCAAACACCTTATCCATTTGCCAGTGCACTCAGAGATGTCTGGTAGGTAAAAGACTACAGTCCCCCAAAGTTCATCCCTATGTCCTCTTAATTCATATATGAAATTTAGTTCATGACCTAATAGGTTTTTTTTCTCTTTCCCATTTTTCCTCCATCAAATGTAGACTCCTCCCATCAAATGAAGTCTCCTCTCTTTTTTTCCTAACTTATATTTCTCTGATATTATCAGCCGTTTTTATCATATGTAAATATGCTTAATTATCTATTTCTTAAATGTTCTTCTAATAAATTTCTTTAGCTTCAGATTTGTGCTTTACTTTACATTTCTCCTTATCTATGCTAGTGTTTATTTACTAGCTGGTCCTTTTTACATTGTATTTTAATTTCCCTAACATTTTCCATTCTCAAGTTTCTATTTTCTCACTGCTTGCATCAAATGTTTCTTATGTTTGCCATTTGTCATTACTTTATCTTTTATTTTCTCTGCCACATATTTGGATATTTTTTTCTCCTTTCCATACTTGTTTTAATTCAACAGTACTACATGGTGGACAAATATCTGGCATAACTGTTCAAAAACCATTACTGCCATAGCTCAGGGTTCATATTACTAATTGAACTCACATATTTATTTACTAAAACCATTTTCCATTTTTGAAATGCAATGCAACTTAATTATCAATTTTCTTCTTACTGCATAAACTCTTAAAAAATATATTTTTAACTCATTTTTATTTTTATCTCGTTCTTTAACATTTACCCAGTTTCTATAATTTTCATCTGAAACATTGTACTTTACTACAAATAGAGAACTCAGATAACAGCATGTAGCTGATTTTGACAACAGATAACAACAGCCAACCTAAGCCACAACAATTTTATTGGTTAAATTCAATCTTATCTTCTAAAGCCAAATCTTGGTTTCATCAGAATGTTACTGCTTTATTTAGTCTTTATCTTATCATTTTAATACACCTATATTTTAAACATTTCTTTTGATCTATTAAACAGTGTTTGGACTTCTTTTTTTATTCTATTTCTATTTTATTCTATTCCATTTCCTTTCCTTAATTTGAGTTTTTAGCTCTTGGGTTTTCTCATACATTTTTTAAACTTATTTTACTTCCACATTTTATCATTAAATCTTCAGTTTTCTTTCGCCTATAACATAACTCTATTAATTCTATCTTACTCTATTATTGGTATTTCCTCATATCTCTTATCTTACTGTACTACTTTATAATATATCCATTTATTTAATAACTTATATTCCACACATTATTATTATGTTAAAGTTTATCTTATTATTTTATCCAATTGTTTGATATTCTCTCTTTTACTCTCATCTCCTCTGTGCTGTAAATAGACAGAATCTATTTGTTTTTCACACATGGACACCATAAACTCTCTCTTACCCCGTTCTGGGGCAGACTGTCTTCCACCTATTGCTATGTCAGGAATTTCAGTCTACTCTGCCTGTTGTTCTTTTCCTTAACATATACACAACTTAAAACACAAAGATCATTTCAGAAAAATGTTTAACTAGTATATTCTTCTGCCTTTTCACTGTGTCTTTCAACTGCAATATGTTCCATTAGTTTTTAATTTAGGAGACTCACTCCACATATGCAGTCCTCCTTTTGTATTATAATCTACTATAATCATTCTTTTAACCTACTCTTTATTGAAAACATACTTTTAAACACATTCACACTTCTACTCTTATTATTTTTTCTCTTTTACACCTACCTTCCGAAACAGACACCATTTCCTATCCATACAATCTGTGCCGTAATGTTTAATCATTTCATGTTTACACACTTCCAATTCTTGCATACGAGTTTTCATATCTTTTGGCTCAGTCTGAGTTTTCACTATTTCAATCATTTTGTCCCACTGATGTCCCAATGTGGAACAATCATATTCTTCACATTCTCTATCAAATTCACCCTCCATTTTATTATTATTATTATTATTATTTTTATATTATTTATTTTTTTTCATATTGAAACTAGTTTCCTGTATTTTGTGGAGATCTCCGCGCACTAACAATTTTATCCTAGGATGTTACACACTTCTAGATACTTTTATATGGCACACAGCCTTTTTTTTTTTTTTGTCTTTTTCTTAGTTCCTGTTTTTATTTCCCTACTCTCTCCCTATTCCCAATTCAGTAAACCTAGTATCCTTGGGAATTTACTTGAAGATATCAAATTCTCGTCAGAACAAGAGGGATCTTCATGGGTCTGCCGTCACAGGGCGACGGACTTCTCAATACAAAGACATATAATTTCCTGTCTTTGCCCTGTTATTAAAAGCTTTCCTTCTTCGTCAAGTGAGGGGTTGCTTTTAATTTTTTACCTCCTAAGGGAAGAGTATTTCTCGAATTTCTCTTGCGCGAAAAATTCGCCCTTATAACCCTGTAGGGACAGGGATTTCCCTAATTGAATTCTAGTAATTCACCCTAAAATGCCCCGCAGGGACAGGGACTTCTCTTCTTAAATTCTAACAATTTACCCTGATCTCACTTTTCAAACTCTTCACACAATTTCTCGAAAAACAGGAAAAAATATAAAATATTACTTTTGGTTTCTCTGTATTGCTTTACTCACATCAGGATTAGGCTGAATTCAACACTTGATTTACAGTATTCAATTGCAGAATTTATTTAAAAGGTTTCTGCTTACCTTATTTTTTAGGCGCGCCTTTGTGTTGAATTCAGTTCATCCCTCTGTTCGGCAAAATTCCTCCTTTTCCCATCACGTCGGCGGTCACCAAAATTGTTGGACTTCAAAGGGTCCAGAGCATGTTCAAAAATGGGTTCGGAGTCAATCAGTCAAAATTACAAGTTTTATTTCACTTAAGCAGAAAAGAAACCAAGAGTAACGTGTATCAGCGCTGGAGAGGTTCAACTCTGACTATTTGCTTTTAAACATCATTTTTATATGTTCCAGCTAGTACTTCCTATCTGACTCCATCTTACATCACTGTTGCTAGGCAGATTGCCTCTCCTATCTGACTCCTTGCTCTTTCTTGCCTCCCAGAGTATTCTTCCTTGACAGTTGACCTGACCTTTCAAGACAGATGTTTCTTCAGAGTGGTACACATAGCTCCTGCATCCTGTAATTGCAAAATTCTCTGCACTTTCCATCACCCATACCAGATAACAGGACATGTTGTTCTCAGCAGCTGCAGCACTTCTCTATAATTGCACACATAAGACAGTTTCACAAAAATCAGCACTTTGTAAATTAATTGTTAAAGTCTTAAACATATAAAAGTTCTATTTCAACTGAAAAACTAAAAAAACACCACAATAGGAACAGGGAAATATACCTCAGTAATGACAAGTGCATCATAATAAATTAGGTACAGCCTTAAATTTTTAAGTTGAATCAAATTAACTTTACATTTTAAGTTAAAACATTTTAAAAATAATACAATTTAATTTTTACAGAGTGTCACAGAAAAGACGGGATTCAGGTGAGTAATATAAACGATGTTTATTTACAGGATGGCAGGTGAGTATAAGCAGATGAGTGAGTATATTGATGTAGATGATAAGTCCATGAACATAAACTGGATATTTGACTGTGCAGGCTTGGAGACTGGAGACAGATACCACAGATGGCAAACAGGATGAAGACCAGATGAGGAACCAGTACTACCCTAGGAGAGACACTGGAGATCACAGGAGACGCAAGTAAACTGATATCTAAGAATTATCACTGACGGTGTATAGGGAGTTCAGTCCTTTCTGTACAAGCAAAGAGGCCGGACGCTGAGTGAATGTGAGTGGAGTCTTTATAGTGCTGTGATGACGATGGTGATGATTGTCAGGTGTGTGTCTAATTAGACTCAGGTGAGGGTGCTCGTGGTGCTTTAGTGGGTGGAGAACCTGGTCTTACTGTGACAGTAAGTGATGGTCGGGTATTTCCTTCAGATAGACAGAGATAGATACACTATTTTTTGTTTGTTTGTATGCTTTATTTGTATATTGCTATCTTGTTTAACATTAGCAGATTGTTATTTGTAGCATCGTCAGGTAAATTGATCTGTTATAATGTATTTGTATGCTGTCAGCTTTAACACATATTGAATATTACTGTATGTCTATTGTCGGATAGATTGTCTGGCTGTTGTATTATTTATTTGTAATTTATGTTGTTGGCCTGTTCAACATTTGTAGCTTTTGGTTGTTATTTGTTCTATTGACAGTTTTACTAATTATTGTAACACATTCAACTATTCTAAGTTTATAGATTATCATCTTGTAGAGTATTTATTTATAGCTGCGAAATATCACTGGTTAGTGTTGCAACAGAACCAGACTGGAGACAATGGTAGATGAAACTTCCAAAGAATGGTATTAAGTTTAATAAATGACTTGACATCTTTCTATTGTAATTTGCAAATTGGAATGGACCACATGGAGAAAAAGGGAATCACACACCTCAGCAACGACTGGAAATTGATGGTCAGGAATTTCTTTAAATAAAATCAGATTGACAGGTGCATGGATGGACGTCATTCCAAGATACAGAAGTGGTGGTATGGATGGTTAATTAGGCCTTGTCTGTGTCAGGTTTTTCTTTTTCAGGTAATGGAGAGAGAGCAGGTAGAAGAGGGAGACTCACAAGAGCATCGGTGGAGAACAGCAGGTAGGGCTTTGTTGGTGCTGTCTTTGTCTTTTGGAGGTTGGAGTGGAGCAGAAGAAGGAGACTCACATGGGGAATGGTGAGATATACTTGAAGACCTGGAGCTCAGCAAGCAGGTAGAACTGATTGAACCGACTGAACAATGGAGTTAGTTTCCAAAAAATGTATTAAGAATAATTAAATACTTGATATGTTTCTCTTTGGCAGATTGGCATGGAGCATGTGGAGAAACAGGGAAACACACCTCAGTAATGACAAGTGCATCGTAATAAATTAGGTACTGCCTCACATTTTTAAGTCTTAAATAGATGTCCTTCTAAGAGGAAGGGGTGGAGGTGGGCATAAATTGTTAGATAGATATCTTCTTTGTGGCAGTTATTTAAATTGTAGTTAATGAACACACAACAGGCAGAAAAGGGAGACTCACAAGAGCATCAGGAGCAGGAGACTCACCAGGGGTGTCGCTAGACCCCATCACGTGCCCCAGTAAATGGGGCAATGTAGTAAATAAAGCAACATAGTTTAATCGAAAACAAACTGACGCATGTGTAGCGAATTAGCTCAAAGTGAATTGAAGATTACTTTGAACGGGGCTTCAAAAGAATTGACTCTTTAAATTCGAACAAATGGATCGTCCAGTGATCATTTGAACGGACAGTTGACTTCAATTACGGCTACAGCTATCAAAAATAAAAACCCATTTATGTTTAAGCAGGGTAGCAAGATCGAAGTTTAAGACATTAGATTCATAAATATGCACAGGCACCTTTCTTTATACAAAATGAAACTTTATTGACTAATCTAACAGAAACTAACACCTAACACAAACACACATTCGTACATGTTGTAGAGGAGAGTAAAGGAAGAAACATAGAAGTTTGAGAGAGTGTAATGATGTAAAAACTTTGGATTTTGTAAGACCAAACCAAGTGAATCAAAAATAATAAATGTAACCCTTCTATGGTCTCTTTAGGGTTACATTTAGTTTACAGCAGTTCAGCTGTAATCAGGAGGTGTTACTTGTGTTCCTTTTGTGATGTGAAGAACTCCCTTTGTTGAGCATGTGGTTAGCTGGTGGTCAGTTCTTTGTCCTTGCGAGGCTTGGAGTGGGGTGGAGTCTGGATTTTCAGTTGAGGCGGCAAAAACTGTAGTCGTGTTGACTTTTGGTTTCACAGAACACTAAACTTGAGCAGACTCTCGACGGAAAGAAAAGAAAGAAAGTTATCAGAGATAGAAATGTCCGAGCTGTGCGGTTAACCCATTTTGTCAGAGTCCATGCCTGCTCCCTGAAGTTCTCTGGGTGTTCTCCTGGGGTTCTTCTGGATTCTGGTCTGGGTTCTAGTCTGGGCGGTGGCCTTAGGAACCAGTTTTTATAAGGGCGGTCTTGTAACCACCCTCAGGAGCCGCATTGACCAATGAGAAGTTAACTCCCTGAGGCACGTTTTATAGTCCTTTGTTCCAAAGCATGGTGATTTGCATAGGCATTCTGGGTGGAAGCTGATACAGAAATGTTTAAAGTTTCTTAAAATGTTAACATGTTGCACACGTATTAACATAAAATGTAAACAATTGTTCAGTACACCAAATTAGCTTTGCAGGGACATCAAACATGAACCATCTATGATCTTATTTAGCTGTGGTAGAGTTAAACATTGATTGCAGAAGTATTAAAACCATAATATTAATACATGAGCGAGAGACTTGTTGCAAAACAACTGATTACACATAAAGAGAGAATAAAGGTTTACATTAAAAACATCAGTCTTAAGCAAGGAGCGTATAGAAGTTTGACCATGTCTGTGTGTCCATTTCTGAGCATTCCTTTGTGTCGTAAATACCTTGGAATCATATTACACACTGACCATGCAGTCTTTTTCTGGGTAGGAGAGGTTGATGGTGTATCATTTGTGGAATAAAGCTAAATAATTATGTGTCTGATCGGCCACAATTGTCACATGCGTGCAGAAAACCATTCTTGAACGCCTCACACACCGCTGCTTCTGCTCCCGGTGTGAATCCCGGTTGTTTAACAAAAAAAATACGCTCCACTCATACATTGTGAAACTGGCATAACAGCCTTTAATGCAGTGGTGTCGGCACTCAGTAAGCTTTGCAAGTCTGCAAAACTAATGTTTAAGTAATATGATGATCATATTTTGACTAAACATGGCTCCTGTAAGATGGTTTTTTGTATGAAGCACAAAGGAGAGATGATGAGTCAGGAAGTTAGACTTAATAACATTATTTCTCGGCCATCAGAGTCAGGTCTCAGACAAAATATAATTCTATACATTTTTGTTTTGTGTTCTCTAGAATTCTCATAAGAAATTAAAATTCATGCAAATGATTTTTTTAGAGGATCTTTTATCACTCCAGTTATGTCTTTACATTGGATTGATCTCTGTTATTTATTTAGAATAATATTTGTAGAATAATAATGCTTTTATTCATAATAATGCTTTTATTAATGCAGTTGAGGTGGGCTCATGCCCCAGTAGAGCTTTATGTCTAGCAACACCCCTGAGACTCACAAGGGGAACAGTGGAGATATACTGAAAGACCTGGAGCTCAGCAAACAGGTAGAACTGCTTGAACAGACTGAACAATTGAGTTAGTTTCCAAAGAAATGTATTGAGATTAATTAAACACCTGATATCCTTTTTCTTTGGCAGAAGACCATGTGGAGAAACAGGGAAACACACGTCAGTAATGACAAGTATATCGTAAAAAATTTTTTAAAAGTTGAATCAAATTAATTTCATAAAACATTTAAAATGATACATTTAAATTTTAACAGAGTGATAGTCGGGTATTTCCTTTAGATAGATAGAATTTAACAAGCAGGTAGAGCTCTATTGATGTTTTCTTTGTCTTTTAGTGGAGTGGAGAAACTAGGGAATCAGCAATGATAAGAAACTTATAGTCAGTTATCACCTATCAACGACAGATGTCCAAGAGGAAGGGGTGGTGGTGGCTCCAAATACAGGTCAGGAGGGAGGTAGAGTGGAGGCGACCCGGGGGAGGGACAGGACCATGCAGCAGAGGTGTGCTTGGAGCATAGAGCTGCGGAGGACCTGGAGCGTGGAGCTGCGGAGGGCCTGGATAATGGATCTTTGGTTCAGCAGGCATTGACAGTTCAGATAACCCCAGTGGATCAGGAGGCTTAGTTTCAGGAGACACTGGCAGTTCAGATAAGCCCAGTGGGTCAGGAGGCTTAGGTTCAGGGAACACTGGCGGTTCAGATGACCCCAGTGGGTCAGGAGGCTTAGGATCAGGAGACACTGGCAGTTCATATGACCTCAGTGGGTCAGGAAGCTTTGGTTCAGGATGCACTGACAGGTCATACAAACCCAGTGAGTCAGGACGCTTTGAGTTCAGGAAGCACTGAGAAGTCACACGGCTCTGGGAAGTCATACGGCTCTGGGAAGTCACACGGCTTTGGTAGCCATTCGTGGGACTCAGGTGGCGGCTCTGGTGGGGATGAGGGCTCTGGCAGTGGCAGAGGATCTGGCAGCTCTGGCAGTGATGGAGGATCTGGCAGCTCTGGCAGTGATGAAGGGTCTGGCAGCTCTGGAGGTGGTTGTGCTAACTCTGGCAGTAACAGCTCCGGTGGTGGCAGCAGCTCAAGCAACTCAGGTGGTGGTGGCCATTCTTGTAGCTCAGGTAATGGTGATTCAGGAACAGGAACTATGACAGGAACAGACTTGGAATATGAAACCATCTTCTGAGCCAGTGGCAGATTGGCGCTTACCATCTTGTGAGTTGAAGGGCTGGTTGTGGCCATTTTGTGAGCTGGCGGACTGGACATCTTGTGAGCCACCACAAAAGAAAATGTTCAAACAGAGATAGTCCATGGAAGTTAAGTGGGCTAACTAAATTAAATCCTCCACATAATCCTCAATAGATCGCTCCCCCTGACGAAAACGCATAATATGAATACCTGCTGGATCCATTGAGTGGCTGAGTTTTCTGTAATGTGAAGGGACGCTGACAACGGGGTTGCGGATCCAAATGCAGGTTTATTCAACATAGAATGGTCAGGCAAGCAACGGTCAACACAGGCAAACAGTTTTGGTCATACAACAGGCGGATGGATGGTCAAAAGGCAGGCAGCAGACAACGTAAATAAACAAAACAACAGCAAGGGTCAAACAAAGCAAGGCAAAGGAAATGCATTGTAATGTTCACAATACAGTTAAACTAGACTCAGCACTGATGTTTGTGTGTCTGTGCTGTATAAATAGTCTTACTGATTAGTCCTGAACTGCTTCAGCTGTGTGTTTGCAATTAGCGGAAAACCGGAACAGGTGTGAGTGCATGACAGGATTTGTAGTTCTTTTGGTGGCAGATTTGTAGTTCTCCAGCGATCTGTATGGACTAGATCGCTGGTGATTATGACACATATAGAACTACTCTTTCTCGGTTTACGGGACTAGATGCAAGCCTAATGATTTATTTTATACTGTACATACTATTCTATCCCTTATCCTAAACAAAGCCCACACAGATAAGATATATTTGTAATTTCTAAAAGCGCATTTTAATGTTTAAGCATTTTGTTTTTTGGAGATAACTGGCAATGTAGTAGGCCTAGCTACCCAGCTACATCTGGGTCATAAATATTCGTGCACACAGAATAACATTAGCGGCTAATGAAAAATGATAATTTAAGCTTATTATTAATTAACCTTTATTTATTTATTTATTTGTTTATTTAGTAAAACTGACGCGATTCTCCTAAGTTCTTTAGTGATGCTTGGAGGCCGTTGTCACAGCCACCTACGGAATAACTCGCCTTTTTTATTACTTGTTATTATTTTACTAATATTTGACCAACTGCCACTATAGGAAAACACTAATAGCCTGCACTCAAAATACGCTACATTACGTCTCAGTTTGCGTAGCTGTTCATGCAGTTAGCCTGTAAAAATAAATAACCACACGCAAGGTGAGCCGCAAGTGTCTGTTAAATGATCTCTCTCACACACAAACATTCATTTCATAAATGCGTATAATATATAGCTAATAATAATAAAAAGCATTTTGGATGTTAATCAGGCTATGACATGCAGGGGGAGTGGACTGCAGAATAAAGAAATGTTGCTTGTTGATTTGCGCAATATGTCCAAACGAATGTCCAATAATATCAATATTTATGGCAATAATTTAAATCTCTCCATCTTGCTGTGATGGCTGTGCTGTTTGACTGGCAATAGCTCGGCTTTTAGATTGCTATAGCCTCTTCAAAATCGAAATTGTACCTGTTGCACATTTAATAAGCCCAGTAGTCTAAAAAAATAAAATAATTCACTCAATGCAACACCCCTGGTCTTCAGTTATCGCTCTCTGTCAAAATATTCTCATAGATTAAAATATTGTCTTATAGATTAAGCCTACTCTTTCTCAGTTTACGGGACTAGGCTATATAGACGTAGGCCTAATGATTTTTATAGGCTATTGAACTAATTTTATCCCCATCACAGAAAAAAAAATACATTTCTAAAAACAGTTTAATATGCTTAATCATTTTGGGTTATGGAGATAACTGGCAACGTTTTAGTACCCGGCTACACATGTCATAAATATCTGCACACATAAGAATAACGTTAAATATGGCTAATAATAAAGGATAATTCAAGCTTATTTCAAAAAATTATACATTTATTTATTTATTGAAAGCAAAACGATGCTCCCCAGCTCATGGGTTTGTTAATAAGGAATAGGTTGGAACAGCTGTGATCAGCCCGATTTAAAACCCTGGAAATCAAACATGTTTACTATGATCGGGGGGCTCCGATTTGTGTTCAAGATCGTGAGGTGCGAGATTCTATATTTAAACGGCTCACATTACCAGATAGTCTGTGCTGAGAATCGGAATCGATCAAAGTCTTCGACAAGATTTCATCTCCGATTTTCGGGAGGTGAAAATAAATTGGGCTAAATTCATGTTTTCAATTCATTCATTTATTCATTCATTCATTTTCTTTTCGGCTTAGTCCCTTTATTAATCCGGGGTCGCCACAGCGGAATGAACCGCCAACTTATCCAGCATATGTTTTTTACGCAACGGATGCCCTTCCAGCTGCAACCCATCACTGGGAAACATCCATACACACTCATTCACACACATACACTACGGACAATTTAGCTTACCCAATTCACCTATAGCGCATGTCTATGGACTTGTGGGGGAAACCGGAGCACCCGGAGGAAACCCACACCAACACGGGGAGAACATGCAAACTCCACACAGAAACGCCAACTGACCCAGCCGAGGCTCGAACCAGCGACCTTCTTGCTGTGAGGCGAACATGCGATCCACTGCGCCACCGTGCAGCCTGTTTTCAATTCAATTCATGTTTATTTATATTGCACTTTTACAATGTAGATTGTGTCAAAGCAGCTTAACATAGAAGTTCTAGTAAATTGAAACTGTGCCAGCAAAAAGTCTACTGAACCTTTCATTTCCTCGGCAATAAGTAGGAAGTGGTCCAGAAATAATGATCTGCGTGGCTGGCTACGATCGGGCTTCTGAAGTCCTTCTTTCAGGATTTCCATCTGCCGCAGCTCGATGTCGTTGGTCCCCATGTGGAGGACGACAGCTCCGATGCTCTCGCCAGCACTCAGGATAGTGGGTACCTTAGAAACATCCTTAACACGAGTCCCAGGAAAGCAGTGAGTGCGTACATTGTTACCTTTAGTGGAAGCAGCGCAGACGTGACAAACGATGGAATCGCTGATGACTGCGACGTCGCGACCCGTCTCGCGGAGGGGGGCGAAGCAGTTCTCCGTGGGGATCTCGAAAACAGGAGCAGGAGACGTCCTGGTGCGCATCCTACCCTGCTAGACCCAGGGGCCACGGTGGCCCGGTGCTGGAGTGAACGACACCTGGACATGCCGCGTCCCCGGTGCGCTAGGCCTGGACAGAGAAATACATGGAGTTGAGGTGGACAGAGTGTTGAGATTGCATCACACACTTACCTCAGATGAGCGAGCAGCAGCCCGGGAGACATCGAGCAAGGCCCATTGTTCCCAGAGTTGTGCTCTTTTCATCTCGAGGTCACGGATCTGTGCTTCCAGTGCCTCCAGCTCCAGCTCCAATGCCTCCACCGATGCTTCTCCTGCACTCAAGGATAGACACACAAGCGACATTGTACAGGGTGAAGGGCAAAGACATTAAGTGAAACAGTAAGTGAAAGAAGCTGGTAGTTTTAGCCTGGCTAGTGATGCTAGCAGGCTAAAGCTAGAATCGGATGCACAAGAGACAAAACATTTCAAGTAGATTTATTTGTATAAAGGTATTAAGGGTTCGTTCACCCTCAGTAGGAAAGACAAATACTAGCAAATGGGGATTGCTAATACTCCTGTAGTCTGAGCACGGCTTTACATAGATAGATGTCTTGTCTGCGGCAGGTGTTTCTTTTTCAGGTAATGGACACACAACAGGCAGAAGAAGGAAACTCATAACAGCATCGGTGGAAATTTATCTGAAGAACACTGGAGAACAGCTTGTGCATTGCTGGAGCTCAGCAAGCATGTAGAGCTCTGTTAGTCGTGTCTTTGTCTTTTACAGACTGTAGTGCAGCATGTGGAGAAAAATAAGAATCACACACCTCAGCAATGACTGGTCACTGATGGTCAGGAATATCCTTCAAAATCAGATGGATGGGTGCATGGATGGATGTCCTTCCAAGAGGAAGGGGGTAGTGGTGGGCATAGATTGTTAGATAGATGTCTTCTCTGTGGCTGTTATTTACATTTTAGGTAATGGACACACAACAGGGAGAAGGCAGGGCTTTTTCTTTTTCAAGTAATGGACACACAACAGGCAGAAGAAGGAAACTCACAAGAGCATAGGTGGAGATTTATCTGAAGAACACTGGAGAACATCTTGTGCATTGCTGGAATTCAGCAAGCATGTAGAGCTCTGTTAGTCCTGTCTTTGTCTTTTACAGACTGGAGTGCAGCATGTGGAGTAAAATAGGAATTACACACCTCAGCAATGACTGGAAACGGATAGTTAGAGGTTAGGTATTTTCTAAATGGATGGATGAATGAATGAATGAAAAATAGATGTCCTTCCAAGAGGAAGGGGGTGGAGGTGGGCATAGATTGTTAGATGTCTTCTCTGTGGCAGTTATTTAAATTGTACACTGTTAACTCTTGCTGTAGATTATGCGATAAATAACCCTAAAATAGCCAGTGTTTTGCTGTAATAAAAGGAAACAGTATTTTACTGTAAAACAAGTAGGATTTGTATGAAATTGTGTAGTGCAAAGAATAAATTACAGTAATTTACTTTATGTAGCCATTACAGGTAACTGTGATAATAAATTGTAAATTACTGTCCCATCTACTCTGATGCTTTATGTGGTTATTTATAGAGAGTTGCATTTGTCTTAAGACAGAAAACAATGGTTTAGGCATTAACATGCACATACACAGTGTCACGTGTCCAGTGTTTTGGTGTGTTCATGTAGTTTCCATGTTTATGTCATGTGACTTCCCCATGTGCTGTGATTCCTTTGTTCCATTTTCCCACCGTTTGCTTATGTTTTAGTGTTTCCACCTGTGTCTCACCCCTGTGTCTAATTAGTTATGTGCTGTGTATTTAAGCCCATGTTTAGTTCGTTCCTGGTCCGGTATTGAAGTGTCATCACCCCTTGATTCCTGTGTCGATGGTCCAGTTTCTCCAGTAAGTGTTTTGTAAATAAATACGTGTAAGTTTTGATAACTCCTGCGATCCAGTCCATCTCTTTGTAGAGTGAGAGCGTGACACACAGGCTGTCTGTCTTATTCTAAACACAAATGTGTTGCCCCTTTAAGGGAGCCAGGTGTTATATGTATACCAATGTGTATACACATTCAAATCATTCAATTCCAATCTCCTCAGTAACTTTGCACAGAGATCCTCACAGGGAATCTCAAAAGATGATACATACTGTATAGCCATTCACACGCAAACCTCCACTGTCAGGTCCCAAGTTGGGAATTTGTTGCTAAGAGTTTTTTCAGAGCTGTGTTTCCAACTTTATATTAGGGACAATAGAAAAGTTTAGTTGTCTAGTTTGTTGTCTTGAACTTTAAGTAAATAAATTTTTTAAAAGATATTTGGATCCTTGGTGTTGCCGACTTTATTTTTGATTTTGCAATTATATTAAGATTGATGTGTGCGCTTTTATTTTTTTGACAAACATAAGGTAAGTATTATATATGGACGAGATACATTTGAAGGCAAAATTATTTACCCTCTTTTGAAATTTTTATTCTTTTTCAAAATATATCCCAATTTATGTTTAACAGAGCAAGGAAATTGTCACAGTATTTCTTATAACTTTGTTTACTTTTCTTATAATTAACCTGATTTGCCTAGTTTAACCAAGTTAAGCCTTTAAATTGCACTTTAAGCTGAATATAAATATATTTAAATATCTTGCAAAATAACTAGTAAAAATGTGTTTTAAAAAAATCTTCTCTCCGTTAAACAGCACTTGCATACATTTTTTGCAGAGGCTTAATGAACTTAACTGGAAAAATTTAAACAAATGAAGTACTTTTTTATTTTTTATTATTGGATATGTGATTGTGATAAATGTTTCCAGTTGCTTTGAAAATATGCTATATACCATCAGTGTTGGGGAAAGTTACTTTTGAAAGTAATGCATTACAATATTGAGTTACTCCCCCAAAAAAGTAGTTACTTTTTGTGGAAAGTAATGCATTACGTTACTTTTGCATTACTTTTTCATACCTGCCCGAGGCTTGATCTCTTTCAGAACTTGCAGAGTTTTTTTTCTTCTTTTTTTTTTTTTTTTTAAACAGAGGAGCTCTGCAATTAACAACATACTGTATAACCTTTATTTACCTTTAAAAAAACACATCAGATAATAATAATTTAGGATAATGTTATCTTCTGAGATCTTCCTGAGCCCAGAGCTCTACATGCAGTAATGACAGTTTAAAGCAATGTGTTTGATGCTTTTGTACTTTTTGTCTTATTAGTGAAGTAAAATGAGCATTGAGACAAACAATCCCATTTTACTTGTCTTCCATGTGTTCAGAAAAATGAGAATACTTCCAGCGCAGAAAGGTAAGGCTCTGCCATCTTGGTTTCTGTTTGTTTCTGCAGGAAGAAAATCCCATTTAGTTTATGTATGTATGTATGTATGTATGTATGTAGATATAGTGCTGAGCATAAATAAACCTCTCACAGATCTTTCTTTTAAATTAACATTTTCTACAGGATGCTTTATATTAATATATTATGCATATACATTAGGTCAGTGAGTTTCAAAGCCAAAACTGTAACTATTCAATTGCAATATTTCAATATGTGCATATTCATTGTAACAGATACACTATATCTGTTACAACGTATGCCCGTGGATAATTTTTTCATCCACATTTTGAAATGTAGTGTCATAAAAGTTATTTTAAACAAAAAGAAGACACTTTACTTGCAGATGGCTTGCATATTTTCATTTTTTTTATGCCAATGTAAACTCAATTATTATGTTATATATCTTGCAGGCTTAAGACATAACGTGTAAAAAAAAAAGGCTAAGAATAAAATGTGGATATCAGATTAAAATGAATAACAATAAGCTGTTTGTTTGTCCTTTCAGGCTAAGTATAATGAATAATGCCAGAAGATCAGCAAGTTTCTCCTACTTGATGAATGTCTTCCTTCAGCTAATAATCCTGCTGTGTCATCCAGCATATTGTAGTATGGAGTGAGATCCAGAAGTAGATTCAGTTGTTTTGTCATTGCATATATATATTATATAGTATATATTATGTAGTATAAATATATCCTATAGTTGTAGAAATGTATGTACTGGAAAATTATAGATTTGTGTAAATTGCTGTAAAAGTGAGGTTGCTTTCAAAAATATATGTATACATTTTCTTTGAGTGAACTTGTATAAACTAAATTAAATCAACATTTAGTTGGCATTATCAATCATCTTTTTTCTTTCTTATTGTCTCTTTCACAAAATAATGATGCACCACATTACCAAACTGAACACACAAACTTTTTGTTTAAAGGGTTTACATTTAATAACATACATAGATTGATGTTTTATATTATTATATAACATATAATTGTTAAATATGTTATATATTATACAGCTTGTTACCTGCATATTGTCGTTATTTTATTACTCACTACACACAATTTTTTGTTATTGTCTATATTCTGCTGCATAATATTTATCTGCCTGTTTTCATTTGTTGTAATTCCACTTATGTTAATTTACTTTACTTTTAATTTAGTTTATTGTCTGCACATAGGTTCTGAGCTGAAATTTATATTTGACATACACTTACATATCTTTAAATACATATTACGTATTACTCCACCTTAAATATTTCTCCACCCGGACCTAAAACAGTCACTGCCAATGGAATAAATGACCTTTTATACGTTCCTTTTAGCCAGTGATGTACGCAAAGGTGTATTAGTATTATTCATACTCGAATTATAGTTATTTATAATACATAGTCTACATATGCACTGACTTTTCAGATGTCCACATCTGCACTGACATCACATCTGTTCTGACTCCTCAGACATCCACATCTGTACTGACATCACACCTGCACTGACTCCTCAGACATCCACATCTGTACTGACATTACATCTGTTCTGACTCCTCAGATGTCCACATCTGCTCTGACTCTTTAGACTTCCACATCTGCACTTCTCAGATGTCAACATCTGCACTCCACAGATATCCACATCTGCACTTCTCAGACGTCCCCATCTGCAATGACTCCTCAGACGTCCACATCTGCACTCCTCAGACGTCCACATCTGCACTCCACAGACGCCCACATCTGCACTCCTCAGACGTCCACATATGCACTGCACAGACATCCACGTCTGCACTCCACAGACGTCCACATCTGCACTGACTCCTCAGACGTGTACATCTACACTGACTCCTCAGTCATCCACATCTGCACCCCTCAGACGTCCACATTTGCACTCCACAGCAGGAAGAAAATCTCATTGAGTTTATATATACAGTGTGTATATATATATATATATATATATATATATATATATATATATATATA
>CAIGQV010016663.1:6383321-6398708 GCA_903798115.1 Danio jaintianensis | reverse complement strand
ATATATTTAGTTGCAGGAAGGAGTGAATCCTCAGACACAACTTCTATCCAGGAGGAAATACCACAGCTCCTGCTCCTAGATTGCTCATTTGATGACAAGGGCTTCTTTCTCCACGGCTGCATACCTGCAGGCTTGAATTTTCAGCTGAAATAGATGACTGGTTGAATATTCTCTTTCGCGGACCTGTGACAAGACAGGACCCAGTTCCGTTTCAGATGCATCCATCTGTAAGATGAAGGGGGCAGCCAAAGTCGGGTGATTGGTAAACCAGGGATGATGTCAGCTTCTCCTTGAGTGTCTGGAATGCCTGTTCTGAAGACAACTGGATCTTCACTGCATGTTCAGTCTTTCCAATGCACAATATTATTTTAATTTAAACTCATATCTGGCTCCACTTTTAATAAGAGATGGTTTAGAATATTCATATGTTTATATTTTGTTTTATCTGTCTCCAATCATAAAATATTAAGAAGATTATTTCAAAATCTGTTTTATAGTTTTAACTCTTATTCACTACACTAATTCATTAAACATTATATGTTGTTCATAGTTACACATTGATAAGTCTTGATTGTTAGACAGAGGTAAAATTAACTAATATTTTAAATTGCATCTCCCGCTTGCTTGTTCTAAAGTATGTAGATTAGTCCACTTAGATATACACCCTTGAATTAAAGCAATATCATTTCTAGTCAGAGGTCATGGCCATAAATATAGATACTGCAGACTACTGTTTCTCAACATTCATTTTGGTTTAGTCATGATTCATATTTTCCCATGTACTGTTAACCATAATGCCAATTACAGTTAAACAAGGGTCAGGTACCCTATCTAGGTAAAGCTACGGTCACACTGCACTTTTCTCCCCATAGACTTCCATTCATATGCACGTGAATGCGTCAGACCGGAAACACAAGTTTGTGCGACAAGTTTCGCAGTTCACTGCGTTGCAAAGTTCAAGCTTGGTGAACTCTGACCTGCGAAATCGCATCATGTGACTGCGTGATACCAACCGATGATCAAAACATGAGCTCTCTGGACAGAAATTTAAAACATGGACCAATTGTTTGCTTTTTTTAATGTCTAATCATCTTGTTTAATCCCGCCCTTTTCGCAGCACCGTATGACAGAATTTCGCACTCACAAATTTTAATGTGACCGCGGCTTTAGTCGTGCTTATTGTCCTAGATCACAGGTGTCAAACTCCGCAGAGGGCCACAGCTCTGCACAGTTTAGCTTTAACCCTAATTAAACACACCTGATCAAAATAATTGAGTCCTTCAGGCTTGTTTTAAACCTCCAGGTTAGTGTGTTAAAGCTGGGTTGGAACTAAACTGTGCAGGGCTGCGGCCCTCCAGGATCTGAGTTTGACACCCCTGTCCTAGATGAAAAGAATCCTTTTCCATTTAAGTACTTGTGAACTAATAATAAGTGTTAGCCGAATTTCTAAAAGTAGAGTTAATGTGCCCAATGGTCAATCTCAATTGGATTTTAATCTGTTGCTAACCTGACGCAAAGAATGTGATATAAAAGAGACTAGGGTGGCGCAATGGTGCAGTGGGTAGCGCTGTCACCTCACAGCAAGAAGGTCACTGGTTCGAGCCTCGGCTGGGTCCAACTGTGAGTTGGCATTTCTTTGTGGAGTTTGCATGTTCTCCCCATGTTCGCGTAAGTCCAAAATCCAAAGACATGCGCTATAGGTGAATTGGATAAGCTTAATTGTCCATAGTGAATGAGTGTATGGGTTTTTCCCAGTGATGGGTTGCAGCTCGAAGGGCATCTGCTGCGTAAAATATATGCTGGATAAGTTGGCGGTTCATTCCGCTGTGGCAAGCCCTGATAAATAAAGGGACTAAGCCGAAGGAAAATGAAAATGTTTTGCCTGGGGATTGCCCACACTCTTGTCATAGCTGGTACATTGCTCTATCAACTGAGCTACAGATAAGAATATAATATTTTTGGTTCTTGTGTTAATTGTAAAACAAGTTGTGTATTTGAATCTCTCAAACCTAAAATGAAGTTTATTTGTTTAAAAAAACACTGATTGTGATTTATGACGAGCAGCGTGCTCCTCTTTCTATCCCTCAGTGCGAGCCGTCAGATTTGAATTTGAGCAGCTTATGACATGCGTCATAGTTCTAATCATACTGGTGTGATTGTACTCTTTAGGCACCAGACAAGGCTGATCACAACGATGTGATCTTACTCGTGAAAGGGTTAATCTTTAGTGATTAACTGTCAAATCAGGAACTTGGGGAAATTCAATTGTGGAAATTATAATTTTTCTTTAATATGAAAAAAAGGCTGGAGGCAGCTAAAGTGATACTATAACACATTTGTTTAAGCTTATCAGTTAACAGAGGCAATGGAGAGAGTAGTTATTTTGATCAACAAATAAACATCTGTCCTTTGTTCTTCTGAAGAACAAAAGTGTGAAAAGGCTTGCAGAACTGATTCTTGACCTAATTAACATTTGCCTTTTAACCAATCATGTCTCAGGTACAGAGAGACACTGCAATCACGGATTACAAAACATTTGATTTTCATGATCTGGACACAAAATAGAGTATTCTCCTCCATTACATTCATATAATCACCTATACCTTTAAATACACACTGTCAAATTACTCCAATATATGAAACCTCGCTAACTATTGTAAATGTATGAGTGCTTACGTAAAGTACAACCATACATAGTGATGTTTAGTCTTTATATTCTCAGCACAATCTTTGGTAAACTGGAAATGGATTGGAAAGTGAATTATGCTTAAATTAGGAAAATATTTTACATTTTTTAAATATTAAACATTTAAACTGTGGACTATGACTATGCAATGTTGGTCACACAATGGATGACATCCCTCAGTGATGACCTCACAATCATCCAACCTCAATGCTGGATTTGAAAGGTGCCTTTTTTTCAATCCCGCCTTCCAGGGAAACGATAAAATATTCTCTCAAAGAAAGAAGTAGGTTGGTTTTAAAAGAAAAAGGTTGCTTTCGTTGCTGCTTGGACGGTGGATGGTGAATGGTTCATTGTGTAAGCGCTACACCACTGAATATCTGCAAGGCAAAACAAAGAGGGTAACTTGGGAAGTTGAGCAACTAAAGCCTCATTAACACTACAAGTGACTCGCAGAGGCAAAGCGACAAGCAACCATTCATTTCAAGGGTGGGTGAGCGACTTCCGGCGACCTCCATCTACGCTAGCGACAGCAACCATTGGCGACCAGGTGGGCATGTCGAGCAACGTGACAAAGTTGAGAATCCTTCAACTTTATGCAAATAAAGAGCGACTTTCTTGAGCAACAGCCAATAGGAGCACCAATAAAGCTCACATGATCCTCTCTCAGCTTGCTTAGAGGCCGGTTGTATTCTCCGTGCTGTAAACCTACACAGACCTGCGTTTGCAGCAGGTCGCCACCCAGAGCAACAGGCAACTACAAAGTTGCTGGTAGTGTTAATGAGGCATAATGCAACCACCATAAGCCAGTGCCTCCCAAAAGATCTTTAGCTTCAGTAATTTTCGCTAAAGGATCCTCTACATGTCCCAGATTATCCGAATTGCTCGAAAACTTTTCAGAGCTTTGCTGCGTGTTCCAACAAGGATTTTCATGGTGTTTGGGTTCACAGACCCCTGTGTGTGGATAAAATATCTAAATAATATTTGTCATAAATTACAATTATCACTACATTATATATTATATGGTACTCCATGCGTCAAGGATAAAGGATTTCTAATTGGACACTGTATTGGAGTGCATTACATCAAAACCTCAGCTTCAACAGTTATTCATGTTTGTTAACACTTTACTTACATGATTTATCATAAACAAAGATTTGTTAATGGAATTAGGAACCTTATTGTAGTGTACACTATTCCAACATCATCTAATGTTTTACTAACATTTATTAACTCTTTAGTAACATGATTTATCATTAACAAAGTGTTTGTCAATGGAATTCGGAACCTTATTGTATAGTGTACACTATTCAAACATTACCTAATGTTTTACTAACATTTGTTAACTCTTTAATAATGTGATTTATCATTAAACCAACAATAACTAATATTACTAACATCTGTTATTGTTTATTTTGCTTGACCCCAAATCACTCAAAACCGTGTATCACTTACACTTTCAGAACCTTTATTACATTACATAATTTTGTCAACTATAAAAACATACAAATATTAAGACTTGGAAATTAATCTCTGCAAATTTGGGGTATTTTAAAATTATTTTCTGAAAAGATGTTGCAAAATAACATGAAAACAATGGGGAGAGAGCAAGCATGGTAAGAATAGGCAGTAGAACTAGATGATAATCACCTTAAAGGTGATATTTTTTATTAATGTCAAGAGAACCATTTCTGTGGCGGCTGCCAAGCCAGTAAGTCCACTCAATTACCTTCAGGTGCTGTTTTAGACACCATATTCTTCCTTTGTAAGATAACCATGCTCTTTCCATATTCTGTGTATGGCTGCCAGTTCTTGGATTTACAAAACACTGATTCACAGGAAAGTGGTTATAGCCACGATTGGTTAGTACACCACTGTAAGCACACCCTTTGTCACAAAGTATGGTACTTCCAGGACGCACATGTTGTTCAATAAGCAGGATAAGGGGATTGCAGGAACTTCAATGAACATAATTTACACTACCTGTCAAAAATCTTGTTGCCTATCCAAGTTTCAGGAACAACAAATAATAACTTGACTTCTATCTGACTTCTATCTAAAATCATCTGGAATGGCAAAGAAAGCAGAGTCCATCAAGATTTTTTGGAGTCATCTTTAATGCCTCCTCCATTGAGCAGACATGCTCAATAATCTCCATGTCTGGTGACTGGGCTGGCCAATCCTGGAGCACCTTGATCTTCTTTGCTTTCAGGAACTTTGATGTGGAGGCTAAAGTATGAGAAGGAGTGCTATCCTGCTGAAGAATTTGCCCTCTCCTGTGGTTTGTAATGTAATGGGCAGCACAAATGTCTTGATACCTCAGGCTGTTGATGTTGCCATCCACTCTGCAGATCTTTCGCACGCCCCATACTGAATGTAAACCCAAACCATGATTCAACAAACTTGACTGATTTCTGTGGGAATCTTGGGTCCATGCAGGTTCCAATAGGTATTCTGCAGTATTTGTGATAATTGGGATGCAGTTCAACAGATGATTCATCGGAAAAATCTACCTTCCTGTTGCTTTTACAACTGGGATCGATGACAAGGCTTTTGTTAGGTTGTGCAAAATGGGTTTGCTATTTCTCATTTTCTTCTGTTCCAAGTCTTCGCATACCTTCCACGTCCATGCTGCAAAATGAGCATGCAATATAAAAACAAAGATAATTTTACAATATAAAAAAAGTTTATAAAGACAAATATTACAAGGTGTCCAACATATCTGCACATATTTGATAAAATAAACATTAAACACTCATATTATGAAATATTACTGCAATTTTTAAATTACTGTTTTCGATGAATATATACAGTGCATCCGGAAAGTATTTATAGTATTAATTTTTATGTTACAGCCTTATTCCAAAATGGATTAAATTCATTTATTTCCTCAAAATTCTACACACAATACCCCATAATGGAAATGTGAAAAAACAATGTGAAAAAAGATTTTTTGAAATTGTTGCAAATTTATTAAAAATAAAAAACCTGAAAAATCACATGTACATAAGTATTCACAGCCTTTGGTCAATACTTTGTTGATGCACCTTTGGCAGCAATTACAGCCTCAAGTCTTTTTGAATATGATGCCACAAGCTTAGCATACCTGTCTTTGGGAATTTTTGCCCATTCCTCTTTGCAGTATCTCTCAAGCTTTATCAGGTTGGATGGGAAGCGACGGTGAACAGCCATTTTCAGATCTCTCCAGAGATGTTCAATAGGATTTGGGTCTGGGCTCTGGCTGGGCCACTCAAGGATATTCATCGAGTTGTTGTGAAGCCACTCCATTGATATTTTGGCGGTGTGCTTTGGGTCATTGTCCTGCTGGAAGACGAACCGTCACCCAGTCTAAGGTCAAGAGCACTCTGAAGCAGATTTTCATTCAGGATGTCTCTGTACATTGCTGCATTCATCTTTCCCTGTATCCTGACTAGTCTTCCAGTTCCTGCTGCTGAAAAACATCCCCACAGCATGATGCTGCCACCACCATGCTTCACTGTAGCGATGGTATTAGCCTGGTGATGAGCGGTGCCTGGTTTTCTCCAAACGTAACGCCTGGCATTCACTCCAAAGAGTTCAATTTTAGTCTCATCAGACCAGAGAATTTTGTTTCAGATGCCTTTTGGCAAATTCCAGGCGGGCTGCTATGTGCCCTTTACTAAGGAGTGGCTTCCGTCTGGCCACTCTACCATACAGGCCTGATTGGTGAATTGCTGCACAGATGGTTGTCCTTCTGTAAGGTTCTCCTCTCTCCACAGAAGAACACTGGAGCTCAGACAGAGTGACCATCTGGTTATTTATCACCTCCCTGACTAAGGCCCTTCTCCCCTGATCACTCAGCTTAGATGGCCAGCCGGCTCTAGGAAGAGTCCTGGTGGTTCCAAACATCTTCCACTTACGGATGATGGAGGCCACTTTGCTGAATGGAACTTTCAGAGCAGCAGAAATTTTTCTGTAACTTTCCCCAGCCTTGTGCCTTGAGACAATCCTCTCTAGGAGGTCTACAGACAATTCCTTTGTCTTCATGCTTGGTTTGTGCTTTGACATGCACTGTCAACCCTGGGACCTTATATAGATAGGTGTATGCCTTTTCAAATCATGTCCAATCAACTGAATTTACCACAGGTGAACTCCAATTAAGCTGCTGAAACATCTCAAGAATGATCAGTGGAAACAGAATGTACCTGAGCTCAATTTAGAGCTTCACGGCAAAGGCTGTGAATACTTATGTCCATGTGATTTTTCAGGTTTTTTATTTTTAATAAATTTGCAACAATTTCATAAAATCTTTTTTCACATTGTCATTATGGGGTATTGTGTGTAGAACTTTGAGGAAATAAATAAATTTATTTACAGGAATAAGGCTGTAACAAAAAATTTTGGAAAAAGTGAAGCGCTATGAACACTTTCCGGATGCACTGTATATATATATATATATATATATATATATATATATATATATATATATATATATATATATATATACACATATATAGGGATGTTGATTTAACAAATTTATATAATGAATTAGTCAATCATTAAAACATTTACTGCCACCTACTGGCCCTTGTACTTTCATATTTAGGGTTTGTATAATTTCATAAAGGGCGGGTTGATGGGTTGCAGCTGGAAGGGCATCCGCTGCGTAAAACATATGCTGGATAAGTTGGAGGTTCAATCCACTGTGGCGACCCCAGATTAATAAAGGGACTAAGCCGAAAAGAAAATGAATGAATGAATGAATAATTTCATAAAAAATAATTTAATATTTCCAAATCAATCTACCGAAAGTGAAAATTCTGCCATCACCTAATTACTTTTAATATGTATAAATGTCCTTAATTGAAAGAACATGTTTCGAATAATTTCCATAACCAAACTGTTTTGGAGCTGCAATGAACAGTCAATAAATCTAAAAAACTTTTAAAATCATGGTCATTTGTAGCCTAACGTTTTTGTATAATAAATACTATTTTGAATCAAGTATTTTTGTAATGTCTGTTTGATGCTTTATGCACACAATGGCATTTTAATTTCTCTGTAATGTCTCATGTATTTAAGTTGTATTTTAATTACCTTTCATTTGTGGTGGAAGTTTCTTTCATCAATCATAACAATCTCTCTGGGGTTTCCAATCATTTGGCCTTTATTTCAGGCATACAGCTTTTTTTGGCCATCCTGCTTAGTGTGAGCTTCCAGTAACGCCATCTTTGATCATGCCATTTTGTCTCAGTTTGTCTTGCCTTGAGCAAACCTGTTAATAAAAGTGACACTATATAGTTTACTGATAGTCCTGGTCAAATATTTTCTGTATTGGACAAAAAAAAAATCTATAATAATAATAATAAAAATTAACTTCATCCAAGAGAATAAATTGCACTTTGGCTTTGCAAACAATGATCCAGATCTCACCAACATGATCTAGTCGGCAGCGAGCTCTCTGCAACTCTCACATGGTTGCCCACTGAAGCTAAGCAGGGCTGTGCCTGGTCAGTACTTGGATGGGAGACCACATGGGAAAGTCCTGACTCCAAGGTCTGTGGCTCCAGGATGTCCTTTGAAATGAGTTGGCATCCTGGCCTCTCTCTCTGTCTTTTCTCCACCAATCAGCTGGTGTGCGGTCTGGCACAATATGGCTGCTGTCGCGTCATCCATGTGGATGCTGCACACTGGTGGTGGATGAGGAGATTCCCCCAGTGTGTAAAGTGCTTTGAGTGTCCAGAAAAGCGGTATATAAATGTATGAAATTATTTTTCATCTGTGACCCTTTTGCGTACAGGAAAAAGATTGAATATAAGATTATAAGAAAGAATATGATTACATAAGCAAGTGTATTCTGCACTCTGCAAGTGTATTCTTCTGTACTCAATAAACATAGTGTGGTGAGCATTCCTATCCCAGGTCGCCAGAGAGCCAAATCCCAATCAGCTGGATGTCAACGCCAATCACTGCCACCTCCACTGCATCAGATGGAGAGGATTTAAGTGGAAGACACGGACGCTTCAGTGAACAACAACCTCCAGACTTACCCAGACTCTAATTCTGTCTCTCTGTTATAGAGATCCCAGCGGCTAGATCAGCAACTGCACCATTGCACATCCTGGAATCCACCCAACTCACCTTCCAGAAGCCTTCCCGAGCACAATTGACCTTTTACTCCGCACTTCCTGCTTCTGGAATTTGTAAATAAACCACCCTCTGGGACTTTTGTGATCAACTAGTCAGTCTTGTGTTGTGTTTAATTCCTCTTCTCAATACAATAGTTATATGTCAGCTTCATTCTTTGCTGGCAGTGATTTCACTTTATTTTTGCTTTAAGTATTTTTTTTTTTCTGGAGGCGTTTAATATTCTTTATTGTGTATTCAACAAATGTTTTTGTTTAGCAATGTAGTTGTATATAAATCCTTATTGTTGTTGCGAATTTGCCAAAACTTTGCCAAAACTTTTGTAAAACCATTCTTTGCCAAACTTTTGTAGTCCATTGCAAAAACTATACTACCCATAATTCGTCAACATTCTGGCGGGTAATGGAAGCTTGTGCAGGTGTGTGGAGTCGGGTCTAAAGTAAGCTTGATGAGGGCAAGTGGAAAAATGGAGGAAATTAATTTGAGCTCTTGCCATCAAATGAGAGGAAGGGAAAAAAAAGATAAGTTAACAAAAGTCTGGTAAGTAATCAAACTTGTTTACCAAATGGTAACACTTTACAATATAAGATGCATAATTAATGTTAACATTAATATATTTACTGACAAGGACAAACAACAATACATTTATTAAAATATTTATTCATTAACATAATTAATGAAAATTCAATTGATCATTGTTAGTTTATGTAACTCATGGTACATTAACTAATAAGCTTTAGATAACTTTAGATATGAATAATATATTAGTAAATGTTGAACTGATTGATAAATGATGTTCATTGTTTGTTCATGTTTGTAAATGCATTACCTAACATGAACTATGATTCCCTTACTGTAAAGTTAATGAGTCTCTTTGGCTGTTAGTTAAGAGTTAATGGTATTAAACTAAGTTAACATTAGATTATAATGAGGACGTTATTTGTAGTTATTACAAGCATTTATTAATATTTGTAAATAAACAAAGCTGTTGACTGTTAATGTAAGCTCAATTCCATTAAGTAATATTTTAAAATATATATTTTTTATTTATTAAGTTACTGTTTGTTCGCAATAGGTTAAACAATAAAATAAACATTAACTATTAATATATGCTGTAGAAGTATGTTTCATGTAAGCATAGTTACTTAACATTAACAAATACAACCCCAAATCAGATAAAGTTGGGACAGTATGGAAAACGCAAAGAAAAAAAGGTAGTAGTGATTTCTACTTTGAGTTGTATTTCTGTCACAGAAGGGACAGGACTTAGGTAAATAAGTGACAATATATTGCAGGATGACAATGGATACAGGAACCGATGACGAAAACCAGAACAATGACCAAATGAGGAACCAGGAAGACACAACACTAGGAACAGAGACGAGGAACCACTGGAGATCACAGGAGACAAGGAAGGTAAGTCATATATGTGAGAGATGAGCATCGAGTAAACTGTGTGAGGAGATTTTATAGTGCAGGGGATAATGACCATGATGATGTTCAGGTGCATGACTAATTAGCATTTGGGTGATGGAGATCTTGGTGACTGATTGGGGGAGAACCTTGTTTGACTGACAATTTCATTGCATACAATACAACAAACATTATTTAATGTGTTCCTCGTGATTTTTATAATTTTTTTTCCAAATAAATGCATATTCCAATTTTGGTTCTTGCAACACATAAAAAAAAAGTTGGAACAGAAAAGTATTTACCAATTTGTAATGTTGCCATTCCTTTTCACAACACTTAAAAGATGTTTAGGGACTGAAAACACTAAATGATGAAGGGTTTCAGGTATAATTATGGAACAGCAAGACTCATGGGCAGTGAGGCTTGCTGCTCACGTCACCAACACAATCATGTCGTTACTGTCAGATCCTCCAGAGCTGCCATCTGAGTCCCACGAATGGCCAGAGCTGCCATCTGAGTCCCACGAATGGCCAGAGCTGCCACCTGAGTCCCACGAATGGCTAGAGCTGTGTGACTTCCCATTGCCACCAGAGCCATGTGACTATTCAGTGCTGCCAGAGCTGTGTGACTATACAGTGCCTCCTGACCCACTTGGGTTGGGTGAACCACCAGTGCCTCCTGACCCTAAGCCTCCTGATCAACTGGAGTTGTCTGAACCGACAGTGCCTCCTGACAAACTGGGGTTGTCTGAACCACTAGTGCCTTCTGCCCCAGACCCTCCGCAGCTCAATGCTCCAGGTTCTCCGCAGCTCCAGGTCCTCCACGCTCCAGGTCCTGCGCAGCTCCACGCTCCAAATTCTACACAGCTCCACCCTCCAGGCCCTCTGCAGCTCCACGCTCCAGGCCCTGCACAGCTCAACACTCCAGACCCTCCGCAGCTCCAGGCCCACCTCCACTGCACTGCCTCCTCCTTCTGGACTGTATTTGGAGTGTCTGGAATCCGCTCCTAGAGGGGGCTATGTCACGATCACCAGTGAACTCTCATCATGCACCTCACACAACCAGTTCCTGCTCTCTCCCTGATTACACACACAGCCGATTTTCGGAAGGACTGATTTCTAGGCTATAAAGACACCTCATACACACACACTCTTTGCTACGTCTTGTACTGCCTGACATTTCTTCTAAAAAACTGCATTTGGATCCGCACCCCGATTCTGTTACAGAAAGTCTGTTTTCATTGCTTCATGGCATGGTAGGAAAAATCCAAGTAATCATCTCACTGTGAAATCCTGTGGTGGAGGTAACGAATTACAACTACTCACGTTACTGTAATTAAGTAAATTTTTGGGGTATTTGTACTTTCATGAGTATAATTTTAAGTCTGTAATTTTACTTGTACTTGAGTACAAATTAAGCTAAATAATTTACTTCGTTGGCGTCACGGTGGCGCAGTGGGTAGCACGTTTGCCTCACAGCAAGAAGGTTGCTGGTTTGAGCCTCGGCTGGGTCAGTTGGCGTTTCTGTGTGGAGTTTGCATGTTCTCCCCGTGTTCGCGTGGGTTTCCTCCGGGTGCTCCAGTTTCCCCCACAAGTCCAAAGACATGCGCTATAGGTGAATTGGGTAGGCTAAATTGTCCGTAGTGTATGAGTGTGAATGAGTCTGTATGGAAGTTTCCCAGTGATGGGTTGCAGCTGGAAGGGCATCCGCTGCGTAAAACATATGCTGGATAAGTTGGCGGTTCATTCCGCTGTGGCGACCCCAGATTAATAAAGGGACTAAGCCGAAAAGAAAATGAATGAATGAATGAATTTACTTCGTTATTTTTTAAATCATTTCGTTACGGAGTACTGTAATTTGATTCAATATTTCAACCACTGACCGGCATTTCAGTAGCTAATAAAATCTCATCTTAATCGTTTACCTGCACAGCACTTCACTAGCTGGCCTCACAGCTGCGCTTTTGTCCCAGAGACATCCAAAGGCAGAAGCGCGAACCGCAGCTAAATGTTTACACATTTGACTACATTACAAAGTCTGTGGATGGATAAGTATTGTGAATAACTTAGATAAAAAATATATGGAGGAACACTTTCACATGTCGAGATGTACATAATATGTGTGTGTGCTGGCGCTCACCGGAGAACTCCTTCACGTCCATGCGTGTCACGCAGCTGGAGCAGAGCTTGAAGGTAAACTAACAGCGGTTTATCATAAGCATTTTATTGATAATTTTTTACACAGTTGTAAACTGTGTAAATGTTTTACACTTTCCCTACCTCAGAAAGAAAACACCTAAAAGAGGGTCTGCAATTTATTCATTTACAACAATGAATATGATATTTACCCATTAGTAAAATACAGTTCACAACATCAGAGAAAGAAGAATGTAAATCAAAATATCTTCTAGAACAATAGGGGGGACTGAAATCATCTTTAATGAAAGCCATATATAATTGTCAAACCAGAATTTAGAAGTAAATTCACAAGAAAAAAAATAAGTGATCGAGTGTTTCTGGGAGATTTGAACAAAAGATACACGTCAACATCAAAGTTAAATCTCCTTTGAATAAACTCATTCACAGGATATATCCTTAACAAAATTCCTTAACCTTAGGTGGTACAGGATATTTAAGATAAAAGGTAAAAGCTTTGTCCTCTACTAAGCGTTCAACAACTCCTAGATGATAACACTAATAATCACCCATGATAATACGTTTAAATTCTTTGTAAATAAGCTTGTTGTTACATTTACTATCGGAAAAATCAACATTTGATGTTTTTAAAGACAGAAGAGAAGTTACATGAGTACATGGGGGATCAAAATAATTACTTTGATTTAACCTAAACAAAGCAATAGGTATAGCCTCACAAATTTTAGTATAACCTTTATACGTGTTCTAACTCTAATTCTAATCTAATTCTCATTTAACTCTAAAAGTGCCAAGAAGAGATCTATGGCTTTCAAACCTCAATATTCATACTCTTTGACCATATGATTTTTACATAAATAATGTGTTTTGTTTTTCCAAATAAATTTAATTTATATTGAATTTATAGATTTAACTATTTTGGGAGGAGTATATAAAGGATAAGTTATATATATATATATATATATATATATATATATATATATATATATATATATATAAATAATTTTAGATAATCCCTCAACCCTAGTCAAAAGAATTCTACCCAATATGGAAAGGTCTCTAGCTAGCCAATGATTTAAGGATTTTTTTCATCCCTATTTTAATATTAAAATTTGCACATTCTCTAATAACATAATTTTTGGTGATGGTAACTCCCAAGTATTTAACTTCCTCTTTTACTGGAATACCCTCTAATTCTCTTAAAGTACAACTGTGAACAGTTAATATTTCACACTTTCTTAGGTTTAAGGTCAATCCAGAAGCTTTAGAAAAAACTGAAATTTTGTCAAGAGCTAAAGGGTGCACCTCCTTATTTTTAAGACATAATAGAGTGTCATCTGCAAACCAGTGCACTTTAAACGTGAACGCACTCTTTCCTTCTGCGTTTACACAAATTACTGGTAATGTTACAACTTCTCTTTCCGGAAAATTGCCAGAACGAATTTACTGGTATTTTCAAAAAGAACCTGTTCACACATGATCCCTTTCTGGAAAATTGGCGGTATTTTTTCCAGAAAGGTCTGTATGTGTGAAAGGGGCTACTACACTGTCTGCCATGCTGTGATTTCGGCTTACAAGACTTCAGCCTCTAATCTAAAAAAACACATTATGGTAAGAAGACATATAACTTAATTTGTGTGATATTTATTTATTTATTAATAGGCACATGATATATGTTAGTATGTAAGGTCTGTGTTGTAAGGACCTTGCTAGCTGTTTGTTATTGCACAACACTTGGATAAGTTAATACTGGTAAGAAGACTTGCAACTTCATTTTTGTAATGTTTCGTTTATTTTTATTTGTGTGTATATATATATATATATATATGTAACACTCACGCACTTACCCCACGATAGAATTATTAGTATGAAGAGCAGTGGTCTAGGATTCTTTTTCCATGGAGGAGTGATAGAATTTAAGTATCAAACGCTGAGTCACTTTACTCAATATTTGTATTTATAGCCGGCATTTATTTAACAATAATCAATTAACCAAAAAAAACCTTTCTTCCTTCTGCCACAGTGTACCTTAACAGACACACAATATCCCTTTTAAACTAAAAAAAAAAATCAATCTTTTTTTTTACGTATAGTCAATGGCAAAGGTTTCAATAACCTTTAAATTCAGAGTTCGAATCCAATATTCTCCTTTCAGTAGAAAAAAATAAAATAAATCGATGTCACTTTATGTAGGACAAAAAGTTGGAATAAACGTCTCAAAATCTAATTCAGAGCTCTGATAGAAAATACTTCCAAAAAAAATGCAAATGTTCTACCCGGGTAGTGTGTGTTATTTTGTTATTTAATGTGATGAGATCTCCAACGCTTATCTGTGAGATGAAATGAAAGACACGCCAAATGGAAACAGTTCCTGCTGGTAAGAAATCCTGCACACGTGCTTCTATCCGTCCAATGATGGTGAATCCAGTGGCCGTATCAGATCAGGCATATAAAAAAAACAACCGGAGAAAACAGGTAAATACACCAATCCATTTAAGGAATAAACATCACTTCACCCGTGCTGCCAAAAATTATTTCTTCCAATTGATAAAAAAACAAGCAAAACATCTCTTTTGCCTTAATATTCAAGATTTCCTTCTTTTGCATATAGCTTAGCTCACGAACAATCATTCAGTCACTTTTTTTTTCTTGATGCTGGACTTTTTTCTTTAGCTTCAACTTTCTGTGGTTTCACTACTGCCATCTATTGGACAATAATGGTTTTTACTTATTCACCGCCTAAACATTAGATAATTTAAACTTCTTAATGCAAATTTTAGGCATGTTGCAGGATGACGTATATTTTTAGACCAAAGCTTGGAAATGAGTCAGCATTTTATTTAGATGCTGACTCATCTAGTTTTTAATTACATGTTTGAAATAAGGTCAGTTAAAATTGTTCACTTTGTTCTTGAATAAAGTTCTAGCATAAACTGAACTATTATTTCACCAAATTACTTAAATATTACATCTATCCCAGTGTTACCACTCACCCCAGTTAGTGTTGTAGGT
>CAIGQV010016663.1:6371329-6382921 GCA_903798115.1 Danio jaintianensis | reverse complement strand
ACAATATTTTATTGTGTGGATCTTGTCTGATTCAGCAATTATGTATAATTCAATAAATACCACCAGCTAAAAAGTAATTCGTACTCTGAGTAGTTTTTATGAATAGTAATTTGTACTTTTACTTAAGTACTTTTTGACACCAGTGCTTTTACTTGTAATTTGGTATAATTTTAGCAATGTAACAGTACTTGTAATTGAGTATTCATTTTTAGTACTCTTTCCACCACTGGTGAAATCCAAATAAATGTCCTCCAATATGGAGTGGAATATTCATAACGACCTGTTTACACTGTGGACAGAAATTGTTGAGCCTGTACTGTACAAACTCATAATCATGGATAATCAGCGGATAATAAGTGAGGAAATTTCCATATGGTGGAAAACAGTGGGCATTAAGCAAAAGAAATGTAAACATAAAGAAATCGTTGAGGCTGTAAATTACCTGAATTCCTCTAGCCTACGCAATAGCTTAAAAGAAGTATTTGCAAATTTAAAGGATAAAACTGAACAACTCACAGCAGATTCTAAAGCACAAAAGTCACAGAAAAAAATGAACATCTCCAATCAGAGTTAGACAGACTACTAGATGATCAATTAGACTTGGCTAAAAAAGCGTGAACAATACATGGACATTATTGAAGATTTGAAAAACAAATTGGTTGTACAAAAACTAATGTAAGTTTGACACCCAGTGGTTGAACTAGGTATTGCATTCCTGGATCAAAACAAATGCAAGCGCAGGTTTCCAGGACCAACAGGAGCAAGCCTGACTATCGAGCCTAAAGGCTGATTTAAATACTGTTCTATACAAAAGCAACGGCTTGTGACAGAAGGAATATTTTCCATATTAAAAGGAGTTTTTTGTTCTAACCAACTCCTTGAAATGATATATTAGAAACTAGAGATTCTATTTCTTGCAGTTGAAGAACAGACAACTTTGACAATACTCTCCTTAGGTACACCTCATGTGCTTTATTCAGTGTTAAATGTAATAATGTGAGTTTGAATGCTATTTTACATGACATTTATTGCCATACTACTGAAAGCAGCAGCAGATAATTTACCTCAGATCTTGAAAACAAAATAAGCCGTTTGAAATTGAACTTTGGAACTGTGACTCAAAACCAACACACCAGTAATTCAGCATCTACATTTAATAATGTTAAAGAGGTTTAATATGTACTAATTAGATTATAAACCTTACAATTTCATGAGTGAGTGCATATTCTGTGCTTCTGAAAGGCTGTATTTAAATTTCTGTCATGTTTTGTCTGGTACAAATTGCTTATCACGCATCACTGCAAATCACGTAGCATGTTCTTAGGACACAGGGTTACAATATAACCTGTTCACCTAATGTTTACATTTGTAATATTTGTATTATTTGCTAATTAATAACCTCATGTGGAACTCTGAATCCACGTTTCATCCCAGAGTCTGCTACTGTCCACTGGACGCATGCTTTGAGAGCCTTTCTGAATGAATGAAATACGCTGTTTTCCAACAAGGCAACACAGGGTACTGAAATATAATTGGACATAAACAAAGACAGTTTTATAGACAAAACTATAAACAAAGACAGCTGTTCCGGCATGTAACAAGACATTTTCAAAACAGATTAACTGACTTCATCATTGTTTTTCAGATATATAAGAATGTTCACTTAACATGTTTCTTAAATATCTGCAAACATATTATGGTATTTTTATGCTTTAGAAGAGTAAAAAACATACATCACATTTAAATTCCAATTATTGGCCAATGGCGTAGTGGAAAGTGCATTGCTCACGGCGACCCGAGTTTGATTCCCGCCTTGAGGTCCTATGCTGATCCTTCCCCTCTCTCTACTCCCCACACTTTCCTGTCAATTCTCTCTACTGTCCTATCCAATAAAGGTGAAAACCCCGAAAAAATTATTATAAAAAAAAACAAATCTAATTCTTTTGGCATACTAAATGAACATACAGGGCCCCACGTTCAGCAAGTGCTCATGGTTGGTGCTAGTCCACCACAAAACACATTTGAAGACATTGTGAACTGGGGAACAAAGGTCGAGTCAGAGACAAATGCATAGTGAGTTAGCAGTATGATGGTGTCATGAAAATGTTAAAGTTATCAGACAATCCAGCAAAAAAACTTGCAGTAAACAATATCCTGTTTCCTGTTTCAAAATGGGCCACACAGAAGAGAAGTGTTGGTCTCTAAAGAGAGGCAGACCCCCGCCCTATTTCCTGAGACGTACACAGTCTCAATCTAATGACACAGACCACCACTCTACAAGCAGGCAAAAATCAACTTCAAGTAAAACTCTTACTTAGTTGACAAACATGGCCATGCATGGTCTCCGGCTATTAGCATCATTTGCTAGTGGGAAAACAGCTCTATAGAAATTATTTAAGAATATAACACCCTGACTGCACTGATCCTTTTTTGCATTTTCAAATCTGTGATTGTGTTAAACATGCAGCCTTCCTCATAACAGACAGTAGTTGTTTGCACTACTGCATGTATGCACAGACTATATGTATTTATCCCTAAGAGTACATGATTGCATTACTGTAAGTGTTAGCAAACACTTAGGTTAGAGGCTCTAGATGCTATAAGCCTACAATGCCACACATCTTGTGTAAAAAGGGAATAATTATTATACTAGAATTGTAAATCTCTAAGTCTCTAGTTAACTGTGTCAATGTTGGATGTGGTTCTATAAGTGGGCCACTTTGCTATTTTCCATATAGCTGCAGTTGAACCTTGAAACAGGAGCACAGAACTGGCCACCTGGCTACAGTGTTATTCACAATTGCATTAACCTGAAATTGCTTTTCTTACAGCAGGATTCGGTATAAATTCACTTGTCCTTTTTATCATGCTCTAGTAACAAACCTAGGTGTAGAACTCTGAGCCCACTCACAACCCCATCTCACATTACAAGGGCTTCCTGTTAAAGCAACAGGACCAAATTTGCAACACAATTGTCAATAGTAATTTTTATGACTTTTGGTTGGAGCATGATCACACCAACACATTGCCACCCAGTTAAATACAATCACACAAATTACACCATTTGTCTTTCTACACACAGAGTCAAATTAAACTTCTTTTTAACTAAAATATTTCCATATTGGAAAGCACTTTTTGTTCATCTACACTGTTCCGCTTTTTGCCTTTTTGAATCTTTTTATGCTCTCTCGCAGCAATTTTTGTTTTCAATAACTGAATGGACTTCAGCGGCATGGTGGCTCAGTGGTTAGTACTGTTGCTTCACAGCAAGAAGGTTGCTGGTTCGAGTCCTGGCTGGGCCAGTTGGCATTTCTGTGTGGATTTTGCATGTTCTTCCTGTGTTCGCATGGATTTCCTCCGGGTGCTCCGGTTTTCCCCACAGTCCAAAGACATGCGGTATAAGTGAGTTGGGTAAACAAAAATTGGCCAAAGTGTATGACTGGCCAAAGCGGGGCTGGATGTGAGAGAGAAAACCACAGAATGCAATGCGTGGTCTGTTGCAAAGCGAACAGGTCCACCTGCACTCGCCCTAATTTTTCCCAAATGGTCTCCATCATCTCTGGGTGAAGTCTCCATTACCCGGATCTCACCCCCTGCCTTGATAGGAGGTCTGCTCCCATGTTCAGATGGCCAGGAACATACATTGCTCTGACAGACAGAATTTTGTTCTGGAACCCCCTGGATCTTTTCTTTCAAGAAGCACGCATGTGAATGCACCCTTTTCTTGGCCACTCAATACTGACAAAGCACACACACAACAAAAAAACTGACGAAAGCCACTAAGGCAGAACAAAGAAACTTTAAAGTGTGTGTGCCACGGTGTCTTTGTTTCATTACAGCCAGTGACACACACAAAGTGTGCTTAGAGTGTTTGGGAGCAGAGCATGCCCAGTCAGCATTCAAGAATGCTGATTGTCAGCATTGTGATGCTCTCTCACGCAGAGTGCTGCGCAACAGTCAGGCATTTTTTGAGAATGATCCCACGGCTTGCGTTCCCCATGGTTCAGGTCCCGCTCATGCTGAGGCAGAGCATCGGCTTAGATCATGAGGATCGCAGTTAGACCTCGCTGATGAGATGGAGATGGACTCCATCCTTTCTCTGCCTCTTTCCGCGAGATCTAATCCTCTCTCGGGAGTGTCAGAAGCCTGCTCCACGGGGAGGGCAGGGTCTGCTGTTTCCAGGGAAATGGATATGGCGCCACAATACAAAGAGGGTCAGGGGATCTTACCACCCCAATCAGTAGTGGAGCTAGAGGAGGTGATAGCGCATGCAGCGAGCAGCAAGAGCTGCGTCTATCGGGCATGTTAGACGAGAGAGAACTGCTCAATAGAATTGATTCTCCACAGAGGGACCTCCCCTTTTGCCTCGAGCTGCATGCAGCATTATCTAAATCATGAAATAATTAATGTTCCAATCGTTTAGTAACACCTAGAACAAATATTTATTCTTCAATTCTTCAAAAATCAGCTAAGGTCCCTCCTTTGTCCTCTAGACCGCTGAGAGTCACCTCAGGTCTAGTGGGCAAAGCTTATATGACGGCTGGTCAGTCAGTTGGGTGTTTGCACACAATGTCCGTGTTGCAAGCATACCAGGCTGACTTACTAAAATAATTTTTAGATGGCGGGGGAGCGACATCTGAAGAGCTTCTGAAGATTTAGCCCTGAGAGACACCAAGGAGGCGGCCTCAATTATAGGTTGATCCATGGCAACCTTGGTGGCTACTGAACAGCACCTCTGGCTCACACAGGCAGAGGTGTCTGAGACTGATAGGGCCATCTTTATGGATGCGCCAGTATCTAATGTAGGGCTTATCGGTGACGCCGTTGATTGCGTTGCTGAATCATTCAACAGAGTTAAGAAGCGCTCTGGCTCCCTTGGAGGTTTTCTAGAGAACAGCCCCAGCTGTCTATGAGGAGGTGCTAAAACAGAGCGTCTTGGGCTCCCCCTCAAAAAAAAGGGCCTGGAGAGCGTGCTCTCAGCATGAGCCTTCCTCGAATTTACCTACGAGAACGATAGTAATCTTGAGAAAGGCGAAGGATAAAAGGAAGTCCTGATGTGTTGGGAGTCAGGCTTCCTAGGGCCCCCCTGGACAGCAAAAACACCACTCGGTGCCCTCCCTGACCCTGGATGGGGGACTGTGTCCCATATTAGATCTGAGAAATCTAAATCGGTCCTTCAGGGCTGAATGTTAACTGTCAAAAACGTGGTGTCACAAATTCAGTCCGAGGACTGGTTTGTCACAATAGACCTGAAAGACGCATACCTCCATATATCCTTTACCAACACAAGGGGTTCACTTTCGGGGGCGAAGCGTTCCAGTATTGGGTATCGGGTCACCTTGAACCTTAACCAAAATAGCAGAAGCGGCACTAGCTCCACTTCGTATGCAAGGGATACGAATCCTAAATTACATAGACGATTGGCTAATTCTAGCTCAGTCTCATGATATGGCAGTTCGGCATCGAGATGTCGTTCTCGCTCATATCAGAAGGTTGGGTTTTTGGCTGAACACCACAAAAAGTGTGCTTGTTCCAGCCAGGACGACCACTATATTAGGTGTGCTATGGGAGTCCATGACAATGCGAGCACGTCTGTCCCCGCCACAAATCGCTTCGATTCAGTCAGCCATACACAGAGTCAAACTAGCCCAGTTCATCACTGTAAAACAGTTTCAGAGACTGTTAGGTCTTATGCCAGCAGCAGCCAGCATGATTCTATTTGGTCTGCTGTACATGAGACCCCTGCAGTGGTGGCTCAAATCCAGGGGGTTTTCCCTCAAAGGGAATACTTTCCACATGATAAAGGTCTCGCGGCGCTGCCTTCGAGCCTTAAGCATGTGGAAAAAGCCCTGGTTCCTGTCTCAGGGCCCAGTGTTGGGGGCTGTCTGTCATCGCGCCATGCTTATGACAGATGTTTCTCTCATGGGCTGGGGAGCGACCCTGAGGGGCCTTCCCGAAGCAGGACAGTGGGGGGAACATTATCGTTTATGGCACATAAATTGGAGATGATGGCTGTATTTCTGGCCTTAAAACACTTTCTCCCAGATTTAAGGGACCATCATGTTCTAGTCCGCACGGACAACACATGATGCAGTATGCATTGCTTACTGTGGTTTTCTCTCTCACATCCAGACCTCCTGTCGAGGTGGTCGCTTACATCAACCATCAGGGGGGGTTGAGGTCACGACTGCTATGTAGGCTGGCACATCGGATCCTCCTGTGGGCCCAAAACAATATTCTGTTTGTCAGAACAATGTATGTCCCGGGCCATCTGAACATGGGAGCAGGCGGACCCGTTCGCTTCGCAAGAGACCTCGCCTTGCACACTGTGGTATTCTCTCTCGCATCCAGCCCTGCTGGGACTGGATGCCATGGTGCAGATGAGGCCGAAGCTACATCTGTACGCATTTCCCCCGGTTACTATTTCACTATGAAAACTATAGTAAAACCATAGTGAAACTATAGTTCCCTATCAGGGAACTCACGCTCCGTTTCTATTAGGAGACAGAATGGGATACAATCCCTCTCTTATAACCTTCTGAAGCACAGGTGAAATCAATCCATTGAAACTGGTGGGACGTACCGTGCATGTGTGACTTCAGACCAAAAGCACCACACAGACAATGAACTCCAGCTTTTTTTTCTCTTCACTCCGCGAATGAGTTTGTTTGCTTCTGAGCACTCACAGCACTGATAAGGCACGACAATAAGACATTTAAACTGATTTGCATGAACACACTTTCACTTTCCCTTTTGAAAAAATAAAATGGAAAAGAGATTTAGATTGTGCGCTCCTCCATGTCCTCATTTCATAACGGAACAGGACACACAAGATCTGTGTGCAGTGTCTGGGCTAGGAGCATGCACAGTCAGCCCTCGAGAGGGGTGACTATGTACATTGTGATATGTTTCCTGGCTGAGTGTTGCGAAGCCGCCGGGCTCTGTTTGATAAAGGCCTGGCGGCGAACGTTCCTAGTGGCACTGGTCCCACTTGTGCTGAGGCCGAGCGGCGATTAATGTCATGGGGATCACAGCTCGATCTGGCAGAGAGGATGGAGACAAGCTTGAGGGATTCTTCTCGTCATTCAACCATCAGATCGGGGTCCAGTCAGCACGAGCTGGAAGCCCATTTATTGGCTTTTTCCTCTCATGCTGATGGGCGGTTGCTCCACCTCTCGGCTTCTGAGGGAGCCACGAGTATGGCGGGCCATCAGGGCCATAATGACGTTTCCCCATTATGCCCTGAATATGATGAGCTGGCAGAGGTCCTGGCTGTGGCGAGTGAGGCGGGGCCAAGAGCCGTGAGGGCGTGTGAGGCGGGTGGCGTGAGTGAGATAATCAGGGACACCTGGACGCGTCACCTGCCTCGAGTCTCACGGAGGAGCCCTGGAAGCTAAAAGAAGGAGAGAAGCCAGTGCTGGAAGAGAGAGGACCTGGCACGGACATATTGTTTTACTTTTGCATCCTGCCACCACAGGACAGGCCTCTGAGGGGGGTCTTCCATTTAATAAGGACCTGCAAAAAGAGGTCTCTTATAGATGGAATAATCCTTACACTAACCATGTTATAAGCCAGCAGGGGTCTATATACTCCTCCGTTGCTGGTTTACATAAACAAAGGTGCCGCATGATGCCAAAAATGGAGGAACATTTGGTGCACCATTTGTTACCTCAGGCATCATTGGCAAAGACCCCCGCCTTGCCATCTAAACCAATAAAAGTAGCATCAGCGTTAGTTGGCAAGGCATATGTGGCAGCAGGGCAGTCTGTTGGGTGTCTGCACACAATGTCACTATTGCAGGCATACCAGGCTGACCTGCTGAAGGAAGCACTTGACAATGCAGGGCCCGATACTGCAAGGGAAATACTTCGGGCCTCGGACCTGTCTCTCCGTGCCACCAAAGAAGTGGCCAGATCTTTATGCCGCTCTATGGTTGCCATGGTAGTAACGGAGAGAAATTTATGGCTTAATCAAGCGGACATCAAGGAGGATGACAAACACATCTTCCTTAATGCTCCCATTTCCGCTGGTATGTTTGGTGACTCGGTAGATAGAGTCACTAAATCTTTTGAGCAGGCGAAAAAGATTTGGTAGATAGAGTCACCAAATCTTTTGAGCGGGCAAAAAAGAGATCAGGCTCCTACAGGAGCTTCCTTCCCCCAAAAGGGCATCCTTCTGGGGCTGTTAAGTGGGAACAGCCCCAGCCGTCAACCAGCTCATCGGCTCAGTATAGAGCTGAGCAAAAAGAAACTGTTGCTTCCCGCCAGCCTCCAAAAAGAATGTGTGCTGGGAAATGCTCTCAAGAGGCGAAGAACGTGACATACGATGGTGTGAGGACCATCGTTGTTAAACGGCCCGTGCCTCAGAAGAAGTGCTAGCATTAGGACTTCTTCGGGCAGCCCCGACAAGGAGCCGAGGCCACTTCCTCGTTGCCCGCAGGGGGTCTATCCACCAACCCTCCCACCGTTGGTGCCTCAGGGTGTGGAGACCCCCGGCGTTGTCACATTAGTGGACTCGCCCCCGTCTACGGAGGATCCAAGAGCAGTTAATTCAGGGCCTCCTGTGGTGAGTTCATCTCAGTGCCCAGAGTTAGATACTCAGGGGAACATAGAGGCCAGTCTCGAGAGACTGGTACCTCTGCAGAATTTTCTGGCAGAGTGGGAGCATCTGCCAAACATTTCGCAGTGGGTCCTGCTCACCATAAAGAGGGGCTACAAAATTCAGTTTGCTTTATGCACCTCTCGCATCAACGGGGTGCTCCATACCCTAGTGAAGCCAGAGCAGGCTCTAGTGATAGAACAAGAAGTAGACTCCCTTCTGAGGAAGGGGTCCACAGAACAAATCCCTCCTCCAGACATCGAGTCAGTGTTTTAAAGCCGTTACTTCATTGTTCTAATGAAGGATGGAGGTCTGCGTCCTATATTAGATAATATAATAATGCAAGACAGCTAAATCACTCAGTACAAACACTGAAGTTCAAAATGTTGACTATCAGCACCATCGCGTCACAAATACAGTCCGAGGACTGGTTTTTCACGATATATCTGAAGGACGCGTACTTTCACATATGCATGCTTCCATGTCACAGGAGGTTCCTGAGATTTGCCTTCGGGGGCAAGGCTTATCAGTACAGAGTTCTTCCGTTCAACCAAGTGCTCTCACCCTGCACATTTACCAAAGTAGTCAACGCGGCTTTGGCCCTGCTTTGTTGGAACTGCTACACATGAGATCGTTAACAGTGGTGGCTCAAAACCAGGGGGAAATCCGTTCCCCACGATCAAAGCATCACGATGCTTGATCGATGCAATGTCTACGAGCTTTGTCGATATTGAAAAGGCCCTGGTTTCTGTCCCGGGGCCCTACATTGGGAGTAATATCCCAGCGCTTGGCACTGACATCAGATGTCCACATCGGAACAGTGGAGGGACCATCATCTTCACATGCATATCAACTGCTTGGAGATGTTAGCAGTGTTTCAGGCTCTGAAACACTTCTACCCTCAAGTGAGAGGTCACCATGTGTTAGTTAAGACCAACAACACATCAGTGGCCTCTTACATCAACTATCAAGGGGGTGTGAATTTGCACCCTCTGTGCAGGTTGGCGGAGCAGATCCTTCTGTGGGCTCTGGGGAGGCTGCACTCTTTGAAGGCAGCTTACATCCCAGGCCCAATGAATGTGGGAGCGGACCTCCTGTCGAGACAGGGGTTGGAGCCTGGGGGATGGCAACTGCACCTGAAAGTGGTGCCGACGTCGATCTATTCGCCTGTCAAAACTCAACACATTGCCCATTGTGGTTCTCCCTCACACATCCAGCACCATTAGGACTGTGCGATAGTGCACCCCCGCCCGGACCTCTGGAAATTGTGGGTGTGGCCTCTGAGGGGGCCCACCTTGTAAATCTTGGTTTGTCAACTGAGGTTCTTCAACCCATACTCAGCTCCAGAGCTCCCTCCACGAGGAGATTGTATGCCAGCAAGTGGAAACTTTTTACTTCGTGGTTTACAGACCACCACCTGGATCCAGTCTGCTGCCCTGTGGGGTCAGTGCTGGGATTTCTTCAGGAGCCTTCCCAATACGGCTTGACTCTATCGATGTTTAAAGTTTACTTAGCGGCAATGTCCACATTCCGTACTGATGGTCTCATTCCTTTGTGGATCCAGGAGGTTGAGGCCTGCCTGCGCCAGTAGGGTTCCTACTTGGGATTTGTCGATAGTGCTTGAGGGCCTGTCGACAGCCCCTTTTGAACCCATTGAGGATTCCCCTCAAAAAGAGTAAGAGATTTACAAACACTGTCTGTAGCTCCCTCTTGTTTGGAATTCTCAGCTGGTATGGTGAGAACATTTCTGTACCCCAGGACAGGGTACGTCCCTAAGGTCCCCACTGAGGTGGCGTGACCTACGGTGCTGCAGGCCTTTAATCCTCCATCATTTACGACGCCAGATCAGGAGCGCTTAAATCTGCTTTGCCCATTGCGGGCATTAGACGCATACGTACATCATACGTCTGCATTGCGTTCAACAGAACAGTTGTTTGTTTTGTATGCCCCACCTAAAATGGGGGCGCCAGAGTCTAAGCAGTCTCCGAGCAGGTGAATAGTCGAGGCTATTTCACTGGCATATGAGGCCCTGCATCGACCTGTACCTGAAGCGATCAGGGCCCACTCAACCAGGGGTATGGCGGCTTCAAAAGCCATTCATTCTGGCCAGTCTATGACTGGCATCTGTAATGCAGCTGGGTGGTCTACCCCACATACCTTTATAAGGTTTTATCAGTTGGATCTGGATCCTACTCCGGGATCCAGTATCCTGTCGTTTATTAGGAGAACTTATCCCGAGCATATAAAACTATGGCGTGTTTGGGATAGCGTTCCCATTGTGTCTCCTAGTAGAGATGCAGCGCGAGTTCCCTGAGAGGGAACATCTCAGGTTACGCATGTAACCATGGTTCCCTGAAGGGAATGAGACACTGTGTCCCTTTGCCATACTTTTTCATGCCTGGTGCACTCTGTTCGAGAGGTTTAAGCTGAAGTTCATTGTCTGCGTTTTACAATGTAGATTGTGTCAAAGCAAGAGTACAGTAAATTGAAACAGTGTCAGTCCAGTTTTCAGAGTTTAAGTTCAGTTTAATTCAGTTCAGTGTGGTTTAATTTTCACTGCTGAAAGTCCAAACACTGAAGAGCAAATCCATCGATGCGCAGCTCCACAGGTCCCGAACCATGCAAACCAGTGGTGACAGCAGCGAGGAACGAACTTCACCAATTGGTGAAAGTGAAGGAAAATAAACCTCGAGAGAAACCAGGCTCAGTTGGGCACGACCATTTCTCCTATGGCCAAACGTCTTGTGCAGAGCTGCAGTCTAGGCACCGGAGGCTGGAGAACACTGGACATCCATTGTGGAGAAGCTGCAGGTGGGAGAAGTCACCTGCTGGTGTACAGGCTGGCCCTTTAGGATAATGCGAAGACTCATCTGTCACTGGGGTCTTACAGGAATCAGTCTCATGCTCTCCACTCCTCCATGACCACCACAGCAGCTGCTCAGAATACGGCCTGGTCTAGGATTATGGAAACCTCGGGAATAAAAAAAAAAAAAA
>CAIGQV010016663.1:6352282-6362395 GCA_903798115.1 Danio jaintianensis | reverse complement strand
TATATATATATATATATATATATATATATATATATATATCCACAAGGCAAAAAGGAGTCTTATTATTTCCCCAAAATTTCAATGACAAGGCTATTAAGGGAAATATTCAAACAAAAAAAACACAAAACAGTCCATCAGTTCTTAGTCAGACTAAAAATGCAAAGAAGTCTTTGATTTTCTTCGAAGTTCACAGTCTTGTTGTAAATCTAATAGTTCATTGTCCTTGGCTAGTTACCTCCATACAGAAAAGGCAAATGGTAGCTATATTGTTGGAAAGGTGGTAACCATGTCAACAGTCCATGAGCAGCCACATAAGGTATGTTCTGTTGTGGTGTCTGCAAAGTTCCACTTATTCATCCAACATTGTAAGTAGGTATACCCTACTCATCGTAAGTGAATACCCTTGGTGGGCATCTTTCTCTTCTAGTCAGCAGGTAAGGTTTCTCATCTCTCATCATTCACTTTCAGCAGATGGTATGGGAGCAGGGAGGTGTTTATGAACAGGTTGTCACGGCAATAATGATACTGAGAAGGATCCAAATTGCAAGTAAAAGTTTATTTGACCAAGTCAGAATAAACAAACAAATCTCATGTGAGAAGTCGCAGGCTGTAGACAAAAACAGGAAACTGTATATCACACGGACTCCAACAACCGGTCCTCGCCAGACTTGAACACAGACAAAAACACAAGAACTATAACAAACGAACTGACAAGGAGACAAAGAAGCGTTGTCTAGATATAGACGATATAATGATCCGCAGCTGGCCGGTAATCAGAACAGCTGAGCTCCGTCATACCACGTGACATACACAGACGCACCAAAACAAATACACGTAGGAGACCAAAACAAAACAAACCCACGTGAAACCACAGACAATCCGGGGTGCGCATAAACCTACAACCGTGACAGTACCCCTCCTCCTAGGAGCACCTCCTGGTGCTCCCAGAAGAGCCTACCTGGCGATTGTAATCATCGATAAGAGAGTGATCCAGTATGTCCCTAGCAGGAACCCAACTTCTCTCCTCTGGACCGTAACCTTCCCAGTCCACCAAGTACTGAAATCCTCGCTCCCTACGTCTCGTGTCCAGAATGCGCTTAACCAAATAGACAGTCTCCCCATCTACGAGATGCGGCGGGGGGGGAACCGGCGTGGGCGGATTAATGGCTGCATGAAAAACGAGCTTTAATTTGGAAACATGAAACATGGGATGGATTCTCCTGTACGCTGGAGGAAGTTTGAGGCGGACTGCCACAGGACTAATGATTTTGATGACCGTGAACGGGCCAATAAATTTAGGTGCAAGTTTGTTACATACGGTGCGCAAGGGAATATTCTTGGTTGAAAGCCACACTTTTTGACCGACGACGTAAACGGGAGGCTTAGACCGGTGGCGTTCGGCTTTAGCCTTGGTGCGCGTACCCACTTGGAGGAGGATCTGTCTGGCCCTGCTCCAAGTGCGTCGGCACCTCTGGACAAAGGCGTGGACGGAGGGAACCGCGATTTCGGATTCCAGACTAGGAAAAACTGGTGGCTGGTAACCTAGACTACACTCAAACGGAGATAGGCCCGTGGCTGACACTGGTAATGAATTGTGTGCATACTCCACCCATGGGAGCTGCTGACTCCAAGAGGCGGGATTCTGGGAAACCAAACAACGTAACACACGCTCAAGGTCTTGGTTGGCCCTCTCTGTTTGTCCGTTACTCTGAGGATGAAAACCAGAAGAAACAGTCGCCCCCAATAAATGACAGAATTCTCTCCAAAATTTAGAAACAAACTGAGGCCCCCTGTCAGAAACCACGTCTGTCGGGAGGCCATGAATGCGAAAGACGTGATTAATGACAGCATCTGCTGTCTCTCTGGCTGAGGGTAATTTGGGCAGAGGAATAAAATGAGTAGCCTTCGAAAACCGGTCGACCACGGTAAAAACGACCGTATTGCCACCAGATGGCGGGAGACCTGTGACAAAATCTAGCGAAATGTGCGACCAGGGTCTCGAAGGCACTGACAGACGCTGAAGGAGCCCAGCGGAAGGACGATTGGAAGTCTTAGCCACAGCACAAACAGAACAGGCCAAAACAAACTCACGTATGTCCCGTGCCATAGCTGGCCACCAGAACCGCTGTTTAATCAAAAATAAGGTACGACTCACCCCCGGATGACAAGCCACTTTGGAAGAGTGTCCCCATTGAATGACGTCAGACCAAATCTCCTCCGGCACAAACAAGCGACTGGGTGGGCACCCGGACAGAGGCGTTACCCCTTCCAAGGCAGTGCGGACCTTACTCTCGATCTCCCATGTCACAGCAGAAATGCAAATCCTCTCAGGAACGATGGGCTCGAGGGACGTATTGCGCTCGGAAAAATAAAAAAGACGGGATAACGCATCGGGTTTGATGTTCTTGGAACCCGGTCGATATGAGATGGTAAAATCGAACTGTCCGAAAAATAATGCCCACCGAGCCTGCCTGGAGCTAAGTCGTTTGGCGGACTTAATGTATTCAAGGTTCTTATGATCGGTCCAAACAATAAAGGGAACCCCCGAACCCTCCAACCAATGACGCCACTCCTCCAAAGCGAGTTTGACAGCCAGCAACTCCCTATTACCAATGTCGTAATTACGTTCTGTGGGAGCTAATCGGTGTGAAAAAAACGCGCAAGGATGAATCCTGCCGTCCGAGGATGCGCGCTGGGACAGGATAGCACCCACCCCCACCTCTGACGCGTCAACCTCCACCACAAACTGCCGAGAGGGATCAGGAGTCACTAGAATGGGGGCTGAAACAAAGCAGCCCTTTAATTTTGTGAATGCCGCTTGTGCTGCACTCGACCACCTGAATGGAGTCTTGGGGGAGGTTAAGGACGTCAGAGGGGCGGCGAGCTGGCTGAAATTGCGAATAAAACGCCGGTAAAAATTGGCGAAGCCCAGAAACCTTTGCAGGGCCTTACGGGACTCCGAAATTGGCCAATTTACCACAGCCTGAACTTTCTCTGTATCCATACGCACCCCCTCGACCGACACAATGTGTCCTAGAAAGGGAACAGACTGTGCATGAAACACGCATTTCTCCACCTTGACAAAAAGCCCATTCTCTAGTAGCCTCTAAAGCACTCGCCTGACGTGTTGCACATGTTCCTGGAGAGAACGGGAAAAAATCAGAATGTCATCCAGGTAGACATAAATAAACTGATCTATCATATCTCTCAACACGTCATTTACGAGTGCTTGGAAGACTGCAGGGGCATTGGAAAGCCCAAAGGGAAGAACGCAATATTCAAAGTGCCCCCTGGGGGTATTAAAAGCAGTCTTCCATTCATCCCCTTCTCTTATGCGGACCAAATGATAAGCGTTGCGGAGATCTAATTTTGTAAACCAAGATGCCCCCTGCAGACGCTCGAATGCTGAAGACATCAACGGCAAAGGATAAGTGTTCTTAACCGTGATGTTATTCAACCCTCGGTAATCTATGCATGGTCGAAGAGACCCATCTTTCTTTTTCATGGAAAAAAAACCCCGCTCCCGCCGGAGACGAAGAGGGGCGGATGATCTTAGCCACTAGAGAATCAGAAATATATTTCTTCATGGCCTCCCTCTCAGGAACAGAAAGAGAGTATAACTTGCCTTTAGGCGGAGACGTACCTGGCAATAAGTCTATAGCACAGTCATAGGGACGATGAGGAGGCAGAGAAGCAGCCCGAGACTTACTGAACACTCTCTTCAGGATGAGGTACTCACTGGGCACGTTTGACAGGTCCATGCGCTCCTCCTGAAACACAGAACAAGACACCGCAGAACGAGCGGACAAAAGACAAGACACATGACAGTTCTCACTCCACGAAAATACCGTATTAAGACCCCAATTAATATGAGGCTTATGGAGAACCAACCAAGGATGCCCCAAGACCACCGGTGTGTTAGAACAGTCTGTTAAAAAACATGATATAAGTTCAACATGATTTCCAGACGTAATGAGTCTTATGGGTTTAGTAGAGTGAGTGATGGTGGGAAGAGAAAGCCCGCTGAGGGCTTGGACTGCAATGGGTTGGGACAGAGCAATAACCGGAAGCTTAAAACTGAAAGCAAAACTAGAGTCCATGGAATGACCCTCCGCCCCGGAATCAATGAGGGCTTGGGTGTTCCGAGTTTCGGAAGCCCATAATAAAGTATCGGGCAGTAAGGTAGCCGTAGCAGAGGGTTTATTAAAATTGATTTCACCCATCAGTTACCTCTTACCTACTGATGGGTGTTGTCTTTTACCGGACAGGAAGCCACACGATGTCCCTCTCCACCACAGTATAGACAGAGCCCCTCGTTCCTCCGTCGACGCTTCTCCTGCACAGACAGGCGGGATCTACCCACCTGCATCGGTTCCGGATCGACATTGCCAGCCACCGAAGCCATCGAAAAAGCAGGAAGGTCAGGACCTGGATCATAAAAATTGCTTTGTCGAGCGCGAGTCTCTCTACGAAGAAGTCTGGTGTCCACCCGAATAGCCAGATCTATAAGCCCATCCAAAGTCTTAGGAAGGTCCAGTGTAAAAATCTCATCCTGAAGACGATCAGACAATCCATGAAGGAACATGTACCACTGCGCCTCCGCATTCCAACCGCATTCAGCAGCCAAGGTCTGGAACTCAATCGAATAGTCCGCCACACTCCGACTCCCCTGACGGAGCTCTGCGAGGATTCGTGCGGCCTCTCTCATTTGCATTTACATTTACATTAAGTCATTTAGCTGACGCTTTTATCCAAAGCGACATACAATTGAGGTTCACAAAAGAAGCAATCAGTACAAGAGGAAACAAAGCATACATAAGTGAAATCGGACTAGTCTTGAGTAGGTAAAACACAGTATACGAGCTAAGTGCAGTCAAGGTTTTTTTTAATTTATTTTTTTTATTCGTGGGACAGGTGTAGACGGAAGAGATGAGTTTAAAGGCGATTTTTAAAGATGGACACAGAGTCTGCCAAACGTGTTGTAAGAGGCAGATCGTTCCACCATCGTGGGACCGATTCAGAGAAAGTGCGGGAGAGTGATTTCTTACCCTTTTGGGACGGCACCATGAGACGACGCTCATTAGCAGAGCGCAGTGATCTGGAGGGTAAATATGTTTGTATTAGTGAGTGAAGGTAGGCGGGTGCTAAACCTGTGATGGTCTTGTAGGATATGAGCAGAGCTTTGAATTCGATGCGGGCGGCTATAGGGAGCCAATGTAACCTGACAAAGAGGGATGTTACATGTGCTCTTTTCGGTTCCTTGAAGACCACTCTTACCGCTGCATTCTGTATCATCTGTAGAGGTTTGATAGTGCAGGCCGGGAGTCCAGCGAGTAAAGCATTGCAGTAATCCAGCCTGGACAGGACCAGAGCTTGTACCAGGATTTGTGCAGCATGCTCTGAGAGAAAAGGTCTGATCTTCCTAATGTTGTAGAGAAGGAATCTGCAGGACCTGGCAGTGTTGGCAATATGATCTGTGAAGGTTAGCTGGTCATCGATTATTACTCCCAAGTTTTTTGCTGTTCTGGAGGGGGCAATGGTCGATGATCCCAGTTGAACAGAGAGGTTGTGACGGATCTTAGGGTTGGCGGAGATGACGAGAAGTTCAGTTTTCGTAAGGTTCAGCTGTAGGTGATGGTTCCTCATCCAGAGCGAGATGTCACTCAGGCATGCCGAGACGCGTGCTGAAACCGATTGATCATCAGGATGGAACGCAAGGTGAAGCTTAGTTAGGTTAGCCGAGTGTGATGAGTGGAGCAGTAGCGTGTGTAGATGAGATCAAGTTGGTTACCAGATTTGTGGGTTGCAGGCGTGGCAAGTCGCTTAAGGTCAAACGATGCGGTCAGGTTGTTGAAGTTAGCAGCTGATGATTTTTCAAGGTGGATGTTGAAGTCTCCAAGTACCACAAGAGGGATGCCATCTTCAGGAAAAGAGGACATGAGGACATCGAACTCCTCCAAGAATTGTCCAAGCTGACCTGGGGGCGGTAGATGACTACAAAAGTAATTCTAACAGGATGAATAATATTTACCACATGCGATTCAAAGGAGGTGTTGTCACATGAGGGTGCAAGTTGTTTGAACCTCCATTCGTTTGGGATGAGAAGACCGGTTCCCCCACCTCTGCCGGATGTACGGGAGCTGTGGGAGAAAGTGTAGTTATTGGAGAGGGCAGCCGGGGTGGCATTGTCCTCTGGTTTGATCCAGGTTTCAGTAAGTGCTAAAACAAAGAGACCAGAGTGTTTAGCCATGGCCGGAATAAAGTCTGCCTTGTTGACAGCAGATTGGCAGTTCCATAAGCCTATGGGAATAGAAAGTGCACTGGATGCAGATGTATGAATAGTAATCAAATTAGCAGTGTTGCGTCGTCTACGACGTGATCCAAAAGATTTATGAATGTTATTGACAGTAGGCTCCTCCTTGAACCGTCACCTTATCGTGGTGGAGGGGTTTGAGTGCCTGAGTGATCCCAAGAGCTATGTTGTCGGGGGCTAATGCCCCTGGTAGGGTCTCCCAAGGCAAACAGGTCTTAGGTGACAGGTCAGACTAAGTGCGGTTCAAAAACCCCTTATGAGTGTCAAAACATCGAGGACCGTGACGTCACCCGGTATGGCGCAGCCGGGGCCCCACCCTGGAGCCAGGCCTGGGGTAGGGGCTCATATGCGAGCGCCTGATGGCCGGGTTTTTTCCCACGGAACCCGGCCGGGTTTAGCCCGAAGGAGCGACGTGGGACCATCCTCTCGCAGGCCCACCACCTGCAGGGGAGCCGTAAGGGGCCGGTGCATTGTGGAACGGGTGGTGGTCGAAGGTTAGGACCATGACAACCCGATCGTCGGGCACAGAAACTGGCTCTTGGGACATGGAATGTCACCTCACTGGGAGGGAAGAAGCCCGAGCTTGTGCGGGAGGTGGAACGGTACCGACTAGAGATAGTTGGGCTCACCTCCACGCACAGCTGGGGCTCTGGAACTCAACTTCTTGAGAAGGGCTGGACTTTCTTCTATTCTGGAATTGCTCACGGTGAGAGGCGGCGGGCTGGTGTGGGCTTGCTTATAGCTCCCCAACTTAGCCGCCATGTGTTGGAGTTTTCCCCGGTGAACGAGAGGGTCGCCTCCCTGCGCCTTCGGGTCAGGGATAGGTCTCTCACTGTGGTTTGTGTCTACGGGCCAAACACCAGTGTAGAGTACCCGGCCTTCTTGGAATCCTTGGGAGGGGTGCTGGAAGGTGCTCAGACTGAGGACTCCCTTGTTCTACTGGGGGACTTCAATGCCCACGTGGGTAATGACAGTGAAACCTGGAGAGGCGTGATTGGGAGGAACGGCCTCCCTGATCTGAATCCGAGTGGTGTTCTGTTATTGGACTTCTGTGCTAATCACAGTTTGTCCATAACGAACACCATGTTCGAACATAAGGGTGTCCATCAGTGCACATGGCACCAGGACACCCTAGGGCGGAGGTCAATGATTGACTTTGTGGTTGTATCATCTGATCTCCGACCGTATGTTCTGGACACTCGGGTAAAGAGAGGGGCAGAGCTGTCAACTGATCACCACCTGGTGGTGAGTTGGATCCGCTGGCAGGGGGGAAAGCTGGACAGACCTGGCAGGCCCAAACGTATTGTGAGGGTCCTCTGGGAACGTCTAGCTGAGCCTCAAGTCAGAGGGATTTTCAACTCTCACCTCCGGAAGAGCTTTGACCAAATCCCGAGGGTGGCTGGAGACATTGAGACTGAGTGGTCCATGTTCTCTGACCCCATTGTTGACGCGGCCGTGAAGAGCTGTGGCCGTAAGGTCTGTGGTGCCTGTCGCGGCGGCAATCCACGAACCCGGTGGTGGACACCGGAAGTAAGGGATGCCGTCAAGCTGAAAAAGGAGTCCTACAGGGCTTGGTTGGCTTGCAGGACTCCCGAGGCAGCTGATGGGTACCGACGGGCCAAGCGTGCTGCAGCCCGGGCGGTTGCGGAAGCAAAAACTCGGGCCTGGGAAGAGTTCGGGGAGACCATGGAGGAAGACTATCGGTCGGCCCCAAAGAGATTCTGGCAAACCGTCCGGCGCCTCAGGAGGGGAAAGCAGCTCCACATCGACACTGTTTACAGTGGAAGTGGGGAGCTGTTGACCTCGACTGGGGATGTTGTCGGACGGTGGAAGGAATACTTTGAGGATCTCCTTAACCCCACTGACATGTCTTTCATTGAGGAAGCAGAGACCGGAGATGCAGGGGTGGACCCACCCATCACCCAAGCTGAAGTCACTGAGGTAGTTTGCAAGCTCTGCAGTGGCAAAGCAGCCGGGGTGGATGAGATTCACCCTGTGTATCTTAGGTCTCTGGATGTTGCTGGGCTGTCTTGGCTGACATGTCTCTACAATATCGCATGGAGGTCGGGGACAGTACCTCTGGACTGGGCAACTGGGGTGGTGGTTCCCATTTTTAAGAAGGGGGACCGGAGTGTATGCTCCAACTATAGGGGGATCACACTCCTCAGCCTCCCAGGGAAAGTCTATGCCAGGGTATTGGAGAGGAGGATCCGGCCGGTGGTTGAACCTAGGATTCAGGAGGAACAATGTGGTTTTCGTCCGGGCCGTGGTACACTGGACCAGCTCTATACCCTCACCAGGGTGCTCGAGGGTTCATGGGAGTATGCCCAACCAGTCCACATGTGTTTTGTGGACCTGGAGAAGGCATTCGATCGTGTCCCTCATGGCATTCTGTGGGGGGTGCTCTGGGAGTATGGGGTCAGAGGCGCTCTGTTAAGGGCTGTCTCGTCCCTGTATGAACAGAGTAGGAGTTTGGTTCGCATTGCCGGCAATAAGTCAAACTTGTTTCCAGTGCATGTTGGACTACGGCAGGGCTGCCCTTTGTCACCAATTCTGTTCATAATTCTTATGGACAGAATTTCAAGGCGCAGCCTTGGGCTGGAGGGGGTCTGGTTCGGGGACCACAGGATCTCATCTTTGTTATTTGCAGACGATGTTGTTCTGTTGGCTTCATCGAACATGGACCTTCAGCATGCACTGGGGCGGTTTGCTACCGAGTGTGATGCGGCTGGGATGAGAATCAGCACCTCCAAGTCCGAGGCCATGGTGCTCCACCGGAAAAAGGGGGTTTGCCATCTCCAGGTTGGAGGAAAGTCCTTACCCCAGGTGGAGGAGTTCAAGTATCTTGGGGTTTTGTTCACGAGTGAGGGAAGGATGGAACGTGAGATTGACAGGCGGATTGGTGCAGCGGCAGCAGTAATGCGGTCGATGTACCGGTCCGTTGTGGTGAAGAAAGAGCTGAGCCGAAAGGCAAAGCTCTCGATTTACCGGTCTATCTACGTTCCTACTCTCACCTATGGTAATGAGCTTTGGGTCATGACCGAAAGGACAAGATCTTGGATACAAGCGACCGAAATGAGTTTCCTTCGCAGGGTGGCAGGGCGCACCCTTATAGATAAGGTGAGGAGCTCTGTCACCCGGGAGGAGCTCAGAGTAGAGCCGCTGCTCCTCCACATCGAGAGAAGTCAGCTGAGGTGGCTCGGGCATCTGTTTCGGATGCCTCCTGGACGCCTACCTAGGTAGGTGTTCCAGGCATGTCCCACCGGGAGGAGGCCTCGGGGAAGACCCAGGACACGCTGGAGGGACTATGTCTCTCGGCTGGCCTGGGAACGCCTCGGGATCCCCCCGGAGGAGCTGGAGGAAGTGTCTGGGGAGAGGGAAGTCTGGGGTTCTCTCCTAAGACTGCTGCCCCCACGACCCGGCCCCGGAAAAGCGGATGAAAATGAATGAATGAATGAATGAATGGATTGACAGTAGGAATTTGAAAACACATGGTTAAATGCTAAGAATAACGCGAGAGAAAGTAAATAAAATAAATAAGGCTAGATACACAGATAAGAGCTAGATAGAACTAAATACAAATTACAGTGCGATACTCAAGTGCCCTGTCTGTGTCCCTGCTCGGTGGAGTCGCGCAGGTAGAGTCGCAGGTCTTTACACTCTTCGGTCTTCACGCGATGAGGGCTGCCACGACCGCTACCGCGGTGCTATTCACACTTAAATACTTCCTGATTCACGTGTCTGAATTCAGCAGGACACGCCTTCTATCCCCAGTATAATAACACAACGAAACTAACACT
>CAIGQV010016663.1:6327554-6352272 GCA_903798115.1 Danio jaintianensis | reverse complement strand
CAATAACACTTACTTGGATCTGTCCACTCTTGTTGCTAAGATGCTTCCACTCTCTCCCGAAAGCAGCACGATCAAAGACCTTCTTAAGTTTCTCTGAAAACAGCTCGAAGGACGAACAGCAAGGCAGCTTTTGTTCCCAGACTGTAGTCCCCCACAGAGCCGCCTTTCCGGAAAGGAGAGTAATAACAAAGGCGACCCTTGACTGTTCTGTGGGGAACAATGATGGTTGTAAGGTTAAGTACAAGGAACATTTAGATAAAAAGGACCGGCATAAATGTGGCTCTCCAGAGTAACAAGTCGGTGGAGGAAGGCGAGGTTCAGAGGGGCGGCTAGCAACAGCAGGTGCTGGCAGCGCATCAGGAGCTGGTACGGCTTCTCTTGGCACCGATCCAGTAGTCAGCTGTTGAACCTGGGTGGTGAGTGTAGAAATTTGGCCAACCAATGTTTGAATGGCCTGAGCGGTGGTAGTCAATACTTCATCCTGTCGGTCAATTCTGGCGTTACTGTGAGTAATGAAGTAAGAGATCTGTGACAAACTTGCTAGATCCATAGTATGGTCAGTTCGTTCTGTCACGGCAATAATGATACTGAGAAGGATCCAAATTGCAAGTAAAAGTTTATTTGCCCAAGTCAGAATAAACAAACAAATCTCATGTGAGAAGTCGCAGGCTGTAGACAAAAACAGGAAACTGTATATCACACGGACTCCAACAACCGGTCCTCGCCAGACCTGAACACAGACAAAGACACAAGAACTATAACAAACGAACTGACAAGGAGACAAAGAAGCGTTGTCTAGACATAGACGATATAATGATCCGCAGCTGGCCGGTAATCAGAACAGCTGAGCTCCGTCATAACACGTGACATACACAGACGCACCAAAACAAATACACGTGGGAGACCAAAACAAAACAAACCCACGTGAAACCACAGACAATCCGGGGTGCGCATAAACCTACAACCGTGACACAGGTAAGTTAATCTCTTCTTCTAGGTTACTGTCAGCAGATGGAAGTTGTCCAGCAGCAGATAAGTCGTTTTCTGGTTCTTGATTATTCTCCATGAATGATATTGGAATAGGGACCTGATCTGAGACTTCATGTCGATGCTCATTAGGCTCTGTAGGTAGTGATTCAAGGCTTTTTAATTTATCATCATAGTTTGTTGTAGGTACCTGTGGTGATAAACAGTAGAACTCAGCTTCCTCTTTAGTGTCTTCGGCAGATTCGACATGGCTGATTTGAGGCTGTTTCCTCACTTGTTTTGGTCTGATTTTTAAAGACGAATCAGTTTTAAGAGGTAAGTTATCACAAGGCATTAATAAGTTGCGATGGAGGACTCTGGATTGTTCCATTCCCTTTTCTGTCTTTACTTCATAAACTGGAAGCTCACCACTCAGTTGTTGCACTATTACATAGATACTATCTTCCCAAAAATTGCCAATTTTTCCTGGACCGTCCCTTGGCATTAGGTTCTCCACCAGAACGCGATAACCTGGCTGTAGTGTGGTGTTTCTCACTTTCTCAGCAGATTTTTGAGCATATTCTTTTGCGATCTTATATGCCTCTTCCATTCCCTGTTTCCACTCCTCCACATACTCTCTCCGATTACTAGCGGATCTTTCTGAATTCAATCTGAACAACATGTCAATGGGCAGTCTTGGAGACCTTCCATATAACAAGTAAAAAGGAGAGAACACTGTTACTTCCGAACGGGTACGATCATAAGCATAAACAAGCAGTTGTTCAAGCAGTCTTTCCAGTTAGATTTTTGACTTTCTGTGAGCATTCTTAACATTTGTAAAAGTATTAGATTAAACCGCTCAGCTTGGTTATTGTCTTGCGGGTGATACAGGGTTGTTCTTGAGCTGGTGATGCCACAGTACTTTTGGAGGTGATCAAATAACTGATTCTTAAACTCACCACCCTGATCATGATGGATGTGAGAAGGGAAGCCAAATTTTAGAGCAAAATCATTAAAAATGCAGTCAGCAGTGGTCACTACAAGTATGTACTCAAAACCTCCTCTGCACTGTTCTAAATGGAGAAAGTCAATGGAAATCAATTATAAGGGCTGGGTCGTAACAATGATTTATAAATGAGCTCTTGTCTCATAACAGGGCTTCTTCTGCTTTAGACATCTGCATTTTTTGTGACATAATACTCAACGTCTGCCTGCATATGTGGCCAAAAGAAACGTTCACGAATGAGTGAGAGAGTTCAGTCTGTACCTTGATGGCCCATTTCATTGTGTAGCTCTTGTATGACTGTTCCTTTATATTTTTCAGGCAGGACCAACTGTGTGCGGGTGGAAGTGATTCGGCAGAGGATACCATCCTGATAAATGGTAAGTTTTCCCCATTCACGAAACAAACATTTTGTTTTGAGGCCTTAGACTTTCAATTGTTTAACTTTTGGTTTTGTTTCTGACAGATTGCATTCATATACCGGACTGATAACTTGGTCATTCCTTTGAGCATGCTTCATTTTATTTGCAAACAAAGGGGTTATGGTCGGAACTACTGGGCAGGTTTCAATGGATGAACAATTGTTTGAGATTAACCCTGTGATGCTGGGTCCCACTTGAGCTTCTACAGCCTGAATGGTTGCACCTATTACATCCGAAGACAACTCCTCAGAGCACTCATTGATCATAGTTTCGATATCAAGGGCCAATTGGGAATATATATCTGATTATGAAGTGGAAATCAGCCAATACAGCCACCCACCTGCAACCTGTAGCATTCAGTTTGGCAGTTGACAGGACATATGCAAGGGGATTGTTGTCACTGTATACTGTAAAAGTTGGAGCATAATATAAATAATCACAGAATTTTTCAGTCATTGACCATTTCAATGCTAAGAATTCTAGCTTCCCAGAGTGTAGGTGGTAGCTCTTCTCAGCAGCAGATAAAGAACCATAAGCAATCACACGTAGTTTCTCATTTTGTTTCTAGTATAATACTGCACCTAGCCTTTGAGCTGACACGTCTGTATGCAGTATAAAAGGCAGTGAAAAGTCAGGGAAAGCTAGTATAGGTGGCTGAAGCAAACAATCAATAAGTTGTTCAAGAGTGATCTGATAATGTTCAGTCCAGGTAATGGGCTTACTTGAAGGAAGGCCGGCTTTCATGCATTTTGACTTTGAGAGTCTATGGCTATTTTTCACATGAGCACCATCTTCGGGAGTGCTTTTACAGATGGACTGGCTATGCGAGAGAAATCTTTAATGTACTACCTATAGTAGCTAAGTAAACCAAGAATTCTCCTCAGCTCACCAACATTTTTCAGTTGTTTTTCTCTTAAGGATCTGACAGCTTCGGTGTCAGCAGGATTAACTTTATTTCCTTCTGCAGAGACCATTCTGCCCAGGTAGCAGACTTCAGCTTTGAAAAACTCACACTTACTTGGCTTAAGCTTTATGTCATATTTCCTAAGCAGCTGCAGCACTTTCCTGACATCTTGAACATGATTGTCAAAGGTCTTACTAAACACCAAGGTGTTATCGAGGTATGGAAGGCTGATTTCATCTCGCAAGCCTTCTAAGCACTCTTCCATACTTCGCTGGAAGGCTGCTGGCACGTTCATTAGCCTGAAGGGAATACACACCAATTCATATAGGCCCCAGGGTGTCACAAAAGCTGTTAGATGTTTGCTTTCCTTGCACATGAAACCCTGGTGGTAAGCTTTCCCCTGAGCTAATGAAGAAAACCACAAATTACCACCAAGGCTGTCCATAATATCTTGCACCCTTGGAATTGGCTGTCTGTCTGGATGAGTGTTTCTGTTTAGGTCCCTATAATCAATACATAAATGGAGACTGCCATTTTTCTTTCTCACACACACCATCGCAGAAGAATATGAGGATTTGGATTTTTCAATCCAACCCTGTGTTATTAGGTCATGCAAGTATTCCTTCATCTCGCGATACAGAGGTTTGGGCACAGTCATATACGTGCGACTAACTGGCTCCTGATCTTTCAGTGACATGCTCAGTTTCAAGTTTTAGACACATCCAATATCATCATCAGATTTAGAGAAAGAATGACACTCTTCTCTTAACATTTGCTTTACAACCCGTGTCTGGATTTCACTCAGATGACTGACATTGACTGGTGGGTCCCACACATCATCCTTAATGTTCTCGCGACATTGATCTATTGCTTGGATGTGGTGTACCCCAGCAGTGGTAGAACTAGCTGGCACCTCAAACGATCTAGCAGGGAATACACTCTTCACAATCTGCACTGTACCAATTGGAGTCTGACACCTCAGAGTGATATCATGTTCAATGTGATTGCATACCTCAACTGTGACATTTTTTGGAGCTCCTCTTTTCAGCAGTACTACACTCTCTGAGAATTCAAGCCCATCTTACCAGGAGGGATTCACATCTGGTTAAAAAATTAGCGTGCTGTCCTCTTTAACTGGTTGCATGTACACTCTACATGAGACCTGCACAGTACTATGTTTGGGGACATTAACATGCCCTTTCGCTGTCTTTACTGGGTATTCACATGAGCTTTCTGCACTAACAAGTCTGATAAATGTCTGGACTTTGCCCCTCTTTTGACTGGGGAATGCAGTTTTCACAGTGCTCTTGAGCATTTTGTCACTCACCGAATTTGGCTGGGCTTGTTCAATCAAGTTCAGTATTTGCTTGATCACATTGAAACCTATGATAGGATGAGAGAGGTTTTGGTCCCTTGCTACGAGTATTGGAATGACCAGTTCAGCACCAGTTCAGTGCTTGAATTCTGTGGCCATGCAGGTAACATTGGACAATACACTGCCTCCCAACTAGTGACGTCACAGCAGAATGCTGGTTAGTGTGGGCACTGCAGGGGGCAGTGATAGTCATATTCAGGTAAAAATTTGACATTGATTTTGGGAAGTTGTTATAGGTCTGCTTTTGTTCAGCCCAATGCTGAGTTTGGCATGTTTGACAACAATCCAGTACATCTTTACATTGTGAATATCGCTTCATTTGTTTTGCTGGTTTTCCGCAAGCTGTACATCTTTGGGACTGGTGGATGAATCTGGTTACTCCCTGTCCCGTGGAAGTAACCGCTCTCCATTTAAAGGGCTTTCTCTGGAGGGATTAATGCCACAAATTCTGCATCCTGCTTGGAAGTGCTCACCATTGCCACATCTGAAACAATTCATGCAACGATCCTCTGTTCTTTGCTATTGACAATTATAGCACTTTCTTGGTTGTGGGCGAGTAGGAGGTATATAGTACTGCTGTGCCACATACTGGGGCTGATACTGAGCATTTGCTCTTATTTGGTTGGTGCCTGGTGATTGCCAGTATGGCGGCATTTTACACTGACCTGCTTCTCTTTCAGGGCCTCTCTGTGCAGACACAGGACATTGCTGTGGGGCAAAAGCGGGTGGCTGTAATGATTATGAGCACTAAGAGTCTTAAGCGAAGCAACATCAGATCTCAGTTCTTTTAAGTTCAGATAGCACACTGGAAGTTGATTTTGGTACACTTTGAACTGTACTGTATTTTTTATCAGTAGTTTCTCCACTAGACAGAACTGCATGGACCACAGTTGTGTGCTGTACACTAGTTTTCTGCCTGTCTTTCTGCCTCATTAGCACAAGCAATGTTGAATTTTTCCAACAGAGTTTCATCTGTGGTTTGTATGTCAAAAAGAAATGGCTGTGTGTCAACTTTAATGCTGTCACTTTGTAGACCTGTGAGTACTGTATTTAAAAACATGCTTTGAACTAACGCCAAATAATATTTAAGGGCCTGATTATGATTCTTGTGACGCAAACAAGGTTTTCTGGTGCAGGTCTAGAACACGCATGAGGAAATTCTGTGGCGTCTCTTTGTTAACCTGGTATCCAGAGGTAAGATGCTTATACAGTTCTGTAGCACTTTTCTCTTGGAAATGAGAACGCAGAATTTGCCTAAGTGTAGGTAAATTAAATTTTGGCTTTCCTTCTAAATAGCTTCGTAACTGCAGGCCTGGGAAAATGCCTCGGTCAACTGCATCCACAATGTCACATTCTGGGCAGGGGGTCGAAGAACTTTCATAGTTTGAGCAAAGAGTTGCCTTCATTGTGGGCGACTCTTTGCCCTCTGGAGTTGTATCCGCTGCTGTGGGAGACTCCGATCCACAGGACAGCAACAAAGGTATGTTTTCTCATTTATCTGTATAACTTTGTAGTGTTTTTTTATGTTTAATTGCGTGCAATGCTGACAAAGCATGTAACAAATGTTATGCATCCACTGCATTTCTGACAATTACGTGTACCCATTAATAAGGAGCAGACTCAGAATCAGAGTACTGTGTCTGGTGTTTTTAGTGCTCCTTCCATCTGGCCACATTCACCTTAAAAATATATGTGATGCGCTCACTGACAAAAGCCAGTCATTAAAATAATTTATCAAAAAATGTGTGTCTGATACCATTTAAATTGTTACAATCACATGTTGATGGGCCTGAATTGCTTGTTGGTTGGGCTGCATTAGTACTGGTCCTGGGTCAGGGTCATCTGGCAGTGCCACCACCTCACCAAGTGGTATGGATGCCACCCATCTGCCAGCTTGATGTCTTATCCCAACAATCCTGTTTGTAAGGATGTACGAATCATGAGTTGACCCAGGCCACCTTGCCACAATATTTATTAGGCACATTTGTGCATCACATATTATCTGCACATTTAGTGAATGGAATGGAAAGTGCATTTTAATGTTTTTAATGTTTTTAATTTTAATGGTCAACTGCATAAAATGGGAACCTTATATCCCTGGCAGACATGTGGATGATCCCATCCCATACAGCTGGCACTGGCTAATACCTGAGCATTCTGTCAATTCCCTTTGAAAATAACCAGTTGCCAGGAAACCAAGTGTTTTGTAAGCACCTGTAAGAGAATGGGTAATGCATGGCTTCTTGTTGTCTTGCTCTCCAAATTCAGACCCAACTAAGTACAATCATCCAAGAAGATAGCCCTTGGAAATCTGAAATGGCTAATAAGCCAGTCATCATCATATGCCAGAAAATCATTGTGTGTCCCTAAAAACTTGTTCTCTTCTTATTCTACCATTTGCTATATCCTCTGATAAGGCCAATGCAATACCATTGCAATAGACTTGGGTTGTATTAATTTGCACAAGCTTTTATGCTAAATATAATTGATAGTACTAATGACAGCAAATTAGCCTAATATAAGGCTCATGTGCAAGCATGTCAATTATTTTATCAGTTACTAATTAATAGCATGTTTTTCACATGTGACTGTGCGTTAGACTTCATAGTTTAATGTTTGAATTTGACTAGATTGTCTCTAGGAGTCACCAATGGACAACAACAACAACAACAAAAAAAACACGAGAAATGTGCGTATGCCAGTCATGAAGTTGCCGTGGGAAAACACACATTCTCATGTTCATTGTGGCATTAGTACATCCGAACGTGAGCGTGAAAGTTTGCAGCTGTTGATGTAGTGTTGACACATGAGACCCCTAGCGTAACTGCATCAAAACCTATGCATTTTAAAACCACAATGCACTAGTGTAAATGCTACTTTAAATCCAGTTCTAAACCAGATAATCAGACTAACTATAAATGTTCACCCAAAGTAGAGCAAAACTCTGTCTCTCCTGGACTGGAAATACTAATGCATAGGTTTTATTGCAGTTACGCTAGGTGCCTCATGTATGTTTGTAGATTTGTGTGAATGTATGCCAGTAATTGTTAATATGATGAACTGGCCATCTGTTCATGGTGTATCTACATTCTGAGAAACTGGGCTAACCTCCCTAAATGCCTACATTAGACAAACAATTTGAAAAATGGTTGAATAATTAAAAGGAAAATGCTCCCCCTATTGTTTGTGTGTAGGAAATGCACATTTTCATGACTGGAATGAAACATATGTGCCTCTACCTTTAATATTCATAGTGCTTATGTGATGGTTGTGTCTCATTTAATTTTATTTTTATATTTCTTTAAAGTGTCTTTGATGGTTTTTCCTTAGTTTTATTTCTGCACAGCAACTACATGCACAGACAAGTTCTTCTACTGCAATCAAAAGGGGAAGAAGATCACAGCTCAGCGGACAGTGACAGCAGGCCAGAATAAACCCGTTATACTGCTAGAAATCAACTTCAAAGGTATAATGCCTTCGATGTGCGGCTTGTGCAGCAATAACCGTGTGAGAGTTTGATTAAAGACGGATTATGATTTTAAACAGACTTCAAAAAGTTCTTCTTGACTAAGACATAATATCTTAAGGAGTTTCAATTCAGTGCCGCTTCAACATGAAGAAGCAACCTAATCCAACTATTACACTCTAGCATTTCAGGACGTTTCACTTTCATCGTGTACAATAGTCACTTCAAAGCATAGTATTAATGATTTATGTCGCATAGATATGTCCCTATTAAATTTTGATAGGCACATTTTCACAAACCCAGATTGTTGATTTGTTGGCAGCCTAGTGGCTCTAATAAAGGTCCTAAAGTCACTGGAACGGAGGAGGCAAAGGATTATAACCATTCAACATTTGGAGGAGTAAAAGCCATGGAGGATGGTGTTTTCTTGGTCTTTAGCGTCTGGGTGTTTTTTTTGTGATGTTTAATACATTCAAATATAAAAAAGGGGGATGATGGAACGGCAACTGCAACCAGAAGCAAATGTTACCTGTCATAGATAATTAATGTTTAAATCACAAAGGAAACAAAAACAACCCAGAGTGGGAAAACATTATCTTAATACAAACCTAGCTGGGCTGGCAAGGCTAGACAGGGTAAGACAAGGCAGAATCAAACACATAGGGGCTGTTTACACCTGGTCACTTCATGCATTTTTTTTCTGAAAGAATAGCTATCCGATTGTGAAATGGACAGGTGTAAATGTCCTCCAAAATGCATTCGAGATGGATATAAATCCGATTACTCAAACCCCTTCAGGAGATGGTCTGGAATTCCAGACAAAGCTGGACATGCCTAATTCATAGACTGTAAAGGAAATATGGACAACAATTCTTCTCATTGAATTATTTGAATGCAAAATGCATGACGACGGGCACAGACTGTTGCAAAAAAGTGCTGAAAAAAAGAGCCTGGGCAAGGGGGGGCAAACAATATCGTCAATATTTGATTATTTGCACACTTTAGCCTAAATCTAAAACACGCATTATTGATTTTATTTGCTGTAGCTGTGTTACTTACATCATAAAATATTTTTTTTTGTATAAGACGATTTTACATTTTATTCTGCAAAATCAACTGCCTAGCTGTAGCCTATATAGCCTAATCCCACTCTTTATATGACTACTTGCCACAAAACTAAACAATTAGACACAAAACATTAATCTGAGCTGTAATTAAAGTTGACAGATACAAAAACAGCTGGATGCAGCCAATAACATACTTGTTAAACAGTTTAGAAAAGTGGCAATAAAAATACATTTTTAAAAAAGATATAAACGTTAACACTGCAAAAAATGCTTTTCTTACTTATAGTTTTTGTGTTGTTTAGACCAAATATCTAAAAAAAAAAATCTTAAATCAAGAAGCATTTTCCAGACAAAAATATTGTTGTTTTCAGAAATAATAATTCAAAATTAACAGATTTTTCTTTATGTAGCCTAAAACAAGCAAAATAATCTGCCAGTAAATAAACTTAATAAACTAAATAAATCTAAACCAGATTAATAACATGTTTTATTATAGGCCTACTGTATTAGGATTGCACAGTTATTTGCGGATGTTTATCAAACATTAACTTTCTTAAGGAGCCATCTAACGTTAGTCAGTGAACTATAGCCTGTTTATATTACCTTATTCTTGCTGGGGTTTTTTCTCTTCCTTGGTTTTCTTCTACTTTTCTTTTTATCTGTGCCAGACAGATACATCTTTTATTTTGCTGCTGTGCTGCCCACTTCTGCTTCAATCAACTGTCAGTCAGTCATACTTTGTGCATGCATCTTGTAGCTGCCCGTTAACAAAAAATTGTGTTTTTTCATTGAATAATGCATTTTGTATAATCACCACTGCCATTAACATAATAGAGTGCAGGAACTATGATGTCACCTTGTAGACCAATTGGCTGCTAGCATAAAACTTGTTCCCTCGATAAAATCCCCTTAGGATTTTCCCATAGACTTTTGAAAGATTCCAAATAATAAGCTGTGTTCAAACACAGTTCATTACACTTACACATTTTGTCCAACCGGATAATCCTCACACTATAACTTCATTCATTTTCTTTTCGGCTTAGTCCCTTTTTTAGTCTGGGTTGCCACAGCGGCATGAACCGCCAACTTATCCAGCATATGTTTTACACAGCGGATGCCCTTCCAGCTGCAACCCATCACTGGGAAACACCCATACACTCTCATTCACACACATACACTACGGACAATTCAGCTTATTCAATTCACCTATAACGCATGACTTTGGACTTGTGGGGGAAACTGTAGCACCCGGAGGAAACCCACGTGAACACGGGGAAAACATGCAAACTCCACACAGAAATGCCAACTGACCAGCCAAGGCTCAAACCAGCGACCTTCTTGCTGTGAGGCGATCGTGCTACCCACTGCGCCACCGTGACGCCCACATATTATTATCATAAGACATATTTAAGTAAGTGTATTGCCCACGTGCCCACAGCCCGTAAACCTTAGTGAAAACCTAGCTATGACTGTTAATTACAAATCTCATATTCTTTTTCATAGACGACAGAAATGAGAGACAAGTCTATCAAATGCCTGCAAATCTCATCATGGATAAAGAACATACAATATTCTTTTTTTTGTCATGAAGTACTGCGAAAAGCAGCCCATACAGTTACATATGCTATACTGAACGTTTTAATGTGAGTGTGAAGGAGTTTAAGGAGGAGTGTAAATATTGCAGTTATAATAAAAAATTTGCTCATAAATCTGAAATGTTAAATGTAAAATGATCACGTTAAAATGTCAGTAAATATTTATATTTTTTTACAAATATATTCTCATATTTGCATTACTGAAAGCAAGAAAGAGTCAGGGTGCCTTATGGTAAGCAGTATCTTCATAAAATAGCTTTATTAAAATAAACGATACCCTAACCTTAATGAAACAAATAAATCTGTCTTGACGGTCTCTTCAAGTGAAGGCATTATCTATAAATAATATGAATACGCCTGCAGTCCCCTTTAGCAATGTGTTAGCAAATGTCTTTTTAAATAAGTGTAACCGATTGAAAAAAATCAAGAGTGGGAAGTAACTGATGTGTTTTATGTCGCAGAATAAAACGTGAAAGTATCTTGAGTTTGTGTTAGCCACAAACCTTATTTAAGCGATTTAATTGAAATCCCATTCAAAAAACCCATTAACTTTGGGACGAGGGAATCGGAACTGCTAAAATGCTAACTCGCTTACGGGTTTTTGCATACAAATTGACCTCACAGTTCCTCCACCCTATATATCCATAACCAAAAACAAAAGTAAGTTATTTCATGCACTCTTGGGGACCCCGGGGCCCTAAGCAGCCACTTAGTTTGCTTATGGCTTGAGCCAGCTTTCTGTGTTGTTTAAAGGTGCAGTATGTATGATTGACACCCAGTGGTTTAACTAGGGGTGAAACACTTTTTCACCCCTTCCCTCCCCTGACGACTGCCTGCCAATGCAGGTTGCCAAATTGATGACACCAACAGTAGCGTGCATGCTGGACAGCCTACACCATATCCTAGCTACAAGCAATGACACATGAGAATATTTCATATTAAAATGAGTTTTTGTCCTAACCATCACCAGAAATTTATATTTATAAATAAATTATTTACAATCTTTTATAAATAATAATTTAGAAATGTCTGTTCTAATAGTTTACATTTTTAGTGGCTGAACAACAGCAAACTTCTTTCTTTCCTTTTCTGTAAATATTGAAAAATGTTCTAATTATATTATGAAATTTCTGATACTCCGATTCTCAAATATGTGAACATATATTTTGTCTTTTAAAGGTTCATGAAACCTCCCTCTTTCAGTTGAAGTCTACCTCAGAGTGAGGAAACCCATGATTTTATAGCTTACAAAGTTAAAATGCAAAGAAATAAACAGTAAGTAATTTAATGCCCTGTTACATATACAATAGGTTATTCGGAGTTTCATATAATATATACAGATAACCACAATTTGTTATATCATTATGAAGATAATTATGTTTATATAAACACTATAAATGAGGAGGACTTCTCTCCTCCTGAATGCAGACACAGTGGATAGCAGTGCAGCAGGTCTCTTGCTATTTCAACCATTAACCCTGCCGGTAATCTGGAGACAAAGACAAAGTCCGCCATTCTTTAATTCTCGTACAGCTCTCCCGACAAAAATGCTTGCTACATACAAACAGCTTTGCTGTAGCGTCTCATATAACGTTGTCCTAATTAATGCTCAACACACACAAATCTGTTAAAATCTCAAAAAAAGTACTCAAGGGTTTCTTGAACCTTTAAAGAGCTTAATAATGATCGTATTATTTGTTGACGGGTAATGGACGCTGCCATGTTTAGTCTGCGCTGCAGGAGAGGGTGAAGAGAGGATGAGATACAGCTGATGATACCTCAATTTAGCATAATTTTTGTGACAATGTACAACAAATAATATTTTTACATTACCGTGAGGGTTGGGTTAAGGGTAGAGGTAGGAGTAGATGCTAATAAAATAAAATTGATGTGTAATTTAATAAATAATATAAATTGTTAACTTCCGATCGCAGCTGTATCCCTTCTAGCAACAACCTTATTCATAATTTTCTTCCAAAATACATGAAGGTAAGTAACTGTTTATCTGGGAGAGGAATATAGAAAATATGCTAGTAACATGAACAGTGTTTATCTTACGTGAACAAAGCACATTGTCCAATTATATTGAAAAATAATTATTATTGCCATCTCCATAAATTGCTAGTAGTTATGTGTATTTGAATGTCTAAAACCTCAAATAAATGTTATTTGTTTGAAAGAATGGATAAATTGTAATTTATGACAAGTGCTGCGCACCTCTTTCTGTGCCTCAGCGTGTGCCATCAGATTTGAATTTTAGCAGTTGATGCTCTGAACGTTCTAATCACACCGGTGTGATCGTACGCTTCAGGGACCAGCCAAGATTGATCGTTACGTGTGAAAGGGTTAATGTTATATTAATGTTAAAGAGGTTTAATATGTATTAATTTGATTATAAGCATTACCATTTTGTTGGAGTACAGTGCACTATTCTGTCCATCTGAATGGCTGTATTTAAATGTTTATGTCATGTTGCATCTTGTGCAGATAGCCAAATTGCTTGTCACTGAAATTTTGTGTGTTCTTGGGACATGGTATTACAATCTTTGCAGTATGTTCATAATATTTATACTTTTTGCTAATTAAAATCCACCTGGATTTTTATAACTTTGAATCTGTGTCTCATTTTGGAGGCTGCTGCTGCTCCGGAGGTTGTTTTCAGCCGTGGCCGCATGCATTGACGCAGCCTTTATGACTGAAATAAAACACGGTGTGTTTTCCACCAAGGCAACCCAGAGTGCTGAAATATAATTGGGTAACCTGGCAGTGGGCAGGTTATCCAAACCAAACCAAAGACAGACATTCTGACAAAGAACACACATTTTCAAGGGAGAATAGCTGACTTTAGCATTGTTTTTCAGATAAACAAATATGTTCACTTAGTATGTTTCTTAAATATCTGCAAACACACGATGGTATTTCTATGATTTAGAACAGTCAAAATTTAATACAGCACCTCTAATTGCTATCTTATATTTGGTTTAATGGCTGTGGTACACCTGGGCTTATGGTTGGCTTTAGCCTTGTAGTGAGACCAGATGTCTGGTTTAGTATATCCCACCTAATCAAAGGTAATCAAGCCTGTGATAAAACATTAATTACCGTTCATTCACAATTTTTTATCAATTAACTAGACAGTATTGACAGAATAACGAAAATGAATGAAAAAAAACAAACTAAACAGCACTTAAAAGCACTCTCTCAGCTTGCGCAGTCTCCTTATTTAGTAGAGGTTTCTACTGCTGAGCCAGGTGAAATTATAAATAAGGTTTAAGACAGTGTGTTTGATCAGCTCTCCTTGCCACCTGAACTGTCGAATACACACACAGCGGTCACTTCATTGTGTGGACTCACTGTGTTCACTTGTCCATATATGTATTGTTTCAGAGCACATATGTTTGTTTTGACTGCCCGCCATGTGCTTCACTGTCTGCATGCTCCCAACCTCTGTCTGTGGGTATATTTAAGAATGTTTAGAAGCCAACCTCATCTGCCCCTTTTCCTCTCCAGTCGAGGTGGGTTCTTCTTTGTCCAAAAGAAGGATGGCTCTCTGCATCCTTTTATTGACTACAAAGGCCCTTAATATCTTCTGCCTTTGAATTATTGCAGGGAGTCATGGTCTTTACTAAACTAGACCTCCATAATGCCTCATAATTATCATTTGGTCCGAATATGTGAGAGGATGAGTGGAAGACAGCTTTCAACACACCCACAGGGTACTTTGAATACAGAGTTTAACATTTTGGGCTCACCAATATCCCTGCTGTCTTATATACAGATTTTATACAGATTTTTCTGTGTACCTTGATGATACCAGCTTTATGTCAAGGCAGAGAAGTGCGTGTTTCACAGCAAGTCTGTTTCATTTTTGGGGCATATTGTCTCATCGAAGGCATCAGGGCTAATCCCGAGGGCGATTGCCAAGTAGCCAATCCCCAACTCTCGAAAGGCTCTACTGTGATTCCTGGGGTTTGTGTTGGCTTGTTCAATATGCGCCCAGAATAAAACTTCTAATCAGCCACCCATTGGTCTGCTACAACCCCCCTATCTCACCCCTGGTCACATGTGGCTCTTGACCTTATCCCTGGCCTACCCCACCCATCAAGAGGTAGCACTGTAGTTTTAACAGTGGTGGACTGCTTCTCCAAGGTGGCTCATTTTATCCCTTTAATCAAACTCCTTTCAACCAAGACTGCTCAGGTGGTGGTTGACCCCATCCTCCGGATTCATGGCCTTTCTGTAGATGTGGTCTCTGACAGAGGACCCCAAATTGTCTCCCGGTTTTGGAAAGAATTCTGTAGACAGTGTATGCCCATGTATAAGTGTATGCCCACACCTCCCTGCCGGTAGCCTCTACAGCTATGTCCCCTTTCCAATGTTTTGTTAGTTAGCAACCCCCTTTTTTTCCTGCACAGAAACCCAATGCCACAGTCCCGTCTGCTCTTGTCTTTGTCTGTCGGTGTCACCACACCTAGAGGAAGGCTAAGCAGGCCTTGGCCCAGGCTTCTAGACAAACCAAGACAGCGGCTGACCATCACCAGACTCCTGCTTCTCTTTTCAATTGCAGTCAAAAGGTTTGGGTTTACCAAGGACCTACCTCTCCGGGCGCCTCCTCATAAGCTGGCACCTAGATTCATTGGGCCATACCAGATCAATAAGGCTCAAGCTTCCTTGTACTCTTGGTCAGGTCCACCCTGTTTTTCATGTATCCTGGGTCAAGCCTGTGTTTCAATCTCTACTTAACCCTGTTGTATCTTCCACAACCCTGTCCACTTCATCAGATGCCCTGCTCATTGTGGTCTGTTTAGCCAGCCTCTGTCCCACCTGCAGCTCATTCATCCATCAGGTGGGAGGGACAAGACAATGGACCAGAAAGCACATGGCACAAAGAGACAAAAACAAAATCCATGTACTTACATCAAACAGGACGAGAACACACAGCCAATGAAAAACTCATAAATACATACATATATATACTGCTACGAGTGTGATTTGAGCAATATCACACTCGTAGCAGCGCGATATGGCTGTATATCAGCACTGGTGGGAGGCGTTGCGCCTTAGCATCCCATTCTTAGTAATTCCCAATTACAGAACCTACATACAAGAGCTTGATAAAAATGCTCAATTAAGAATAAATTTTCAGATGGAATTTAGAGGTTTTGCATTTGCATCTGAACTCTTCAGCATTTTTATCAAGCTCTTGTATGTAGGTTCTGTAATTTCACTTTAAGGGAAAAGAATAGGTTCTTTTCATGATCTTTAATGTGAAACGACTCAACATAAACATAGGAGGCTGAGAAAAATGCTAATTTTCAATGGACATTTCAGATGGCACTTAGAGGTTTTTGCATCTGAACTCTTCACACACACACACACACATATATATACAGGGGTTGGACAATGAAACTGAAACACTGGCCAATTTAGTGTTGGAGGTTTCATGGCTATATTTGACCAGACTGGTTGTTATTCTTCATTGATTGCCCATTCCACCAGCAAGAGCAGAGAATAAAGGTTTAATTAGCAGAGTAATAGCACAGTTTTGCTTATAATATTACAATACACACAAAATTATGGGTGACATATCAGATTTCAAAAGATGTCAAATTGTTGGTGCGCTTCTCACTGGTGCATCTGTGACCAAGACAGAAAGTCTTTGTGTAGGGCCTCCTTTTGTGACCAATACAGCATCAGTTCATCTTGGGAATGACAGATACAAGTCCTGCACAGTGGCCAGAGGGATTTTGAGGCACTCTTCTTACAGAATAGTGACCAGGTCATGCCGGTGAAGCAAAACATTTCCTCACTTGCTCCTCCAAAACACACCCAAAGTGGCTCAATAATATTTAGAACTCACTCGACAATGCTCAAAAAGCAAGAGGGATAATATTTACACTTCTTTATTTGCTATAAATGCTCATGTTGTTCTGTGCGTGTACTTGAGTTTTGTTTGATACATTCAAAATGAGTATTTTCTTTGAGCAAGTAAAATTAAAGGTACAGTTTATATATCTGACTGTATTAAAGGACAAAATTGTATTACAAATAATATATAAATATAAAAGGGGCGGCGCGGTGGCACAGTGGGTAGCGCTGTCGCCTCACACCAAGAAGGTCGCTGGATCGAGCCTCGGCTGGGTCAGTTGGCATTTCTGTGTGGAGTTTGCATGTTCTCCCCGTGTTTGTGTGGGTTTCCTCTGGGTGCTCCGGTTTCCCCCAGAAGTCCAAAGACATGCGCTATAGGTGAATTGGGTAAGCTAAATTGTCTGTAGTGAATGGGAGTGTATGGGTGTTTCCAAGTGATGGGTTGCAGCTGGAAGGGCATCCGCTGCGTAAAACTAAAGATTGGCTTGTCTGCTCCTTTCCAGCCCCACGTTGGGCGCCATTTGTCGTAGTTGCCGACCTTCTCTTGAATTAGACACTATCAGACTAGATGTTTTGGATACCAGAAAATAGGCTTTATTCAACATAAAGCCAAGATGTCTGAAAACAGCCCTTCAGGACAACCTGAAGTCTCCCCTAGACAATCTGAAGTGTTTTGTCTCCATCATCCTGCTTTTATACATCTAGTTTCACAATTTTCAGTCATATATGGTTCTGTGACATTTATATTTTATATTTATATTTTTGGCTCTCTGCCATCTGGCTAAGGTTAAGGTTTACATTCCAGTGTTCCCTTTGCTAAATCCTAGTATGGTTATAATGGTTTACATACATTGTTATGATGGTACATTAAGTTAATATGTCACTCACTCTCCTGAATACTTTTGACACAGATACAGTTTCATATAAGTATTTAACATATATACTCAGTGCTTTACATATTTAGTTATTCTACATAATCAGTCATTCTTCAGCATAGCTTTCTCATAGCTTCCATAACTGGCTCCAGAACCTCTGCGGGCTCCTTTTACACATACCAGTTTTAGCCTGGCTCATGCTCATTGCTGCACACACTCTTAGATAATACCAACTGCTCTAAAACACACTTTTAGAGAATAATAATCTTCGTCAATAATCGTAATCTAACCGTGAGATCAGTGTAGGTTCACACCTCTAATATATATATATATATATAGTGTGTGTGTGTGTGTGTGTGTGTAACCCCTGCAGCAGATCTAAACACAGGTGGAGCTAGGGAGGGGGCGGGAACAACACTGGGCATTTAAAATGCTGAGGAGCAAGCTTTATATTGTTATATGTCCAAACAATCGTTTAAAAACCAATGTTTCATAAAAGCAGCACTCTCTTTGCCACAGCAGTTATGACCCCATCTTTATAGTTAACAAAACTATGTGAGACATCCAGTGTAAACAAAATATTGTGTAACAGGCCATTTAGCATCTATAATAGCTTCTCTGATCTTTAGCATACAATCATTTCCATGCTCAGAGCAAGCGCCAGAGAAAACAGCAGAAAATAATACAAACACTACCTGATTGCTATATCTAATAATGTGTTCGAATAATTATCTTGGCTCTTTTCCATGGATATTGCATCTCAAGAAATGAACTTGAGTCATGTGCTGTGTGGTACACGCGGATACATGGTATAATCCTGAAATAAGTTGTGCGAATATTGATCTTTTGACTTTGCACAAAGTGTGGAAAAGTTCAATAGAAATGGAAATGAAGCAAGGCACTGAAGTTTGGGAAAAATAAAGCTTTTTATCCAGCTGTGTTAAATTGGATGTGAATATAAAAGATTTAGAAGGCCCAGACAGAGAAAAAAGAGAAGTGAAAAACACAACAAAAACAAATTAACATCTAAAATACGCCGGTTCCTTTCAACAGATCTCTTCAAATCTCCATCGGGCTTTTAATGGGGGGGCGAGTTCAAAGCAGCACTGTTCTCCCGCTGCTCGCGAGAAAAACACAAGCACAACACTTCCGCCTCTCTGTTCTTGCTCTTTATATCTCCTCTCCTCACTCTGCTGCAGTCGATAAAGTCTGGTTGCTCTGAGATGGAAGCGAGGGTGCTGAAGATGGCATCTTACTGCGCCTCTGTGAAACACGTCCCAGTAGAGAAAGTAAAAAAAGCAGGCAGAAAGCCCTAGCTGAAGACACTAGCATTGCCCTGCAGTAATCTCCCAGCATCAAAGACAGAGAGAAATGACAGGGAAAATAGAGGCAGAGGATGCTTTTTTTTCTGTGGTGGCACTTACTCAAATTGTAAATGTTTAACTGCAACTATCCGCCCATTAAAAGGTCTTTAAAGTTTAGCACTGATGCAGGCACATTCATTAGAATTTGTAAGAATGTTTAGCGGCCACAATTCAACACTACCACACAAAAGTCTTTATATAATATATAATATAGCTCTCTCAGCCAGGAATTTCTTCAACAGAAATGTCTGATGAAGAGCCGGTGTGCTCAAAACGTTACACGCATTGTGTCAGCCTTTTTAATTTAATACATTTGCCTTTTAGGAGCTTTGATGTTACCGCCTTTTTGATTATATATTTTTGCACTTTTTGCTGTTTGGCTAAGCACCCATTTAAAGTGATGTACATGCTTTTGTGCATTTTTTCAAAAGAAATGGCGCAGAAATAAAATGTCAAAGAACAATGTCAAAGCACATGATGCTGGGTAAATTAAAGAAAGAGGAATAGGGTTGGGTATTGTTTTTTTTTTTTTTTATACGAGTGCCAAATCGATACCTTTAAAACTGTACCGGTGCCAAAATATTGCCTGAACCGATACATTTTAATAAGCTAAAAAAAGATGGGTTGTGGCATGAGTGGCCACCGGATCCCACTACATCCCAGTGTTATTGTCTACTATAAAGCCCCTTTCAGATCACACGATTTTTATTGTCGGTTACGAAAGTCACTATGTCAGATTATGCGATTTTGTCTTGATAAAATCTTTACTTGTCTTGGGTATCAAATGTGCCAGACTAAACGTTCCTTAATGATCAGTCATCCCGCAGTCACAAGTGTTGCTATAACAATATTTCTTATCTTAATTTCAATGTTTTTTTGTTTTTTTTATCTTATTTCAATCTCAATAAACACTGATGCTTGCTGACAACTAGGCTACATTATTTAAGGGCATTCGTTATGACATTGATAAGATCAAACGTTTATTTCCTTTTTAATATTAAGATATTTTCTTTTAAATAGTATATTTTCCAGCCATGGGTTGCTTATTAAACACTCCCTCGCCTGAACTTGCCACGAGTAAGACAAAGAAAATGAAAGCACATCAGCACCAAGGAAAAATAAGATGCTTGAGACAAAATAATGACAAATTAAAAAAATAGCAAATATATGACAGAGGTTTGTGATACAACAATTTATTTTATATATTTATTTATTTTTCTCGGATCGGGACTTGTGGAGCTGTGCTTCGGTGGATTTGCTCTACAGTGTTTGAACTTTCAGCAGTGAAATTTAAACCACACTGAACTAAACTACACTGAACTTCAACTCTGAAATCTGGACTTTACTAGAACTATGTTAAGCTGCTTTGACACAATCTATATTGTGAAAAGCGCTATATAAATAAACATGAATTGAATTGAATTGAATTGAATTGAACAATTACAGTAAAGCATTAATTAAATGCTTATTTTCCACAGAGCGGAACAAATCATCCACCCGCACAGCTGAGAAGTGGACGGGCACAAACAAAAAATGTAATAGTATATTTTTCTTAGAGAAAATATCTTTTTGAAACAAATTTCGTTTAATATAATTTCTTAATTTTAATGTATTTTTTGTTGGTCAGTTATCTACTAGACAAATAAGAATAACGAATAACATTTGAGGTGAAATGCTTCAAAACCAGTCCGCTATATGCACCAAAGCACAAACTGGTTTGTTAAATAAAATAAAATCTAGCCTAAATACAATCAAAGTGAAATATTCACAGTTTTTAGAGAAACCTATATTAAACAGTTTTCATTGTTAGTGACAAAATTGTAAGGCTCCATTATATCAAACCCTGAGAACTGTTGTGAAAATTCTACGAGGTGAGACCACGAGAACTGTCAGGCGCTAAAACAATAAACTTTCTGATCTGAGAAGAAGATCAGGAAACCAGCTGTTCAACTGTTATATTCAAATCATCCTGAGACCCCCTTTCTGACTGTAAGATTTGAGATACCACAGATATTTTGATGTCTTTGAGAATACAAGCATGGGCTGGAAACACAGAGCTACACCTCACCAGGTGGGAATGCGGGAAAGCTCACTCCTCTCCTTTCACCCTGAGCCCCCTTCCTGACCTTTACTTTCACTCACATTTCACATAAAATGTCCAAGTTTTTAATATGGTGTATCTTGTAGCTCTATATTCATATTTGGTATCGTTTTAAATGTCTCTGTGTGATTGGTAAAGTGGTCTTAATTTCACTGTAATATTTCACTTGTATATGTTGATTTGGTTTTTGGCTTTGAAAAAATCTTTGCCAGATGCTCCACCTTAGCAGATGATTGACACCTCAAACTCACAACCAGGCAAGGGTCTTGGTGACGCTTTTGTTGTCTTGAATTTATGGCTGTTTGTTCTGAGTTGAATATTTAAGGGAATGGTGCGAGATGGGTCATTGGGATCTTGTAGCCAGGATGCCCCGTTGCAGTGTATGAGCTTCTGAGCTTTTGCATTAGAGGCTTATATGCTGCAACGTACTTTATACATTTATAACTCTTGGATTTATCTTTGAGTAATTGATGTAGTATATTTCTGAATTGCTTTTATTCTTTGATTCTGTAATTGGCATGATACACTTTCATCTGGAAAAATAAAGTGTTAAGATTTGATTCATTCTGAATTCTCCTGAAATCTTTCATATTCAGTAGATTAAGTGGAGTCTGCGCTTCCATTATGTTTGTGACATGATTATATCAATTGTTAAGACGCATTTGACTGTACGGAGCAGTTTGGCATGACAGCATGAAGATCTTTTAATCATTTAATCACTGATATTAGCAAGTTGTATGGAAATGACTAAATTAACTACTCTTTTAGGATGAGTGAGCAGGAGGCAACCAGACTATTTGAGTATTAGTTAACCCTACATCCTCTGACTAACTTCAGAGTGTCGAGATAATGTCTGTGAGAAGAAACGCAATCCCGGGGCGTGGAACTCTAAGCGGCGTTTGGTCCCTAATGAACGTATAACTGAAGAGTATGGGATCAGATAAATCAAAACTCTAAATTGAGCCATAAATGATGAATGTGATCCGTTCTTACAATTAGAAATACAGTGTAAATTTGACGGACACTTAAAATTGGAGTCAGATTAAATTCAGAGCTGAAAAACAAATATAAATAAATTCTAATAAATAACAGAATTCTTTTCAGAAGCACTAGAAAAGGCTTACACGCATTTAACCTTTGACCATGCTGTTAGTTTCATCATTGGGCTAATAGGTGGACTTCTACAAAATCATCCTTGAGTTTCAATTTAATTAATCAAGTAATTTGAATAAGAAAGACAGGCTTTTACAATGTATTAGCAGCACTTAAGTTTTTCCAGATTACCTCGGTCAGAAGGCTGAGAGAACTCAGAAACTCGTTGTGAGAATGAAGATGTCTGCAAATTTGTGCCAGTCTGTCAGATAAAATTGCTTAAAACACTTGAATATTTTAGAGAAAGTAGTTAAAGGTGCAGTAGGTGATTGTCTTTAGAAACATTCTTTTGTGCTGGTTAAAAGTCTCTTCACATTCCAATAGTAATGATTAAAGTAAATGATCTAAATGTATTTATATGTACTTTTATATTCAGGGTATGGCATAAGACCAAAAAATTTTCATCCAATTAAAAATTGTTGGACCAACAAATGACTCAATTACGACAGGTAACCCAAACTGTCTGTCAACAAATTTAAATTAGAATTTCTGCGAAGCCTGTCACGCAGCAGGTAGATACGTCATTTGCGCATACACATGAAGCATGGCCACCTACAGCTGACAGAGTGAGTGACATCAGGCAACCTCTGCATCAACCTGAAAGACTTCTTTCTGAAAGACCAATGTGGCCTTGTATCCATGAAAAGAAAGATTGTTTTTGAAAGGGCTTCTGCCAAAAATGCAGAATCAGAACTTTTCTAAACCCTGAATCAATATCGGAATTACTTTTGTACGCTGGAGGGAAATAACGTTATGCAGTTCAAAACAATCTGAAGGATGACACCCAGGCTGAAGTATTATGTTTAGACAGGTATGTTTTAAAACTATTTTAGTCACGCAAAGCTTATGTAGATTGTGTTCTTGTTTCCAGTGGAGGAGAGACTGGAGCATGGAGCTGTGGAGGGCCTGAAGCGTTGAGCTGCGGAGGGCCTGGAGCATGGAGCTACGGAAAGCCTGGAGCGTGGAGCTGCAGAGGGCCTGGAGCGTGGAGCTGTGGAAGGTCTGGAGGCTCTGGTTCAGCAGGCAGTCAGACAACCCCAGTAGGTCAGGAGGTTCTGGTTTAGGAAGTACTGGTGGTTCAGACAACCCCAGAGGATCAGGAGGTTCAGGGTTAGAAGAGACTGGCAGTTCAGACAACCCCAGGGGGTGAGGAGACTCAGGTTCAGGAGGCACTGGCTGTTCAGAAAACCCCAGAGGGTCTAGTACTACTACTACTACTACTACTACTTACTACTATTGCAGACCGTATTTTTCCATCCTTAAAATAGCAAAAATGGATTCGGACATTGCACTATGGGCTTTAGACTTTGCGCTTAGATCGTTAAAATAGAGCCCAATAAGACAATGTAGAAGTTGTAGAAAAACAAATATATATATATATATATATATATATATATATATATATATATATATATATATATATATTTCTCATTTTTTTTTTACAATAGTAGCATGTCAAAAAATGCACACTGACGCATGGTCTAATAGGGTTGTGCTTATTCTCTTAATGAGTTATGGGTGTGTTTTGTGCATTAAACCAATCAGAGTCTCATCTCACATTCCCTTTAAGAGTCAGTTGCGTCTCACCATGGCGCATTTGCTATTTACATGGCAGACTTTGTAAGTAGAAAAACGGAATGGTTCACTAGCGAGTAAACAGACCATCTGAAGATAAAGAATGAGCCTCCTCCATTCTTTACTTTCCTCTTCACTTTCTCTTTACTTTTACTCTTTACTTTACTCCTTTACATTCGTGGAGTAAGGAAACGGTGGAAACTCACTCCACTGAAGACATCCATTAGCCTGCATATTTAATTTCGTTTGTTAAGCGCAAAGATTTGTTTCAAAACTATTTCTAAATTCAGTTCTAATTTCCAGCAAACAAATAGATTACAAATAATAACAAAGTGAGTTATATCCAAACACCCTTTTCTTATGGCCCTGGTGATGCATACATGTCCAAAACCCAACAGGTGGACAAATCTAAACTTGTTTTTATTAAAACAAATATAAATATGCATATAATAAATATTACTACTAATAATAATAACATTATACAAATGCAATTAAAAATACTAGACATTACAAAGCATTTTATGATAAGGTTGCAAGATGACAAACTGTAAAAAAAAAAGTGTTATGAGTACTTTTTCAAAGCTCTGTATATTAAAAAGAAACTTCTTGGCAGTTTTAATTATTATATGATTTGCTTGACCGAATGTGAGTCAACAGTAACAGTATTTTACTGTTTATTACTCTGTGGCTGCTTTAAAAAAAAAAACTGAAAATAGGGGAGGGGGGACTTATTGTCATAACTGTGGTCTGGTCTGTCCCACTCTTGTCTTTTGTGTGCGTGTCAGAGCACGTGAGCTTTGTTTTGACAGCTCACCATGTCCTCTGTTGTCATTTGTCTTCCCCACCCTCTTGTTTATCTATTACCGCTAATTCCACACCTGTTTCCATTCACCCAATAATCAGTATCCCTTTATATTTTCCTTGTGTTCTCTGTTTTGTGCCAGATCGTTGTGTTTGCTGTTTGATCACTCCGACCCAGCTCGCG
>CAIGQV010016663.1:6311405-6322554 GCA_903798115.1 Danio jaintianensis | reverse complement strand
TAAAATTTAACTGTTACCTGCAATTGAATCCGAACTTTTTCTTGACACTTATAGTACCACAAGTATTGTAGTGAATATAAGAATATGGTTCTGGATATGAAAGGAGTATGTCTACAGTATTAGAATCATTTATTGTTAATGAGTTAAGTCAAAAGCAGGATGCTGGTTCAAGTCCTGGCTGGACCAAGATACCTTTCTGTATGGAGTTCCCTCTGGGTGCTCCAGTTACCCCTACAGTCCAAAGACATGCAATGTAGGTGAATTGGATAAACTAAATTGGCTGTAGTGTGTGAATGGCTGAGAGTGTGTTTGTGTTGAGGATTGGAGTCTCAGTGCTGGGCTGTACGGGCATCCGCTGTGTAAAATAATTAGCAGATAAATTGGCAGTTCATTCTGCTGTGGTGACCACTCATATTGCAGGGAATAAGCTGAAGGAAAGTGAGTGAGTGAGGAAAACTAATGAGAGTGGAGAATCATATTTAAACCTATTTTAGTCTATGCAGTATTTGCCAAAGGCGCTATATAGCACATAATAAAACACTTTTAAAGATATTTTAAATATATTTTAAGAGTGAAATAGCCAATGATTAATTATATGTCATAATATCAACATATCTTTTGTGTGAATGTATTTGAAATGTACTTGATATGAAGTCACTTAATAATAAATGTATCATTTAATCCTTATTTGTGGATGGATTATTGTTCTAAAAAATGTAGTTGTTGTGTGCTTATAATGCCCATCAATGAAATGTGCTGAGAGGAAATTTTGTACCATCGTGATCAAGGGAATAAATCTTACCTGACATGACATCCAAGCTGAAAATGCTTTAAAGGTATTCTCTTTTTTGTCACAGAAACACAGATGAGAGCATCTTGTGCTCACCAGTTTATTTCTTTATCGTTTATTTCTTTATTTTTTTATTTATGTCACTACAAATTCCTAATAAATAGATTTTAATAAATTAATAAATTAAAATGGATTTTAATAAATTAATATATTAAAATGGATTGGATCCATTTAAAGTAGCCTAATAAATTATACACTGAAATAAAAACAGCATTCCGTGTTTGCAATCTTGAAATACAATTAAGGAATACTCCTGAGAGGAACGGTGAGATACATGACAATTTGTATACATAAAACAATCAGTAAATGAAGGTTGTTTTTTGCTCTCTATCTCTCTTGTATTCACCAGCTCATCTTCAGGAGGTCAGTTTCACTGTGTTGAGGTCTCAGCATGTACCTGCATTCCTGGAATAGCTGCATTTCAATCAGAGTCTTCAATCTCTGCACAGTTCACAGATCAGAATGTATTGACAATATGTTGGCATAAGGTTGTTTAAAAAGGCATTAGTTGGATGTGTAGCATGCTATACACTTATCATGCTACATTTGTTTTCAAAATGCCAAAAATAGGTACAACAGAGTTTGAGAGATAATTAATAGGATTGAATGTATGGTGAAATCTAATATATGTGGTTCTGTGCTACCTCAACTAAGACAAATATATATATCACATATTTGAATCAAAGGGGATTTCTGATAAAAAAAAATCTTCTCAGTGACATTATACACAAGCACTGTGCTTAAGTCTATACCCAAATTTTGCCACCAACTTGGGAAAAGGTTCCCACTATTCTGGAAATATTTTTTCAGGCCCATATGGAGCTAATCATGGCTGCCTCTTTTTGACGTCAAAATCATGTGACAGTATCTCTGGGTGGCTGCTGGGATGTGTGAGGTTTATTTGAAGCTCTGGCTGCTCTGAAGATGCATCTGTGTGTTTTCCCCTCTCTCTTTCATTCAGTCGCTTTTATCCCACTGAAAGCGGAGACATCAAGAGAGATTCCATGCAAACATATTATTTGGCAATGATGTCATAACCATTGGGAGTTCTGTTTTGTCTGACGGCCGGCGCCGCCGGAAGGGGGAACGGATCAGCCTCATTTTAGCAAGCTCCAATATAATCATGGAATGCCATAATCCAGTGGTCAGGCTGCCTAAAAACACTCACAGCCTACATTTATGCTCAACAGTCTCCATCATGCTGTTTTGAAAACATATGACTTCTTTTTTGCATGCAAGTGATGTGACAGCACAAACTGCAATGGCCCCATTATAATCTACAAAAAAGCCCAAATATGTGTACCCTGTAAACACACTAAATATTTTTGCTGTATTTGAAATTGAGGAAAATGTGGAATTAAATTCAGTATAATCTGAATAAAGACAAAATAGACTACTTAGCCTTATAATAGAGAAAATTGAATAGAAGAACAACAAAATCTATTTTTATTAGTATTATTCATAATACAAGTCTAAAGGTATGCAGATTTCATATAAAAATACATTAGAAAGACAATTGGCAATTACAATTAATGATTAACAAATTAACAAATTCACTAAAATTGCTGAAGCTGAATAGTTACTAGTGGATGACAAGCATGATGTAAGAATTATTAGCCAAACATTGTCATGATATAGGCTTACATAGCTTATATGCTTTTTATTATACAACCCCAAATCAGAAAAATTTGGGAAAGTATGGAAAACGCAAATAAAAAAAGAAAGTAGTGATTTCTAATTTTACTTTGTCTTGTATTTCATTGCAGACAATACAACAAACATTATTTATTGTGTTCTTGTGATTTTTATTGTTTTTTGTTTTGTTTGTTTGTTTGTTTGTTTGTTTGTTTGTTTGTTTTTTTAAATAAATATTTAACCAATTTTGGTTCTTGCAACACATTTAAAATAAGTTGGAACAGGAGTAATTTAGGGCTAGTAATCAGGTAAATCGGATAAATAATGATGTGATTTGAAACAGGTGATGTCAACAGGTAATTATGATTTGGTACAAAAGCAGCAACCAAGAAATTGAAGAAAATCTAGTCCTTTAGGATCAAAGATGGGCCGAGGATTGCCAGTTTGCCAACAAATACCTTAGAAAGTGATTGAAATGCTTAAAAACAATGTTCCTGAAAGAAAGATAGGAAGACATTTGGATAGTTCACCTTCAACAGTGCATAACATAATTAAAAGATTCAAGGAATCTGGGGGGTTTAAAGGACAATGGCGCAAGCCTAAGCTGAACAACCGTGATCTCCTATCCCTCGGGCGGCACTGGATCAAGAATTCTCATTCATCTATAAGTGATTTCACCACATGGGCTGAGAACTACTTTAGGAAACCTTTTTACCACAATGCGTAGTTACATCCACAAATGTCAGTTAAAACTGTACTGTGTTTAAACATTTAAACTGTAATGTGTTTAATAGATGTCTAACCATACTCAAAACCTTTCCCTCTGGGTTCTTTAAGTTACTATTTATCATTATTAAATTATTATTTTATGACAGAAGAAATACGTATGTGCTATAACATGTTTCTTTTTTTTTCTTTTCTTTTTCCAGTGTAACCATAACGTGAAGTCACCATTGCTGTGCGAGGCTCAAATAAACCGCGATGACTTTCACAGTAAGTACCTTTTTAACAATTGAGTTTGTTTATTCCCTATCAGTCTCAAATTCTGCTAGCTTGAAGATGTAACTTGTGTTAAGTGGCTTTATTAAGAGCTGCCATGAGTCGTGACTCATTGTAATGCTGACAGGTGAGGCGTTTCTCCTGTTCCCATTGTTATATGTTAACAGTTATCAGTTGTACTGTAGCCTTATACATTTACTATGAAACTAATTATTTTGTAAAACACAACTCTGCCTTATAGATATTCGGCTTGAAAATATTAAACATTGATTTGTAGGGGTTCTTAAAGAGATAGTTCACCCAACAATGAAAAGTTACTCGCTATTTACTTATTGACTTCCATAGTAGAAAAACAGATGCGATGGATGTTTTGTTACCAGCTTTCTTCAGAATTTATTCTTTTCTGTTCACCAGGAGAAAGAAACACAAACGGGTTTGGAACAAGTGAAGGGATAGTAAATTATGACAGAAGTTTCCGTTTTGTGTGAAACAAAATCCTGTTGCTGTTTTTTTGTCTTCTGACTTTATTTACTCACCATCTAGTTGTTCAAACTTGTAGAAGATTCTTTCTTTTGTTGAACACAAAATATGATGTTTTGAAGAATTGCTGTAAAAAAAAAAAAAACAGGTGCCTGGCTATAATGACTTATATTTTACATGTGAATATGCAATTTACCACACAGTGTTCTCACAGTATGGAAAGTTAATTACTATACTGTTACTATGCTAATAATTACGTAAACAACCACATTCTTCCTTGAAAACACTTAATTACATTTTGTGACCCAACAGGAGTAGTATTTTTGAAAATTATATTAATGACATGGAATTTGTATATGTAGACTTGGTATTGGCATTGCTATTTTATATTTTGCACATACATGGCCTTTGGAAAACCACACAACTACAACAAAGATGGAAATTCTTGAAACCGTAAGTAGCAGCATGATCAAATCTAAGAGACCTGTCAACTGTGTTGAATGTCTGCTATCCTGGAAGAGGAGATGGTGCTCAACAACTTACCAGACTTTTTTGCTTTCTGGACTTTTCTACTCAACGTGGAGTACAAAAATCACTTTCCAAATATGTTCACATGGTAAATATTTGAAGATACATCCAAGGGGAAGTTTTCCCCCCTTTTTCATGAGACTTTTGTGAGTTTTTTTTCTGTTCTGCAAACAGTTGTGTAAATGTAATTTCATGAGTTCAGCGTACCTTTTGTGGAATGGTAATATTCCGGTGAAATTACGCTAAACAATGGTTGAAGTAACCCCCCCAAAAATTTACATTTTATGGTGTTTTTGAAAAATTTTTTTTGCATGTCAACGTTTTAATTACACCAGATTTTTGTATTATGCGAAAATGCATGGCTTAGTAAGGTTTACTTTGTTAAAATGTTCATGGTATTTGTTATTTTAAATTATTTTCAGAATAGTGCTTGTTAAATAAAAATAAATAAATGTGGCAGTGTTTAGTGTATCATTATTTTGTATATTTTAATATTCATTTCTGTTGGGACAATAGAAAATAAACAATTCAGTAAAGTTGCTTTAGCAATGTAAATTCACCAATATACATTTTTAAATTAAGTGAAACCAAAAAAGCCACCTACAACAATTGAAAAATTTCAATTGGGCCATTAACATGATTGGGCAGGCTTGATGGTTTTTCAATTGGCTCAACAAATTATTTCTCATTGAGCAATTGTTAAGAGGCTGTTGCTACAATTGAGAAAAAGCAGTGTGCCGAATTTGAGTTGGGGCAGTAAAAATTTTTTTACAGTGTGTGTGTTAAAAGGTGAGTTTGACACCTGTGCTCTAAAGCAGTGGTCCCCAACCTTTTTTCACCATGGACCGGTCAACACTTGACAATTTTACCGTGGACGGGGGGTTGGGTTTGGGGGTTTTCATTGGTTGCTAGGTGACCATCAATCGTTTTCTCAGAGGATGACAAGCTGACAAAACATTGCTGTTACTCTGATACAAGTTTTATTTATGGAGAAAATTACAAATCACTGCAGTGTTTGGGTGTTCTGTGTTTGTCTGAGATAATTAGTCTACCGAAATGTGTATATTCCATACAAAGTATGAAGCTGATCAGTCAGTTCTTGTCGCTCGCAGCATTCATTCAACTGGGTGAGTTTGGAAGGCATGAGCGCGTCACGCCATTGATAATAACGAACTTGCGCGAACTCTAGAAAAGATGCGATATGCGAACGGCCCCTAAAAGGCCGCCGTCATCTGCAATCTCCAGCAGTTGATCTTCTTGCACAGATATAGTGGATTCACCTGATTTGTTGACAAATGGGTTGCGGATCTATTCCTTGGCAGTTCGTGGGTCCTTCACTGGGCCTTTTCTCCTTTGCGAAGAAACTTTCCAAAGACATCTGTTTCTTACTTATTTTGCTACTTGTGGGTTAAATTTGGGAACTCAAGTGACCAAGATGTAAGCGAGAGAATACAATAATAATTTTGTAGATTTTTTTATTTTTCAAATAAAAGATTGCTCAGACTCAGATAATAAATAAAACGGAAATAATTAATGATTTCTAGTGCGGCCCAGTACCAATTGATTCACTGACCGGTACAGGTCCGCGGCCCGGTGGTTCTCCTTATCCCAGGGTCTCCATAATCCTGGACCCAGCCTGTATCTTGAGCAAATGCTGTGGTGATCATGGATGAGTGGAGAGTGTACAAACTCATAATGTGATAATTGCATGTAATGTAAAAACTGCAAATAATTTAATAATTATTGAATGAATTGTTCATAATGTAATAATTTTCTGAAAGTGTTATAAAATATTGATCTCATATTGTAATAACTATTATTACATTATGAGAAATGAATTATATTATAAACTCACCAAAATATTGTCACATTGTCATAACTGTAATAAGCTTTTTAACAATAAAACATTTGTTTAAATTACCTATGAAAATCACCAGATTTAAATATGCATGCAACAATATTAATAACTAGAAATGTACTTTTTCTGGATAAAACTTTATTTTACATTTAAGCTGGGTACAATTAATATATGTTTTTATCATTTCATACTCCTCCATGAACCGCCACCTTATCGTGGTGGAGGGCTTTGAGTGCCTGAGTGATCCTAAGAGCTAATGCCCCTGGTAGGGTCTCCCAAGGCAAAAAGGTCTTAGGTGACAGGTCAGACTAAGTGCGGTTCAAAAATCCCTTATGAATATAACAACAGCAAGGACCGTCACGTCACCCAGTATGGCTCACCTCCATGCACAGCTGGGGCTCTGAAACTCAACTTCTTGAGAAGGGCTGGACTTCCTTCTAATCTGGAGTGAGAGGCGAGAGGCGGCGGGCTGGTGTGGGCTTGCTTATAGCTCCCCAGCTTAGCTGAAGTGTGTTGGAGTTTTCCCTGGTGAACGAAAGGGTCGCCGCACTGTGGTTTATGCCTACAGGCCAAACACCAGTGCAGAGTACCCAGCTTTCTTGGAGTCCTTGGGAGGGGTGCTGGAAGGTGCTCAGAATAAGGACTCTGTTGTTTTACTGGGGGACTTCAATGCCCACGTGGGTAATGACAGTGATACCTGGAGAGGCGTGATTGGGAGGAATGGCCTTCCTGATCTGAATCCAAGTGGTGTTTTGTTATTGGACTTCTGTGCTAATCTGGAGCTGTGGCCGTAAGGTCTGTGGTGCCTGTTGAGGCGGCAATCCACGAACCCGTTGGTGGAAACCAAAAGTAAGGGATGCCGTCAAGCTGAAGAAGGAGTCCTACAGGGCTTGGTTGGCTTGCAGGACTCCAGAGGCAGCTGATGGGTACCGACAGGCCAAGCGTGCTGCAGTACCTCTGGACTGGGCAACTGGGGTGGTGGTATCCATTTTAAGAAGGGGGACTGTAGGGTGTGTTCCAACTATAGGGGATCACACTCCTCAGCCTCCCTGGAAAAGTCCATGCCAGGGTACTGAAAAGGAGGATGGTTGATCCTCGGGTCCAGGAGGAACAATGTGGATTTCGTACAGGCCATGGTACACTGGACCAGCTCTATACCCTCACCAGGGTGCCTGAGGGTTCATAGGAGTATGCCCAACCAGTCTACATGTGTTTTGTGGACTTTGAAAAGGCCTTCGACCATGTCCCTTGTGGCATTCTGTGGGGGGTGCTCTGGCAGTATGGGGTCAGAGGCGCTCTGTTAATGGCTGTTTGGTCCCTGTATGAACAGAGCAGGAGTTTGATTCACATTGCCGGCAACAAGTCATTGTTTCCAGTGCATGTTGGACTCCAGCAGGGTTGCCCTTTGTCACCGGTTCTGTTCATCATTTTTATGGACAGAATTTCTGGGTGCAGCCTAGGACCGGACGGGGTCTGGTTTGGGGACCACAGGATTTCATCTCTGTTATTCGCAGATGATGTTGTTCTGTTGGCTTCATCAGACATGGACCTTCAGCATGCACTGGTGCAGTTTGCTGCCAAGTGTGATGCGGCTGGGATGAGAATCAGCAAGTTCGAGGCCATGGTGCTTCACCGGACAAAGGTGGCTTGCCATCTCCAGGTTGGGGGAAAGTCCTTAGCACAGGTGGAGGAGTTCAAGTATCTTGAGGTTTTGTTCACGAGTGAGGGAAGGATGGAACATGAGATTGACATGTGGATCGGTGCAGCAGCAGTAGTAATGTGGTCAATGTACTGGTCCGTTGTGGTAAAGGAGGTGAGCCAAAAGGCAAAACTCTCAATTTACTGGTCAATCTATGTTCCTACTCTCACGTATGGTCATGAGCTTTTTCCACATCGAGAGAAGCCAGCTGAAGTGGTTTGGGCATCTTTTTCGGATGCCTCCTGGACGCCTACCTAGGGAGGTGTTCCAGGCATGTCCCACCGGGCAGAGGCCTCAGGGAAGACCCAGGACATGCTGGAGGGACAATGTCTCTCGGCTTGCCTGGGAACGCCTCGGGATCCCACCCAGGGAGCTAGAGGAAGTATGTGGGGAGAGGGAAGTCTGGGGTTCCCTCCTGAGACAGCTGTCCCTGCAACCCGGCCCTGGATAAGTGGAAAAAAATGAATGAATGAATGAATGAATGAATGAATGAATGCAAAACACAAATTCCACGTCACCACTTTCATTTTTCACTTTTTTTAGTAGCTCTGGCAGAAGCCATTCTTGGAGCTCAGTTTGCGACATTGACGGCTATGGCAGCAGTAGTTCTGAGTTTGTGAACTGGTGAAGATCATCTTGTTAGCTGGTGAACTGGTGTCTGCAATTTTGTGAGCTGTAAAAGAAATCAATTAATCAGTCTGGAAGGTTTGTGTTGTTAAAAATGTCCCGAAATGTGATTATGTGATCCTCGAGGGAATTAAAGACTTAAAAACAACTACTGACTACAAGAGGCTAAGACAAGAGGGCATATATTTAGTGTGGGAGACAATGGGGTGACAAGCAAATGAAGAGACAAGCCAGTGGAGAAAATAAACAAACAGGGCAACTAATAAGAGTAACAGAGGAAACAAGGGTGAGCTAAGGTGATGGGAATGGGGTGAATGCAGAGTTCACATGACTTTTCGAAGTACAGGGAGGAGTTATATACCATAATATTACAATAAATAATCTTCACCATAACATTAAACAGAAACAAAGCAGAAACTGAAGCAGCAGCACATTGCAAAATCATTTATTGACATTGTGTGCATTTTCAAGAAAGACAAAGTTGTCAGTGATTGTTTCTGTTGTAGTCATACAGTGCATATCCTCCTGCCACTGATCCATTATGCAATGTGAACACTCAGCAACTGAATGCTACCTCAGACAGTCATACAGTATGAACTCGGCATAAGGAAATTCATGTGAAATGTTCTATGTGTATGTATACACAGTGCTCAACATGAATGACTACACCCCATTTTGAAAATTAATAATTTATATATTTTGGTGCATTTGAACACAACAGATTTATTTAACAGATATATTTATAAAAAATAATATTTTAGTCACCGAACATTTAAATTCATGCAAAAGATTGGAAAAAAATTACAAACTACAAAATTTCAACAATTTTCTTTCTTTTTTTTTCTCTTGAATGACGCTTTTAAAAAAAAAAAATTATTGAAGATTTTTCATTAACATAAATTTGGGTGTACTAATTTTGGACCGTTATCATAAGTTATTTTGTTAGATTAGCTACAGATTTGGCTTCAGTACTGACTAATCTAATGTATATGCACAAATATAATATTGTATAGAAATTATTAATTTAAGTGAGAGTTTTGTAAGGGGTGTACTCATATATGTTGAGCACTGTGTATATATATATCAACATAGGCTCATTCTGAAAACGTAGCCCTATATACATTTTTGGAGATCGTGAATTATGTATCCAGAAGTATGTATGGCTGCATTTATTTTTTAAAACGAATGCTATGGGGTGGTATGACGCTGTTCCTTATCACATTTACCAGCTGACCGCTTACCTCTGTGTGGACAGCTTTCCTGGTGTTACCAGTTTGTCCAGTTAGCTCGCCATGTACGTCGATGGACTTGATGCTCGATGGAGCACATTTTATTTTTAACCAATATAGCTCCAAGGAACAGGAATTTTAATTTGTTTTTTTTTCTTTTTCACCTCCCCTTTTCTCTCCACCTTTGAGTGCTGTGGATCTTTCTTCTTACAGGAACAGGAATATTAATTTCTGTTTTTTCTTTTTCACCTCCCCTTTTCTGTCCACCTTTGAGTGCTGTGGATCTTTCTTCTTAAAAAGCAAAAGTTTGAGTTATTCAAGCAGCATCCACATCTTTGTGAGGAATAAGGGCTGTATTGTTGGTCGCAGGTGTGTGCTTGTGCCAGTTGCCCTCAGTATAAGAGAACAATGCATTGTGTAAGTGGACACCCCGAGTCAGTGTACAGAAGTGAGAGAGGCAGATAGGGTGAGATTACACTGCGTAAGACTCTTCACAGAAAGATGAACAAAATAGAAACATGTGACTTAATGTATTAGTAATATGAACGTCCAAGAAACTTGTCAGTTAGTAAATGCTTACGGTCTGTAGAACTGCCCTACTGTGTATTCAATTCTTCAACATTTACATTCATATTATTATTACTGAACTGAAAACTAAAGCTCAAAATAATAATAAAAAACAGCATTTCATGGAACTGAATGTGCCTGATGTACTGGACTTGTTTAAGTGGTGAAATTTCATGCTTGATATTTTATTATTGCCTATTTATCTCTGTAAAACTGCTTTGATATAATCTGCATTATATAAAGCGCTACAGAAATAAAGGTGACTTGACTTGACTTTTAAATGATTTTGTGTCAGCTAACTTTAAACAGCACTCCACCAGCACTGAAGTTTTACAGATCATCAGACTCAAATTCAAGTTCAGTTCATGCAAAATGACTTAACTTCAAAGCTCTGTTTTAAATCCATATTATGAATTAATGATCAGTTAATGCATGCAACTAACTTTAACTACAACCAGCCGATTCGAATGTTATTACTCGATTGAATGGGCGTTATCAGTGGTTATCAGTTGATAGATATGGGCCAATACGGGCCTTCTGCGCCACTAGTAGGCTCAGAAGGCTGTTATCATGAATCGACATGGTTAATCAGCTATAGATCACATACGGCTGCGGTCGGAAGTTAACAAGAATTATTTATATTATTTATTAAATTTCCCATTAATTGTATTTTATTA
>CAIGQV010016663.1:6281747-6311395 GCA_903798115.1 Danio jaintianensis | reverse complement strand
TTATATTATTTATTAAATTTCCCATTAATTGTATTTTATTAACGTCTACCCCATCCCTAAACCCAACCGTCACAGTAATGTACAAACAGATCTGGAGTCTTCTCTATTAGTATAGCTGATTAACCATGTGGATGGATGATAACAGCCTTCTGAGCCAACTAGTAGCCCTACTAACTCATATCTATCAGCTGATAGTAATAACGCCCATTCAATCAAGTGATATCATTCGAAGCGGGTGCTACAACGAGTCACAAGAGTCACAACATGTACTAACAAGTAATTAAGATAGCTGTTATTCACGTTGTTAATTAATGTATTAATTAACATTTAAGTTTAAGCTAAATGTAACCAACATGAACTCATGAGCTGTTAATGTATAATTATGTTATGACTTTACTTGGAGGGGGACATCACCATTGACTCATCCTTACTTATGAGCTCCTGTGTTTAAATTGTTGACAGAACACTTTTCTATTGTTATTCAGTGTAAACGCACTAGACGGATGTGCATAAGGAGTTCATGAGTAGTTAAGAATGGGTTAATGATGATGTGCCCATACAAGTAAAGTCACAGCTCATGAGTTCTTGATTGTTAAATTAAGCATAAACTAATGTGGTAATTAATACATTAATTAACAAGCAACCATGTACTAACAAGTAATTAAGGCATATATATAATATAAAAATATGCCAATATTTTGGAGTGCATATTATGAAAAATACTAACCCAGGCTCATTCTGAAAATGTACCGCTATATACATTTCTGGAGAGCACCAAATACGTCCCAGGAGCTACATTTTTTTGCAGTTTTTGTTTTTGCAAATCCACCAGAGGTCGATGTGTATGCATTTTCAGATCTCAAATTTCTCTCACGAGTGGGATTCTCGCCTGCTATTCTCGGACAAATCCACCAGAGGCCGCTGTCGACTGACCGATCGACTGACCCACCCTCCTCCTTCCCTAAAACGAACCAATAGTGTTTTCAAAAGCACCCATTGACCCGCCCATCCCCTTCCCTAAACCCAACGACAGTTTTAAAAAGCAATCCAGAAAAAGAAAAGCCCTTACATGATTTTTACCATGTTTTTCAGATTTTACCACATTCGCAACCAGTTATTTACATGTTTTTTTTTTTTTGGCTTCTGTTTTTGTCTTACCTGCTTTCTGGAGCCATTCTTCGCCAGACTCGAACCCCGTCATCGTGGTCAACTCCTCTCTGCGTCTCAAGTCCGCTGAAGTACATGGCGAGCTAACTGGACAAACTGGTAACAGCAGGAAATCCATCCATACAGAGGTAAGCGGTCAGCTGGTAAATGCGAAAAGGACGTAGCGGCGCGGCGTCTTACTGCCCCGTAGCGTTTATTTTAAAGACGAAATGCAGCCATATGTACTTCTGGCTAATTCGCAATCTCCAGAAGGGCTATAATTTCAGAATGAGCCTATGTTGAAAAATACTGACTGCAAAAATCTGTCCGGATATACACACACTGTGAGATGTGGCTAGTTGAACTGAAACCAATATTTAAATACAGCTATGAAATAGAGCAAAGGAGCAGGAAAGTAATAGATTTAGGGTGCACTCACACTACACACGGTTGCCTTTAACTGTGCCTGGGGTAGATTTGACCTTCTGTGCCTTAGCATGCTTACGTCATCAATGATGCGACTGTTCAGTTTAACAGAAAGGGAAGTGCTCTCACTCAGTAATGGAGATTGCTTTAGTTATATTATTTTGTATTATTTTGAGTCATTTGGGATGCAGTGACACACAATCAATTTTTTTGCTGAACAGATCCATGGAGCACTCACACTTGTCAAACAAACCGAGTTCTGGGGGTCAAACGGGCCCAGGCACGATTTGGATAGCCTAGTGTGAGTACAGTCTTATAGGAGTTTTTGTGTTGGTGGCAATAGATAAAATTTGCAAGTGTTATCATCACTATCACAGAATTTAAGTTTAAAGCTGAAAACTTATAACAAGAAGTTGAAATTCATCTGACAACCAGCAAAGAAAAAACTAAACAGCATCCCTTCCAGTGCTCTCAGTGGTCCAATATTAGTTTGTTTGTTGTTTGTTTTATTTGACAAAACTTGAAACAATATACAGACAAGTACAATAGGCCTGATACATACACATTTCAAAACTGTCAAATAGGGTTGTCAAAAGTATCAAATTTGGTACCAATCGGTACTGAAATTTTAAAAACATCCATTTCCTGCCCATAATTGATCACTGTTGAGCATGTTCTGAAACACTGAACAACAGATATGACTGTAATTGGCAGGTCATCGTTTTACCACTTTTCACCTCTGTTCACCAAGTGCAAACACAGATACATAGACACTGGAGCATTTCAAAGTCACGTCGATCAGTCGATCTGTCAGCGGATCGCTCATATGTCAGCTCATAGACAGATTAAGCTGATGGACGTGGCTTTGAAATGCTCCAGTGTCAGCGTTTCTGTGTTTGCACTTGATCAACAGTGGTAAAAAGTGGTAAACCGATGACCTTCAGGGGCAATCAATGCTCAACAGTGCTTGAAGAAGATCTTATTGGGGTGCCTTGTTTGTTTTTAGAAGCAGATCGGCAGGAACACTTGTAATGAGTGTGTCTTAAATTCAAAGTGAGGAAAGAAGGGAACTGAGGAGTTTCACTGTTTGCCTTAACAATTTTATGCAACACTCAGAAGTATTAATGAAAAAAAACGAACTAAAAACGGACCACTTTATCCATAATTTGTGTGCTGTGCGTTACTTCAGCTTGTATGAGTATTGCACTGTTATTTTAGCAAGATGCTAACATTGACCAAGTGGTATTGTTAGTCAACTGTCATTTGTTTCCAGCAGAGTGCTATTTTTGTGTTGTGAGGGTTGATGCCTAGAAAGAGCATTTTATATCAATCACATTGCTGTAGACAGCAGACAGCAATGAGCCCACAAGATTTTTCCACAACGGAGCTGAAATCAGAGCTGTATATCCAAAAGTCTTAAAGTCACTATGAAATCAAATGGACAATTCTTATTTTGGAGAATGTTGCAGTGTCCTCCATAATATGTTTTGTTTTTTAATGATGTGCTCTCATAATGTTTTTGCTCAATTAATGTTAATAGTTAAAAAAAAATTAGTTTGAAGACTTATGACCAGTGTCCTACCTTGTCAGATTGTCCTACCTCCCATTCAAAAAGTAGGTAGCACATTTTGATGACACAATATGCTACCCATCAGATTTTGCTACCAGTGTAAATTTTAACGTGGAGTAGTGTGATATGAAGCTGTAATATTGCCCTAACCTACCTAATTCCTAACCCCAACCTCAGAACCATTCAAATACAGTGTTGGTAGCATAATCTGATGGGTAGGATAAAATGTCAGGACACTGGGTCACACTAAACTGACCGTCAACCATTGGGCTTTGTTGAGAGAGTGCTCTGACTGGTTGTTTAGCAAAGAATAAAGTGAAGTGATGTAGCAAGTAAACAGTTCAAGTCAAGATGGAACACAAAGAGGCCGGCTGTAATTTTGCTACATTTCTCAAACATTTGCAAATGATATGGATTATTAGATTATCAGACATATTTGCAGGAGCAAATCCCTTTGTGGTGAGTGACAATTACTGGGATAATGATACTAAACACTGCTTTGTTTACACTTTGCATGCGTGCGTCAGAAGTTCCAGTTTCCTGTTGTGAATGAAAAATACAAACTACTGCCACCCACGGGTGCAGAAAGACATGTCCTCCCACACAGGTGCAGAACACGCTCTCTCGTTACAGTCAACTACCTGAAATTTGAATGGCCCCACTTTATATTAAGTGGCCTTAACTAATATGTACTTACATTGAAAATAATCATTTGTTACAATGTACTTATGGTGAAAATACAGGTTTTTACATTGCATTTATGATTGATTAAATACATGCATGTAATTACATCTGTAATTAATTTCTGTAATTACATCTTTAATTAAATGTTGACCATCCCTTACATCTTAACCGACCCATAAACCTACCCATACCACCAAACCCGTCCCTAACCCTACTTGTATCACACCTCAAGAGCAGCACAAGTGTTCTGCAAAACATTATGGACACAGTAAGTACATTGTATTTCAATACAAAATCTAAAAAAACACATATATTTTATAGGGTCAATACTACACAGCTCATTATTTGTATGGCAAATTTTTTGAAGTAAAAAAAAAAATTCAGGCTTATGTCATCCATTTTTGAATGTATGTTGCATATTTGTAGGTCTACATGTATGACATATATTTGAAATCAAAACATTAACTTCATAACATTTTATATAATTAGCATGTTGCTTTGCTGTATCTAAGATTTTAAGGAAACATTCTGTTTTTACTTTTGGCTCAACTGAACTTTGGAGAATGTTGTTTTGTTGTCAGCCTGTTAACACTAAGCAGCACATGTGTCTATTTATCATGAATGTAATGTGGAAAACGAGTGATTAAGCACAGTGATGGAAATTTTTTGTGATTAGCTGTTTGTTTTGTAGAATGCAGAGAGAACCAGTTTGGTACTGTCCAAGGCCAAAGCCAGATACATTGTAGCTCTCCTAGACAGGAGTTAGAAAACCAGAACAAGATCTTTCTTTTTCCCACCAGAAATGTGTCTTTCCTGGAGTTTTGCACAAATGTAAGTGTAGGTGCAACTGACAGTTAAAAACACAGTCTCTTACACATTCACTCTGTGAGTGTGTAGCAGGTGTCATCCTGCAGGAATGTTTTAATAAACTACTTTTTTGCTATGCTCTAACCCTTGTCTGACTGAAGTCATTTAAGCAATTTCCATGACAGCGCATAAATACACTGACCAATTAATACGTGACTTATCAATTCATACATGCAACTCATTGCCATGATTTGGTGCAATTGCGTCAGAGTTCGCATCAATCGCGCAGCAGAGCAGACTGTCCTTCTCAAGGGTGATTTATACTTTTAGCTCCACATCGCAATCCTCCGCTGTCAGGCTCACGGTCACCACACTTGACTCTGGAAAGATTTGCGAGGGTGACTGATAATCTGTCCATACACACAGAGACTAACTTTATTTTACATTCTTTCACCAAGCTTCAAGCACAGTTTTGCACACAGAGTGTCACAGTGCACACAGGTTTTGTGACGTCTGTGGGCTTGCCCTGACTTTCAGCATCACGTGTAAAATAATTCCATATTTCACTTCATGAGTCAACTCGGTCCACAAGCTGTAGGGGGTCACTGCATTGTTTTGTCACTATAAAGAAGACATCTGAGAGGACAAGCACAGCTCAACACTCAATGTGCTGTAGAAGCAGTGCGCTGCCCCCACACTGACACTCTGACCCCAAACCCAAACACTCTAGACACAGATTATGTGTGGCGCTTCCCATAATGTGTCAGTCTGTCTAATTGTAGTGCAAATTATCAGTATAGTGAGTGGCAAATTCAGAGGACAGCATTCACAGCACTTCGTGAAAGTAAAGAAGTTATGTTCAGTTGTTCAGTTCCAGCTTTTATACTTCCTGGCTCGATGGGTCACCGCCCAGTTACATTGGATTGATGTGCTTCAAGATGCATATACAGTGCATCTGAAAAGTATTCATAGCGCTTCACTTTTTCCACATTTTTTGGAAATTATTTCAAATTGGATTGAATTCATTTAAAAAAATAAAAAAATAAATAAAAATAAAAAACCTGAAAAATCACATGTACATAAGTATTCACAGCCTTTGCCGTGAAGCTCTAAATTGAGCTCAGGTACATTCTGTTTCCACTGATCATTCTTGAGATGTTTCAGCAGCTTAATTGGAGTTCACCTGTGGTAAATTCAGTTGATTGGACATGATTTGAAAAGGCATAAACCTGTCTATATAAGGTCCCAGGGTTGACAGTGCATGTCAAAGAACAAACCAAGCATGAAGACAAAGGAATTGTCTGTAGACCTCCGAGACAGGATTGTCTCAAGGCACAAGGCTGTCTGAGCTCCAGCGGTCTTCTGTGGAGAGAGGAGAACCTTACAGAAGGACAACCATCTGTGCACCAATCCACCAATCAGGCCTGTATGGAAGAGTGGCCAGACGGAAGCCACTCCTTAGTAAAGGGCACATAGCAGCCCTCCTGAAATTTGCCAAAAGGCATCTGAAACAAAATTCTCTGGTCTGATGAGACTAAAATTGAACTCTTTGGAGTGAATGCCAGGCGTTACGTTTGGAGAAAACCAGGCACAGCTCATCACCAGGCTAATACCATCCCTACAGTGAAGCATGGTGGTGGCAGCATCATGCTGTGGGGATGTTTTTCAGCAGCAGTAACTGGAAGACTCAGGATAGAGGGAAAGATGAATGCAGCAATGTACAGAGACATACTGAATGAAAACCTGCTTCAGAGTGCTCTTGACCTCAGACTGGGGCGACGGTTCATCTTCCAGCAGGACAATGACCCAAAGCACACCACCAAAATATCAATGGAGTGGCTTCACAACAACTCGGTGAATGTCCTTGAGTGGCCCAGCCAGAGCCCAGACTAAATCCTATTGAACATCTCTGGAGAGATCTGAAAATGGCTGTACACTGTCGCTTCCCATCCAACCTGATAGAGCTTAAGAGGTACTGAAAAGAGGAATGGGCAAAAATTCCCAAAGACAGGTGTGCCAAGCTTGTGGCATCATATTAAAAACAAACTTGAGGCTACATGACCTCTGCTCGGATTGAAAGTAACTTTGTTTTAAGAACTGCAATTTTTTGTTGAAGTTTGTGGCAGTTTATGAAGCAGGGAAATTCTGAACCAGAGGCATTTTCACAGCCATCTGTTTTTTTTCCCATCTTAGGGATGTAATGCTGGTGTCGGGAGGTTGTCTAGTCGACGATTCCGCTTTATGTTAGTAAAGTTCTATTCTAGAAAGTTCATAGATTCAATGGTGATCTTTAAGCTGTGTCATTTGAGCACTGTAGTTAAAATCAGAATTTAAAATATAAAAAACGAGTGCAAAGAATGGAGCGGTAAAATAAATAGTAGCAAAGGAGTAAGAAAGAAGTGGAGAGTGTGACAACAGGGGTTGGATCCAAATGCAGCTTTATTGGAGTAGTCAGGCAGGCAATAGTCAAAACGGGCAGACAGTCATACAAATATCCAAAGCGTAAACAATGAAACAGGCGAAAGGGGTCAAGACGGGTGGCAAACAATCATTCAATTAAATTCAATTCATGTTTATTTATATAGCGCTTTTACAATGTAGATTGTGTCAAAGCAGCTTAACATAGAAATTCTAATAAATTGAAAATGTGTCAGTCTAGTATTCAGAGTTGCAGTTCAGTTTAGTTCAGTTCAGTGTGGTTTAAATTTCACTGCTGAAAGTCCAAACACTGAAGAGCAAATCCATCGATGCGCAGCTCCACAAGTCCCAACCAAGCAAGCCAGTGGCAACAGTGAAATCATCAAATGGTATAAACAATCCAAGGGTCAAAACAACACAGAAAGGCAAAAACAAGAAGAGACGCTTTGCAATGTCCAAAACAGTAGAACTAGACTCAGCCCTGGCTGATTGAGAGTGTGGAGTGTTTATAGTCTTTGTAATCAGTGATGATGCACTGCAGCTGTGTGTAATCAGAAGGTGAACTAAAACCAGCGTGTGACTGCAGGGCATGATGGGATTTGTAGTTTGGGTAAATGACAGGGAGTGCTTTCCAGCAGCCATCAAGGGCAACACCGCTGACAATCATAACAATTACAGAACAGCATTTCCTAAGTGTGGGGGCGGCACGGTGGCTCAGTGGTTAGCACTGTCGCCTCACAGCAAGAAGGTCGTTCGTTCGAGTCCCGGCTGGGCCAGTTGGCATTTCTGTGTGGAGTTTGCATGTTCTCCCTGTGTTGGCGTGGGTTTCCTCTGGGTGCTCTGGTTTCCCCCACAGTCCAAAGACATGCACTATAGGTGAATTGGATGAACTAAATTGACCGTAGTGTGTGTGTGTGTGTGTGTGCGTGCGTGCGTGCGTGCGTGCGTGCGTGCATGCTTGCATGCGTGAATGCGACGTATGGATGCAGCTGGAAAGGCATCCGCTGCGTAAAACATATGCTGGAATAGTTGTCGGTTCATTCCGCTGTGGTGACCTCTGATAATTCAGAGACTAAGCCAAAGGAAAATGAAGGAATTAATTTCCTAAGTGTGGTATTTTATCTTGACTACAGATAGGAAGGTGGTATTACAGAAACATCTTAACGTGACAAAAAAATCATAAAATCTGCCTTAACTTTAGGGCAACCCGACAGGTGTCCTAACTTCTAAATTATAATACTCTATACTCATAATTGCACTGTCCAACAATGGCATAAAACATTTATTGATGATTGAAAATTAAGAACGATAACATTTGATAGTAGAAAGACTCTTGGTGGCCCTGAAGATGTATTACATTTCTATGATAAAACACTTTAAAAAGTAACTACAGACTGCTTAACATAATATTAAAGTTATGTAATTATAATTCATTCATTCATTCATTCATTCATTTTCTTTTTGGCTTAGTCCCTTTATTAATCTGGGGTCGCCACAGCGGAATGAACCGTCAACTTATCCAGCATATGTTTTACGCAGCGGATGCCCTTCCAGCTGCAACCCATCACTGGGAAACATCCATACACACTCATTCACACACATACACTACGGACAATTTAGCCTACCCAATTCACCTATAGCGCATGTCTTTGGACTTGTGGGGGAAACTGGAGCACCCGGAGGAAACCCACGCGAACACGGGGAGAACATGCAAACTCCACACAGAAACGCCAACTGACCCAGCCGAGGCTCGAACCAGCGACCTTCTCGCTGTGAGGCGATCGTGCTACCCACTGCGCCACCATGACGCCCATAATTATAATTATAAATATAATTATTATTGGTATTTTTTATAAAAGGTGAGGAAGACCAACAATAAGAAACTTTCTGTTTTATGCCCCCTGGACCCCAGGTAGGTTGCAACAGGACCTATTGTCAGGAGACAGACTGACAATGGAATCACTTGTTTGATCACGTGTTTAGTTCTGGGTTTTTTAAAGTCGACTCCAATTCTCGAATTTCTAATTTTGGAGTCAGTGGAATTGACTCCTTGACTTCATTTACTTTCATTGCAAGGATTACTTATTTTACAGCATATTTTAGCTGTCTGATTTAGATAATTTAGAATGACATGCACTGTAAGGTGGCATGGTGGCTCAGTGGTCTGCACTGTCGCCTTACAGCAAGAAGGTCGCTGATTCAAGTCCTGTTATTCGAGTTTGCATGTTCTCCCCATGTTCGCGTGGGCTTCCTCTGGGTGCTCCGGTTTCCCCCACAATCCAAAGACATGCGCTATAGGTGAATTGGATGAACAAAATTTGCTGTAGTGTATGAGTGCGTGTGTGAATGTGTGAGTGTATGGGTGTTTCCTAGTACTGGGTTGCGGCTGGAAAAAATGCATATGCTGCATAAAACAATTGACGGTTCATTCCGCTGTGGCGACTCCTGATAAATAAGGGACTAAGCCGAAGGAAAATGAATGAATGAATGAATTACATGCACTGCATTGCCTCCAAATGGTTAATATGTTCTATGCATTGTCTAATTTTGGAGACAGATGGGTGTAAAACATAATTTTATTATTGAAATATTTAATGAAAAGAAGAAGTGAGAACATAAGTGAGAAATAAAGAAAAACACCCCAAGTGAGTACTAATCAAACTGGAAAAGTGGACAGGCATGCAGGGCAGCCCCATAATTGGAGTTGTTCATTTCTGTAAGTTTTTGAATGGCAACTAACCGATCAATAACTGAATAAAGTGAATAACTGAATAACTGAATAAAGAGCTTGATTGTTGTTGTGGCCAATCATCTTTAAAACCAAAATGCAAAGAGGTGTGCTTCATAGCAATTTGAAAGTGACAGCAAACTTTATCCCACGACACTACTTAAAATAGCCTACAGAGCACTTGTGGTCTTGTGGTCATGAAATTCAAAAGCAAAAGTGTAAAACATGTGAACACGCATTTAAATCGGGCACCTTCGGTGTTTATTGTGCTTGAGAATGTGCAGTATAACTGTAGTATGTAATTGGGTTTTAAAAATTAGACTATTTTGGAGTCATCTCCCCATACCTAGAATCACTATTTTATCAGTTTCTACAGTTTAAAGTGAGTAGTGTGTCAATGGTGCTCCACGGCCAGGTTCGCTACACTGTCAAGCCAGGGAAACCATCAAATCATGTTACAAACAAGAGGAAACTGAATTTGTGATGAGTTTAAGCTTAAGTCTGTTTGTTTATGTGCAACTCACATCCCTGCCTTTGTTTAGAAGAACTGGAATTTTTTTGTCCAAAGGAATAATAAAAAGAAAAGTTCTCAGCCAGCCAATGCTCCTGTAGCCGTCTTTCATCAGTGTGTGCTGTAAAACCTCAGAGATGTGTGTCATCTGCTGTGACAGCACTACACCGCTACTTGAACACACAGCAGTGTTGAGTTTGGTGAGGAGATATTTTACACCCCTCATCCTTCAATTATTTTGCTCCTTTAAATCAGGGAGTAAATGACAGGTTTCAAAGCTATATACCCATTTTTGTGGCCTAATTTAATAAAAATAGTTCTATCTGACCTCATGAATTCCTGCCTCTGCCATTCAAATGCAAATCACATGACGACAACCACTTGAATGCCCACTTGAACCACTTGAACTTGTAAGCAAAGAGGCCACTATCATTTTGGGATGATATTTGCTGTTAAAGTTGGGAATTACTTCAGAAGACCACAATCAGATCTTGGCAAACTGTTTTGGAGAATTTTATGTTTCCCCATTCAAAGACATAAGCACTTGCATGCTGAGAGGCATTTGAAAGATGGCCGCCTAGTGAAATGACTTGGCTTGAATGATCATTGATTGTAGTCAAGCAGATTCCACAGTGAGTTGCTTGCTTGAGTACAGGTAGCTTGCTGTAAAACACCACACTCACACTCAAACAGAAGCACACACACATAACCCAGAATACGTTTTGCAAAGGAATGTAACAGAGTTATGAGCCATTTTACTCATGGGGACCAAAAAAAAAATATCCCCCACGTTACAAAATTTTTGGTATTGCTATCTTCGTGTATTGCTAAACTTCCATTGTTTGTGCACCAACCTAACAAAATTTTCATTAAACTAAACCTAACCCAGCGCTAAACCTAACCCATACAGTAACTTATTTAGATTTTCATATAAACATCATTTAGTATTTTTCATAACCACTGGACATTTGGCACACCCAATGTAGGCAAAATCTGACCCAAAAACTCACAAACATTACATATCATATCGGATTAGATATTATGAAAGGATGTTTGACAATGGGTTTCTAAATAATTTTTGGTGGAACTGTATGTATGCCATTTGGTGTCCAATATGAAGTGATTAAAGCACTGGTCCTGTCTGCCTATGATACATAAGGCTGATGGTTTGGATGGCAGCTAATTAAAGTGTGCAGGCCCAGCAGGGGTGCCTCAGACGCCGAAGCACGGCTGGGCCATGATTGATTTCGACTGTCATGACACTCAGCTGGGCATCAGCATGCCCTCCCGAATAAAGGATTACAACGTCTAGCCATAACTTTCCATGGCATTGTTTGCCCTGACATCAAAGCACAACAGGGCACATTAGCATTTTTAATCAGTTGCAGGGCTCCAAGCTGGCACAGGATGCCAGATCGCTTTCATCAGTGCGGCCGCGACAGCCACCCACCCTCCCCCAACCCCATTACGCTCTCGCTTGCAGGAAAGCCAAGCAAAATGACTCCATTTGAGCGAGCAAAGTGACCCGTCGCAGGAAATTAGTGAGACCCTTCTATGTGCATCATGTGTTTCAGTGAGCATCTGTGATGTTCATCCTGCAGTGGCAGATGGGAACAAAGAGAAAGTGTCCTTTCATGTAAATCTAAACTTTGTCTCCGATCTCAGATTTTCCCCATAATTAATTAAATAAAAAATACAAAAAACAAATGAGACTTGAGAGAAGAATTCAAGAATTCAAAAAGGAATAATTCAAATTGGGATGAAGATTTTGACATGGTTTTAATTGCCGTGGCGGACCGTGCATTTTACATGAATCTTAATACCATCCTAATCACACCACGGCAATAGAAACCATAAATATTACTCAAAAAAAGTTAGAGTCTAACAGGGCATTGAATCACAGACAGGTAACTCATTTAGCTACAATAAATGCTATTAGGCTATTATCGCAAGAAACCCAATAACAAATTCCAGGTGCCAATACACAATTATAGGTGAAACATCTAAAACAGTAGTTATTCTCTACCATTCTTATTCTACTGTATTATTAATAAATTTGTCTTGCAAATATAATCAGAATACTACAGCAATTACAAATTTTAGAAATGAAAATAAACCTAATGTAGCATGCTCAAGTGGTTTTTCATCTTCACGATGAGTCTTTCACAGTCTGTGGTAATTTAGTAGGGCAAGACTAAATTAATTTGTGTTTATGTTGGCAAAAGTTGACAGTATAATACTGTGAAAAAAAAAAAACATATTTACAGTTATGCTGATTGGTAGGTCCGAACATCCAATCAATGGACTAGAAAATGCTAACGTCGCATGCCTGCAAGATGGCCCCAGTGTAGCCCCCTTGAAATCTGATTGGTTAAATCTGAACTGAACTAAACTGAACTTCAACTCTGAAAACTGGACTGAAGCAGTTTGTCATGGTTCATGGGTCTGTGTTCTTTCTGTGTTGCGTGCTTGTGTGTAAGTTGAATGCGTGGCTGTTTGGGTCTGTCTTTACCTGTCGGCATCTGTCCTGTCATGTGGATTTGCTGTTTCTGGTGAATTCTCCATTGCTTAGCAACGCTCAGCTGATTCATCAGCACGCTACAGCTGTTGTGCATTACCATGCCTATATCAAGTAGGGGCTTCAGTTACCCCTTGTCAAAATTAGATCTCCGCAATGCAGAGGGGCCGGCTGATCTGCAATGTGGGATCAAGGATGTCCCTCCTGTCGAGCCATGATTATTCCTCCGGGCCCTACCCCTTCCAGTCTACCAGTTATTGTAGCGTAACACCCCGGCACCTGGAATTCAGAATTTGGTGGACCTGATACACCTCCTTGCCATCAACGATAAGGGGTGGACGGGTCTGATCACCAACTGCCACCTCCCTCTCCTCCTCGACTGGACCAGTAGCGGGTTTGTGCAGTGACATATGAAAGGTGGGAGAGATGAGATAATGGTAAGGTAACAGAATGTGATATGATACAGGACTAATTTGTTTGATTATTTTGAATGGACCAATGTACCTGGGGCTGAATTTCTTGCATAGAAGTCTTAGTTGAAGATCCCGAGTGGATAGCCATACCCATTGTCCTACAGTGTATGTGGGGTTGGGACAGCGGTTACGATCAGCCTGTTCCTTGGACCGTCTGACAGCACTTTGCAAGTGATGGTGAGCCAGATTCCAAGTGAATTCACTTCTGTGGCATCTATTGCGGGGAGTTCGGTTGATTCCCGACCTGGGAAACAAAGGGGGTTGAAATCCGAGTACACACTGAAATGTTAGTTAGACCAGTGGCTGGTTAACAATTCCAATCTGCTTGTTTATTGTAACAGTAAGTCCTTAAAAAATGTGACACTTCTTGGTTCAGTCTTTCAGTTTGACGACTAGATTGTGGATGATACCCTGACGTAAGACTAATGTTAATGACCAGGTTTTTAAAGAACGCTAATTAAACTGTCCGCTATCTGAGACTATGTCCTCTAGTAAACTGTAAAACCGGAAGACATTATTGCAGAGCATTTCAGCAGTTTCCATGGCAGAGGAAAGTTTGGGAAAGGTATTAGTCTTTACGCTTTAGAAAATCTGTCGACCACTGTTAAGATGGTGGTATTACCTTGTGACGGTGAGAGGTTGGTGATGAAATCCACGGCTATGTGAGACCAAGGTCAATGCAGAATAGCTAGAAGTTAGAGTAACCCTGCTGGTCATTGAGGGGATGGCTTATTCATGTTACAGATGGTGCATCTTTGGATGAATTTTGTGGTGTTTGCTTGCATTGTGGGCCACCAATAGTGATTTTGGAAAAGTTGTAATGTACCTGTGATACCTGGATGACCATAACTGGGGTTCGAGTGGACTATATGTAATAGTTTGTCTCTGATCCTTCACTGGATGAATGTCTTATCTTGAGCGCAATAGGGTGGTGTCAGTTCTTGTACTTGACCCTGCATGATTTCAGTTGTAATGTCTCAGCATGTAATGGATAGGCATGAGGACCAGCGTGTGGTTAAGGATTGGTTCATTACTGAGTTCTGAAGCTGTGTCTTCAAACTGTCTGGATAGTGCGTCTACCTTGGTTTTCTTAAATCCGGGGCGATAGGCTACTGAGAATTTGAAACAGGAAAAGAATAATGACCATCTTGCCTGCCTGGGATTAAGTCTCTTTGCGGTGCAGATGTATTCGAGGTTTTTATGATCCGTAATAACTGTGAACTCATGCTTCGCTCCCTCAAGCCAATGTCTCTACTCCTCCAATGCAGCCTTCATTGTTAACAATTCTTGATTCCCCACATCATAGTTTTGTTCCACAGAGTTGAGCTTGAGAAGTATGCGCATGGGTGAAGTACATTATTTGAATCTTGATGCTGTGATAAGACTGCCCCTATGCCTGTATTAGAAGCGTCGACTTCAACTATAAAGGTTTTCTCTGGGTTTGGGTGTGATAGAAGGGGGGCCGTTGCAAAGCGATCCTTTAGATGTATGAAAGCTAATTTTGCCAATTGTTCCATTTCAAACGTTTACCTGATTTCTTGGTCGTAGATGTGAGAGGTGCTGTGATATTGCTGAAGATCCTTATAAAAGCCCAAGAATCTCTGCAGTTTCTTTATAGTGTTGGGTTTTGGCCAGTTTAATACTGCGTTTACCTTTTGATAAAAAATTATTGTCCATGAGATTTCCCGCAGCTACGGAATCAGTCATAGCGGGAACAATAATATGATGCTGGTTGAACAAGGGTACAAGTATTTGATCCAGTGATTTCCCCTCATCACGACAGGCGAGTTCAGTCTGTAACTTTGTCCTTAACCCCTTACGGTATAGCACGGTATAGCACCTTGACCATCCTGCTTGAGCAGATAAAGTATAAAATTGTAATGTGAATTCAGCGGCTGTAAGGTTACTTTGATGTAAGGCTAATAGTTACTCCCCAGCATCCTTTCCACCTTCCGGGTGGTCAAACACCTCTCTAAACCTCTCCACAAATGCGTCGAAGGAGTGAAAAGTAGTCATCTGATTATGCTAAATGGCAGTTGCCCAATCCAACGTCAGGAGAGAACATATACAAGCAATTTTACTGTTGTCTGTGGAATATAGTTTCGGTTGTTGCATCACAAGCAAAGTGCATTGCATGAGGAACCCCTTGCATTTGGCTGGGTTGCCATCAAATGTATCGGAAAATGCCAAACAGTGATTAATGGCCAGGACAGGGTTTACTGTTGCTGTGGAAGGAGAAGGTGAGGGAATGACAGGAGGAGGTGGTGTTACAATGTTAAGTCCATGAAGGGCTTTTACCAGTTATTCGGTGACAGAGGTGAGGCGCGCCAGCTGCTGTTGATGTGATGCCAGCACTTGGCCTTGTGCTGATAATTCTGTAGACATCTGCATGATAGCTGCTTCGATAGTTGGCGAAGTCTTCTGTTATGATGGGTCTGACGATGAGTGATCTATTTGCAGTGTCTTTATTAAGTGGAACACAGGTAGACAATCAGAGTGTTAAGATACAGCAGACAATAACAAAGGATAACACTCAAAGTCGGATAACAGACAGGGTCGTGGGCACATGGCAACAGTACATAAATGATGAAACAGGCGATGGTCAGGACAGGCAGCAAAGAATCACAATGGTAAACAATTGAGGTCAGGGCAGGCAGCAAACAATCAGGAACCAGGTAAACAGTCCAAATCAGCAACAGAGAAACAGTCAGAGAGTATGGGAAAACGCTTAGAATTAAGTGCAAATCAAGACTTTGCAAGCAGTGACTGGAGAAATGTGTGAGTGCGTATGAGCTTCAGGTGACCAGCAATCAGAGTCCCGAGTGGGCTTGTGGAAAATGGAGTTCGTGATAGTTCAGAATTCTGGAGAGCGGGACCTCTGCTGGTCAGTGAGGGGATTAGCTGGGGCTGAGTCGGTGACAAATACATCATTGAAATCTCTTCTGGAATTATGCTGGGCACAGTGATAACTCACTGATTTTGGAATACAATGTTTTTTTTTTCCCATCAGCTGGTAGAAACTGTTAATTATATTAAAATAATAATTAAAAATAATCATCATCATAATAGTAACACTATACTAGTTAAACACTAATCATTTATTATGCATTAGCAAATAGTTAATTCATTATTTGTTTGCATTAACTCTATATTAATAGATGTTAGTAAGCAGTTTAAAAATACAGCCACAAATGCTGTATTCTTGACCTATGAGCACATGTATAATGCGCTTAATGATTGTGTTTTCATACTTTAATGATTCATTTTTCATTACTAAATTAAGCATTGCATTACTTACAAACCAGATCATTCAGAATGAGTAAGTAAATGATTAATGAACTATTCAAATCAACATTTATATATCTTATTCTTTTATAGTAAGATGCTTACATGTATAGTTTCTAGATATTTCCAAGGTGTCACGCAACCCAGCATAAAGTTTGTCTGTATTTGCATTATTTGGACAGGGCAAAGGTTTTTCTGAACAGCTGCACTGAAGGCAAATATGGGTCAGATCCCCTTCCCACAACAAACACCTGAGAGTCAAGGGGGGGAACATGATTTGGAAAACACATACCATCTGCTAAACAATGCATGTCACAGTCATATTAATACTTCATCACAAGAAGGGTGTCTTTAAAGACAGCTGTAGATTAACCTCAAATGAGCTTCCGATTTCCAAACAGTGCCAGCAGAAGTAGAAGGGAACATCATGATTAAGACAGGTTCAGTTTGTCGTTTGGTTTGGTCATGTTGTTGAATGTGTCATTTGTACTCATAGAGGGCTGTCATCTTCATAACTTTTGGCAAAGACATGAAAGCAGAGGATTAGACGGCCTTTGAAAATCAAATGCTAATTTATATGTAAGTGTGACACCAGCGTCAAACTGAATAGCCAGAAAGACTTCAGAGGCATTATTATCCCAGTGAGGTGTCTTATCTCTCGCATGCCGAGCGCCATCTTCAGCAGACCTGGCAAGCGCTCCAAACAGAAGCGGCTTTCGTACGGCAGTGGTCCATCAGATTTACCCAAGTCAAACAGCCACTAGTAAAAACACAATGGCTGGTTCTATTGTGTTGCAAGCTGACCCAGCCGGGACTCAAACCAGCAACCTTCTCAAAACTCTTGTTAAACTTATTAACAATAAGAACAATAACTTTCTTAAAGTGTATGATTTCTTTCTTAATGATTGAGGATATGTAAATATTATTTATTATTTTTTCTTCTATGTTTTTCTCCTACCTTTTGCTGCTGTGTTTTATGCAGTGATGTTTCTTTCTTGCTGTATTTCTTGCATTCAATGGAATAAAATTTTTAAAAGACTATAGATTATACTATAGATTTTCTTTTAATTCTAAGACCATAACCTGTTTTTATTTATTTAGATTTACATGCAAACAAAAACAAAACACAACTATGTAAAAACATAGTGTAACCTATGTAATATAACTAAATATTTGAAATTATAAATTAATTAGGACATGTATTCTCACTTTATTTGAAGTTCTGTTTGTTGTGATTTTCACCTTTTTGCATGTTTGTGTGAATTTTGTAGATTGTAATTTTCATGCAACGTTATTCCATGAACTAAACAAGTCAATCCAATAAAAGATTTATACATACTTTCACAGCCAGGCCAGGTTCTTCCCACTCTCAGTCACCACAATCACCCGATCACAGTCACCTGAGTTCTAATTAGCCCCGAACCTGCACGCCATCTCCGCTCATTACTCCAGCTCCATTAAAATCATCACCATTCTGCACTAAGGGTCTGGCCTTGTTGCAGCAATGGAGGACTGCGCTCTCCATATGGTCAGTGGCTATATGAAAATATTCACCTCTTCTGTTCCTTGTGATTTCCAGTGTCTGCGTAGGAAGTGTCCTTCCTAGTGTGGTTTATCCTGGTTGTTATCGATCCCCTGTATCTGGCTCTTTGTGTTTCTGGTCATCCATATACTTCCCTCTGGTCAAGCCATCTCCATCCTATCCAGCCATCTCCATCCTGCTATCCATATTCAAGTGTTTTGGTTTAGTACTGCCATCCTTAAAATAAACCCATATACTTACCACTCTGGTTCAATCTCCTTCTGTGACACATGCATACTTAGTTAAAGAGACATGGTGGGCCATTATGCCTCATCTTAGTGTGGTTTCATCTGAGGCTTATGGCTAAAGTGCAGCAAATAAAACACAATGTTCCAGTTGAAGTTAAAATTATGAGTCTGCTTTTTTCTTTTTTTTTTTCAGTATTTCCTACACTGAAAAAAAAAAGCAATAAGTATAATTTACTAAATTTGTTTTGCTAGTGGGCGTCATGGTGGTGCAGTGGGTAGCACAACAGCAAGCAGGTCGCTGGTTCGAGCTTCGGCTGGGTCAGTTGGCATTTCTGTGTGGAGTTTGCATGTTCTCCCTGTGTTCACGTGGGTTTCCTCCGGGTGCTCCGGTTTCCCCCACAAGTCCAAAGACATGTGGTATAGGTGAATTGGGTAGGCTAAATTGTCCGTGGAGTATGTGTGTGAATGGGAGTGTATGGGTGTTTCCCGGTGATGGGTTGCAGCTGGAAGGGCATCTGCAGGGTCTAAGCTGAAAGAAAATAAATAAATAAATAAATGTTTTGTTAGTTTTTGCACGAGTATCTTAAGTGAATTTTACTCGTGGAAATTAAGTAACTTGATTTAACTTAAGTAAAATTAACAAATTGAATAAGTGAATGTGGCTCGGCCTGATAAATTGAGTAATTTTTACTTCTACGTCTGATGTATTTAATATTTTAATATTAAATTAAGTAAAACCACTTGTTCTTTTAAATGCATTTTACTTATTTTATGCAGTTTTTTTTAATCATACTAAAATAAAGTGCTTGAGTTCAATTCAAAGTTTAATTCTATATTCGTTGCTATGGTAATACAACATTTTTACTATAGACACTTTCTTAATAACTCCATGTCTCTTGGAAACATTGTGCATTTCAAATTGTGCTTCATTCAGGTCAGTCAAGCCAAGCCACCTGTAGAAACACTGTAGAAACCCTCTTCTGTCTTATGGACCTGACACTTTATCTAAACTCCATCTTACAAGAACTCAATAATAAAAACGATGTTTACTGTAAATGTACCACAATCATGTTACACTGCTTGCTTCAACCTTAAATAACTCTTGCACAATATTAAACCTTATATACCTCTTTTACACAATATTCACCTTTAATACCTCTCTTGCACAATATTGTTCAGTCTCATGTAAAAGTACTTGTATAGCCTGTCTTATGTGTATAGTTAAGTATCTTATAGTATATGTTAGTTATGCATAAATTTTTTTTTTAAATAGCTGTTATGTCCAGTGTTGTGTTTGTATTTATGACTATGTAGCACTGTTGTCCTGCGAGACATGACATTTCGTTTCTCTGTATGTCCACACATGTAGCGTAATGACAATAAAGCTCGACTTGACTTGACTTGACAACAACTATAAACATAACCAAATACACGTCGAAAAACATGTTCATAAACACTATAATATTTACTATAAATTACTATTATTTACAATTTAGTTTGTTCAATTCACCTGTAGCGCATGTCTTTGGACTGTGGGGGAAACCGGAGGACCCAGAGGAAACCCACGCCAACACGGGGAGAACATGCAAACTCCACACAGAAATGCCAACTGACCCAGCCGGGACTCGAACCAGCGACCTTTTTGCTGTGAGGCGACAGTGCTAACCACTGAGCCACCGTGTCGCCTAAATTACTATTGTATTTTTTATTACAATTTTATCGTCCGTGATAAAGAACAAGAAGGTGATCAACTGCATTGGTGATGTTTGCAAGCAGCAAAACAGCTAGATTCATGGTGTTCCAATTCGTGTATTTTTTGAGCCACTTCCTTACTGCAGCAGCCAATTCTCATCTGCATTGCAGGTGAGGCCCATCTATTAAAAACATGCATGACATCTCAGCTTGCATGTACATCCGGTCTACAGCCATACACTTCTCAAAATGTTACACTGTGTGCATGTAACAAGTTCATTGCTCAGTGTACTGACAAGTTCATATGTACATGTAAAGGTATATTTAAAAGATTGCGCACTGCGCAACAATGAGCAACCCTTAAATTCAGCGAGAGCGGGGACGAAAGTAACGTGGGACAAAAGTAACGAAGTGCTGACAACATTTGATTTCCAGGCTATAACCGCACATTCAGCATGCAACCCTTGATGGAGCTGCCAAATATCATGTGATTTGGGATCGTGTCCCGCAGTTAGCTCCAAATTCCTGTTTTTGAGTGCAAAAAATAAATTATTGTAGTGGTTCTTTTTTCCTTATTACAAGTTGTTTCTCTTTTCATGTCACACTACTGATCAATCTACAGGTTGTTTAATGCAATAACACATCCTTGAGTTTGCAATGAGTTTTTCTGTTTAAAAGTAAATCAGGTTTTAATGGCAAGAGTTCCTGTGGGGAAAAAAGTAACTCTGTTATTTATGTCCCACTGCTAATAGCCATGCCTTATTTTTCACTTCCACATTAGTTTTCAGTGTTTTGACTCATGTTTTATAAGATTAATGCATATTGCCAATAATAATTTAAAAAAAAAATCGAAAATGTTAACATTTTGCATTGTTGGATTGCTTTTGAAACATTTGATGGAAGTGACATTTAAAATGAAATGAATATTTTTTAGCAAAAATAAAGGACAAAATATGTTTGCAGTTAACATTAACAATGTCAAAGTCAGATTTATTTAAAATAAACAAGATTAAGCCAGTAAATCTAGCAAATATTGTTGTGTTACTTTCGTCCCTGCCTATGGGGTCAAAAGTAACTGTGCAACTTTTGTTTAAAGTGAAGTTATATTGGAGTTGTTCTACATTGATACAAAATAACACCTGATTTTGATACACCACTCTTGTGAGTTAGTAACCACAGCAAAACATATATTTCTGCTAAAAACATTCATTCATTTTCGGCTTAGTCCCTTTATTAATCAGGGGTCGCCACAGCGGTATGAACCGCCAACTTATCCAGCATATGTTTTACGCAGCGGATGCCCTTCCAGCTGTAACCCATCACTGGGAAACACCCACACACACTCACTCACACACATACACTACGGACAATTTAGCCTACCCAATTCACCTGTACCGCATGTCTTTGGACTTGTGGGGGAAACCGGAGGAAACCCGGAGGAAACCCACACAAACACGGGGAGAACATGCAAACTCCACACAGAAATGCCAACTGACCCGCAGCCGAGGCTCGAACCAGCGACCTTCTTGCTGTGAGGCGATCGTGCTACCCACTGTGCCACCGTGACACCACTAAAACATTATCTTTTAAAATTCAGTTTTTATGAAAAATGTCCCCGCTCTCCCCTACTTGGTGTACCATCAATTAGCCATTGAAAAAAGCACTGATCCTCTCCTTCTGTTTGTCCAATGTTTTTTACAGGATCACTTCTTCCTGTCCCAGAGAAGAGAACAAATAGTAAGGCTCAGTCCTTTTCAGCAGATGGATTTTAAAGAACGGGAAGCAGTCAGGTATTTTCACGGCCAGCAAGCTCACATGGATAAACAACCAGAAAATGCAGAGAAGTAAATTTTAAGGCAAGGTGAGTAGTCTTGAACACCTTGATTAGTTGGATCAGGCGTGTCCATTTTTTTTCTGTTGTATGTACAAATGAAAACAGGAAGTTATCATCAAGTGCAAAAACTAGGAAATTTTGGAAAGAAAAAACAAAAGTAATATCACTGGACACACAAATGCCATCATTTTGCTAATATGTTTATTAAATATACAAATAAACAATTACAATTGCATCCCAATGAACAAAACATTTCAATGAATCAGTTGTAGGTGTAAGAATTTTTTATTGACCACCAGATGGCGAAGTAGAGCACTGTGTCAGAAGCTTCGAAGCATCAACACAGTTTGTTATAAAAGTCTCAGTGCTTCATTTGCCACATCCATAGCATGAGGACATGAATGCAGCAAGTTTTACTAAAAACTAATCGTGTGCATACTGGAAATATGTGTTTTCTTGTGTTTTATTTAATAGTCTAATCTTGTCTTCCTGCTTCCTGCCTTGTTTGCCGCCATGTGCTCTTTTATGTGTCATGTTCTGATGGGTTTGTTTAGTCACGTGTCTTTATTTTCATTGGTTGTCCTAGTCACGTGTCTAATTGCTCATTGATTGTAGGCTTGTTCGACTTCATGCGGTGCCGGCGGAATCGGCTGCTGTCGGACAAAAGCAGTGCATTCTGGTTAGACAATTTTTCCGATTTATTGTTTGTTTATTTATTTATTTATTTATTTATTTATTTATTTATTTATTTATTTATTTATTTTATTTTATTTATTTTTGGCTTAGTCTCTTTATTAATCAGGGGTCACCACAGCAGAATGAACCGCCAACTTATCCAGAATATGCATAATAAACCTGCATTTGGATCTGCACTTCCCTTGTCAGCGTCCCGTTCGCATTACAGATATTCACCATGTACATTGTTCTTTTATTTTTGAAGGCTTATAATACAGTAGCTATCATCCTCTGTAAATATGTATGTTTCTAAAAAAAAAAAAAAGAAAATCATTCTAAAATTGTAAGCAGGTCCAAATAAGATGCTCAGATTTCTTTATTTTTTGTAATATTTGCAGATTTATTTAGGAAATGTTTATACAGTAAATTTTGCTGCAATAAATTTTTTTAATGTGCATTTGCTTACTATATCTTTCACACTGCGTTTGAATGTTTTTTTGTTTTTTTTGGAAATCAACAGATGTTTTGATATATCGATGTCATAAGTTTTGATGTATTTACAGTAGAAAAATGACTGAATGTCTCCATGGAAGATTATGATTACTTTGTGTTTGTTTGTTTTTCCATATCATTAAAAAGCATGGAGTTAGCTTCCACTGTTATGCTGATGATACACAACTCTCAACCTGATAATTTGTATGAATTTACAAAATTAACAGACTGTATAGCTGATATAAAAAATTGGATGACTGACTTTTTATTATTAAATTCAGATAAAACTGAGGTCTTGCTTATTGGACCCAAAAACCTCACACGCAAAAACCTAGAACACTGTCTAACCCTTGATGGATTCTTAGTTCAGTCCTCATCTTCAGTCAAAAATTTGGGGGTGATTTTTGATAGCAACCTGTCATTTGAAGGCCAGATTTCAAGCATCTGTAAAACTGCATTTTTTCATCTTAAAAATGTTGCCAAACTTCGACATATGCTATCAATGTCTGATGCGGAAAAGCTTATTCATGTTTTCATGACCTCTCAGTTAGATTATTGTAATGCGTTACTAGGTGGTTGCCCTATTGGTCTAATTAACAAACTTCAGCTAGTTCAAAATGCAGCTGCTAGAGTGCTTTCTAGAACAAAGAAATATGATCATATTACTCCAGTTCTTTCATCATTGCATTGGCTCCCTATTAAATATCGTATACATTTTTTTATTTTATTGACTACCTACAAAGCCCTGAACGGCTTAGCTCCCCAGTATTTGAGGGAGCTCCTGGTGTATTATAGCCCCTCACGTCCATTACGCTTAATTAATTCTGGACAATTGATTATTCCCAGAATGTCAAAATCAACTGTAGGCGGTAGATCTTTCTCATATCTGGCACCTAAACTCTGGAACAGCCTTCCTAGCACAGTTCGGGAAGCAGACACACTCTGTCAGTTTAAAACTAGATTAAAGACACATCTCTTTGCATTAGCATACACATAAAACACAAATGCTTTTAAAAATACAAATCCTTTAAAGGATTTTAGTCTGCATTATTTAGGGCAACCGGAGCTGGGAACACTTCCCAAAAGACATTATAATTTGAACGGCATCTGCGCTTATGTTAGTCTTTTTTTATCATTCCCGAGGTTTCCATAATCCTGGACCAGGCCGTATTCTGAGCAGCTGTTGCGGTGGTCACGGAGGAGTGGAGAGCATGAGACTGATTCCTGTAAGACCCCAGTGACAGACGAGTCTTCACATTGATCCTGAACGGCCAGTCAGTACACCAGTCGGTGACCTCTCCCACCTGCAGCTTCTCCAGGCTAGACTGCAGCTCTGCACAAGACGTTTGGCCATAGGAGAAATGGTTGTGCCCAACTGAGCCTGGTCTCTCTCGAGGTTTTTTTTCCTTCACTTTCGCCAATTGGTGAAGTTTGTTCCTCGCTGCTGTCGCCACTGGCTTGCATGGTTCGGGACTTGTGGAGCTGCGCATCGATGGATTTGCTCTTCATTGTTTGGACTCTCAGCAGGGAAAATTAAACCACACTGAACTGAACTAAACTGAACTTAAACTCTGAAAACTGGACTGACACTGTTTCAATTTACTATAATCTTGAAAACATTATTTACTATAATGTTAAGCTGCTTTGACACAATCTACATTGTAAAAGCGCTATAGAAATAAAGATGAATTAAATTGAATTGTTGTAATCATTTTATTAGCATAAAATAATAATCAATAATTTTGTCTCATTCATTCATTTTCCTTCGGCTTAGTCCCTTTATTCATCAGGGGTCACCACAGTGGAATGCACTGCCAACTTATCCAGCATATGTTTTACACAGCGGATACCCTTCCAGCTGCAACCCAGTACTGGAAAACATCCATACACACTCATTCACACACATTTAGTTTATTCAATTCACCTATAATGCATGTCTTTGGAATGTGGGGGATACTGGAGCACCCGGAGGAAACCCACGCAAACATGCAAACTCCACACAGAAATGCCAACTGATCCAGCCAGGACTCGAGCCAGCGACCTTCTTGCTGTGAGGCGACAGTGCTAACCACTGAGCCACCGTGTCGCCTGATTTTGTCTCAAATACACTGTATTTTTGGCTTTTCACACAAATATACCTGTGCAACATAGACTTGTTTTTGTGTGCAGGGTCAATAACCACAATCTAGAATCTAGAAATGCTGATAAGGGTAGATTTAACTTGAAATCTTATTTGTTTCATAGCTGTATATAAACAGACTTTACCCAGAAAATACAAGTAAGGTAAAACACTCAAAATTCAATGAAAGTGGTGATCATCACTTTTATATGTTCAAGTGCTTAGTGTGGAGGATATCATAAGGCCTTGAGGCAATCAGATAAAACACAATATTTATGAGTGTTTTAAACACGACAGGAAGGATAATAATGAATGGAACAAGTCTACACTATTATGTCCTGATTGATTTAAATGGCTATAAACGCTCTTCATTACAGTGTGTAGAACCAAACCAAATGGACATTGTGACAATAAATGTGAAGGACAGCAAGGGACGCATCTTCACCCTATAACTGTCCCTAAAGACACTGGAGTGAAGATGAAAACTGGTGAGTAGAAGAACTGTTAAATTATTAATGATATGGTATTTTAGGCTATTAATGTTGATTTACCTTTCCAGATTAACGGTTCCTTAATCTATAATGAAATGTTAAACTGCTGATAAAATAGCAGGTACAGTGTATACACACACATACACACAAATATACGTACATACATACTTTCAGCAAAGTTGTCCTAAATGTATATAGTGCTGAGCATAAATGAAGATCTCTCTTTTAAATGAGCTAAATAACTTAAGATCAGTCCAAACATTTGTACACCCAAATGAGTATGTTGGGGGAAAATATTTCAATAAATTTTAATAAAGGGGAAAAATAGAGAAACACAGACACACAAAAATGGTTTAAATGTAGTAGTTTGTAATGTATTCAAAATACTTTACTCCAGAAACTTGCTTAATTTAGTAATGAAAAATTAATCATTAACAAAGTATGAAAATACAATCATTAAGCACAGTGTGCATGCACTTACAAGTCAAGAATACAGCATTTGTAACTGTAGTCATAAACTGCTTACTAATGTCTATTAATGAAGAGTTAATGCTTTACAAATGAGTAATTAACTATTTGCTAATGCTTAATAAATTATTCATACACTGAAAAAAAATGATTTCTGCAAAAATGCTGCAAACAATTTTTATGGGTTGAATTTAAACAAATTAAATTTAGTAATGTTTAACTTAATTTGTTTGTTTAAATTCAGCCCAAATCAATTGTTTACAACCACTTAATTAACCACTTAAAAAAATGTAAATCCAAGGAATCATCTTTGAATCATTTTTTTTTTTCAGTGTAGTGTGCAGGTATTATAAAGTGTTACCTGTTAAGGATAATTGATCATACTGGTGGTAAAAAAAAAAAAAAAAAACTCTAATTAAATTTATTTGAGTCCAGTTAGGAGATGTTGGGACATTTGGCATTTTTCAAGCGCATGCTCCTCAGAAAAAGGAGCAGCAAAGAAGGCCATGCTTTAACGAAAGTCAGAAGACCAACTATTTTAAACTTAACAAGGGAGAAGAGCGCTTATACAAAGACCACCTCTTAAATCTCACAGACAGACACACACACACACACATGGAGAAAGCTTTGTCCCTGGTTCTCCAGCTGGTCAGGGTCACACAGACACAGAGATCTTCATATCTTGCGATTAGCTTGTGTGCCTGTGAAGGAAGCCTTTGAAGTGACACCAAAGTCAGCCTCATGTATCTCTCATCTAGGATCTTTCTTTTAACACCAGAGTACCGACATTTCAGGCTTCTTCTCTTTATGTGCATTATGCTTTGAATTCTTTTTAAACACTAATTTCAAGATCTTCAAGGCTGCGGCAAAGCCTCATAGTTAAGATTCCTCCCTTTGACATCTTCCTTTCGAGCCAAACAACAAACGTTCAAAGGTAGCTCAGCTCTTCAAATATAACAGAGAGAGATGTGTGGCGTTTTGATGTTCTAGGTCATTGTCCTTTGGCATGTCTGTTGCCGTCTGGCGCTTCAAAATCAAGCTCATTATGTCCCATTAATACAGGCTGATAACTTTACTAAATAAAGATAATCATAAAGGTCTCACCCTCGATATCGCACTATCATGGTTAAGAAATAGCCTAGTCTGATTTTTAAAGTCAAAAAAGAACAACACAGGGTTTTTTTTCCCCATGCAAAACTCGCTGTCACTGATAAGAGTTGCTAAATTATTAGGGCTTAGCAATATTCTTGCTAATGTATTCTGGGTTGTTGGTAATTGGTTACTCGCTGTCAAAGTCAAAAGAGCACACATGCAAGCTTACTTGCCCTTCTAAATTGTGACATGATGAACTAATGTGATGAAAAACATATTCATTCATACATTTAAAAAACTAGGTAATCTATATTTCATAATTTGAGCCAAGGAAAAAGAAATTACTTGCTCTAAACAATATTTTCAATGCTTACAAAAACTATTTTATAAGACCTGGCATAAAGGATGTTTTTCTTGTTGAAAAAAATGAAAATTAGTTTAAATTCTATTTTCAAATTTCCTATGTTTTTACTTTGTTTTCTCAAATCAAATCGATATAGATTTAATTAAACAATTGTTTCTAATGTAGGAAGTATATTAATATATTAATGTATTGTGTTTTTAAAAGTGTGAATTAATTGTTTATATAATAATTGTTTATTTCAAACCTTTAAAAATTATTAATGGACATGACTGAATTTGATAAAACGTTTGATAAAACCATTATGCTTAATACTTAATATTTAACATTACTTAATATTTTATCTAATCCAAAATCTAATAAAAAAGACATCAATAATTTTCATTACATCAATATATAATATATTAATATACTTCTACAGAATTTCATTACAAGCATCATATTTTTCAGTTCAATAAAACAATTTTTTATTTATATATATGAGCAATATCACAGTCGTATCAGTGCGATATGGCTGTATATAGGCACTGGTGGGAGGTGTGCATAGGCACGGGGGGGATTGGGTGCCCCCGTGTCAACAAGCTTGGCCCCCCTAAATTTGGATGCGTATTTTTGTGTCACAACTAAAACGCCACGGAGAAGCAAGATCAGCCATCTGTGGCAGATTGTGGAGATATGGAGAGGCCTCCTTTGCGCGCTCTCGGTGTCGCATGCACTTGCTCTCTCTGCTTTCCCTTGACTTTTGTCAGTGACAGTGCTGCATGCATCAGTTTCCCACATTTGTCAGAAGTTAAGCCCCAAATTGACTTGAAAGTTCAACTTTAGTCATGTTCATGTTGTGAAAAACAAAATGTCCACTGCTGATTATATTAGACTTTTGTTTTCAATAGCGATTTTAAAACATTTAATATAGGAAGTCCTCAGCTATTATTAATCAGAAATTGAGTGTACATAGTTTTACGCTAGGAAATGCAGTCTTGAACGTACAAACAGTCGGCAAGTACCGGAGGACATGTAACACATTGATAAAATTTAGTTTTTAGGCACGCTCATGTAAAAGTAATAGTCAACTCGTTTAGTTTTGCCTTCATTCATTTTTGTTTTCAGTAGTGGCATAAAGCACAAGTCTTCAAACACATGATTTTTTTTTTACTACACGTTTTTAAGTGAAGTTTATTTATAAACTAATTTCGAGATGATTCACCAATCAGTCGATTCCTAAGACACCATAAATACCCTAAGTTCCATACCACAGCCATCTTCGTCTTGAAGAATCCCCCCTCCCACCCCTACTCCTCCTCCTTTCCTAGATGGGTGGCACAGTGGCTCAGTGGTTAGCACTGTTGCCTCACAGCAAGAACGTCACTGGTTCTAGTCCTTATCAAGCCAGGCAGCGTTTCAAAGTTACTTGTCAAATAAATTAACATGGAAGATTATTTTAAGTTTAAGTTATTTAATTAGCTTGTTTATGAAGACTGTAGAGTGATGCATGAAAAAAATGACTTCGAATAATTGTCTGAGTAGTTTGTTATGTACAGTCGTGGCCAAAAGTTTTGAGAAATACATAAATATTGAAAATTGGAAAAGTTGCTGCTTAAGTTTTTATAATAGCAATTTGCATATACTCCAGAATGTTATGAAGAGTGATCAGATGAATTGCATAGTCCTTCTTTGCAATGAAAAAAAACTTTCCACTGCATTTCATTGCTGTCATTAAAGGACCTGCTGAGATCATTTCAGTAAGATCTTTTCAGATAATTTCAAGAAAGTCCAGCAAGCGCCAGGATCGTCTCCTAAATAGGATTCAGCTGCGGGATCGGAGTGCCACCAGTGTAGAGCTTACTCAGGAATGGCAGAAGGCAGGTGTAAGCGCATCTGCATGCACAGTGAGGCGAAGACTTTTGGAAGATGGCCTGGTGTCAAGAAGGGCAGCAAAAAAGCTACTTCTCTCCAAAAAAAACCATCAGGGACAGATTGATCTTCTGCAAAAAGTATGGCGAATGGACTGCTGAGGACTGGGGCAAAGTCACATTCTCAGATAAAGCCCCTTTCCGATTGTTTGGGGCATCTGGAAAAAGGCTTGTCCGG
>CAIGQV010016663.1:6232106-6281347 GCA_903798115.1 Danio jaintianensis | reverse complement strand
TATATATATTTGATGGGTAACAGAACAAACCACTGTTGTCCAATGACTTGCCTCAAATTCAATTCATCTTTATTTCTATAGCGCTTTTACAATGTAGATTGTGTCAAAGCAGCTTAACATAGAAGATTTAGTAAATTGAAACTGTGTTAACAGAGATTAAGTTCAGTTTAGTTCAGTTCAGTGTGGTTTAATTTTCACTGCTGAGAGTCCAAACACTGAAAAGCAAATCCATTGATGCGCAGCTCCACAAGTCCCGAACCGCGCAAGCCAGTGGCGACAGCGGCGAGGAACAAACTTCACCAATTTGCGAAAGTGAAGGAAAAAAACCTTGAGAGAAACCAGGCTCAGTTGGGCACGACCATTTCTCCTATGGCCAAACTTCTTGTGCAGAGCTGCAGTCTAGACGCCGGACTAATTAACTTTGTTAAAACTTTAAATTGCACTTTAAGCTGAAAACTTGAAAATAGCTATTAAAATATTGTGTACTGTCATCGTGGCAACGACAAAAGAAATTATTAGAATTAAAACCTAAAACATGTTGAAAAAAAAAATCTCTCCATTAAACAGCACTTGGGAAATATTTTTTAAATAATTAAAATTTCAGGAAGACTAATAATTTTGACGTTAACTGTCTTTGAATATAAAAGAACATAACCATAGTGGAAGAATGTGTATTCACTTTTCACTTGTTTACTTTATTTTTAAAGCACTTTTACAATGACATGTGCAGACCATAGCAATGTACAAGCAAAGTAAGCAAAAGTCAAGTCATCTTTATTTCTATAGTGCTTTTACACTGTGAATTGTGCCAAAGCAGCTTAACATAGACGAAGAAATAAAGCATAAAACACCATAACCAGTGTTAGGGTAATGCATTAAGTAACGGGTTACTTAATAATATAACTTTTGTTATGTTATTCTTATGTTATAAATCATGATATGTAATGATTTTTAAGTATTTGGGTAATGCAAATTACTTTTTAGTTTAATTAATTAGCTTTTAAAAAATAAATTGCTGAATTAAAATTAAAATAGTCATATTAAATCACACACTCAATTAGAGAATGCGCTCGCCACGGGAACAGACAGATATGAAGATGGCAGGCCAGAGCCTTACATTTCTGCGATGGAGGTATTCTCATTATTGTGAACGCATTTAAGTAAAGGAAAAGGGCATTGTCTCAATAGACATTTCATTTTTTTTATGCAACTAATAAGACAAAAAGTACAAAAGTAGCAAGCACATTGGTTTAAACTTTCATTAATCTGTATATGCGGCATGTATTGCTCTGGGGTCAGAAAGTTCTTCGAAGAAAACTTTATACTTAATAAATTTTTTTGGTTAATAATATTTTTGGATTAATATATTTTTTAAGGTTATACAGTGTGTTGTTAATTCCAGAGCTCCTCTATTAAAAACAACAAAACGAAAAAACAAACAAACTACAAACTGCAAGATCATGCCTCAGCCAGATAAGAATAAGTAAGGAAAACAAAAGTCACTTAAAAGTAACGTAATGCATTGCTTACCATAAAAAATACCTAAGTAACACAACTAGTTACTTTTTTTGGGGAGTAACTCAATATTGTAATGCATTACTTTCAAAAGTAACTTTCCCCAACACTGGTCATAACAATATTTCGGATTGTGCAACATGTTCATCATTTTAGTCTAGTTAAATTATAACTGATTCAGTTCAGTATAATACAGATGGTGCTGTTGAAGGACGGTCCACTGGAGACACATAAAACACATAAGATGCGTAAAAAAACAATATTTTGTCAAAAACTACCCCATCCTCTCACAGGCTAATGACAAAAACATTACCTTTAACACTCTTTTAAACACATTTAGTGATGTTATCTCCCTACCATTTTAAGGCGAACTATACAGCCTTGTATTTAGGCACAAAATAAATGAACAAATGCGAGAAGAAAAAAAACTAATTCTATGCTAAAATGTATTTTGTTTTATTATATCAGTTTAACAAGCAGACACAATTATATGAAAGACATTTCTCAGCTTTGCAATTTGAGCAAATTTAAAATATTAAAATATTAAAAGAATTTAATATTCTGGATTCGCCAATGCAAGAATCAGGTGTAATAGTAAAAGCTAGTCAAGTTTGTCTCTCGCTTATTTGAATTTTAATTTTTTTTATTTAAGGCTCCCAGGTGCCTGGTCTACAGTGCTCATCTTGGCCATTGAATTACCAGCACTAAAATATGGCCACATGAGGGCCTGGGGGATATTGGAAAGTTTACAAAACTCTTAATCACTGATGTTTTTCACATACCAAGAACGCTGCATCTCCTTCCCCATCTAGCATTCACATTATTATGTTTATGCAGCCATTTAGCATGATAGTGTGTTTTGTTGTTTCTCCTATGAGGGCGTCGCAGAAGCCAAGCCATACTGTTTAATCACTGAGGGGATGTTTGGATTTCCGTTGTACTTCACAGGGAAGAAACATGGCTGCTTCATCTTAACCCTTCAAACAAGAACCATATGTTTTCCTCTCCCACACCAACTACCCTGCCACCAGTATCCCCCCCAACCTACCCGTAACCCATCCCCACCCGCACTACCCCCAACTGCCTTTCCATGAGAAACAGAGGCTCAGAGATCCGAAAACACATGTGGTTAGCCATAAAAATGTGCACATGTACTCTTCCCTTCACAGACTGTGACCCCTCGACCATGTACCCATACCCTCGCAGAGCTGAGAGAGGGAGATAAAAAAGCAATAATAAAAACAACAAAAACGAGGTCATGAGAAGACTAAACAATAAGAGGAAACGACGATGGACAACCATCACACAGATCTCTCAGCAGTGGGAAGCAAACAGGCATGTGCTTAAAGAGAACTGATTTCACATTTAATTGAAACAGGGCCCCCGAAACACAAGACATACTTTAACATAAAACACGGAGCCTTTTCAACATAATGTTTTTGTTTAAATGCACATTAACTGTTCTGTGTCCTTGTCACTTTTTTTGCTCCATATGCGTTTCTACCCTTGCTGTTTAGCTTTTGGGCTGATATTTACAGTGGAAGGAGATGCTACGATTGGGCCTAGTACGGTTGTGTACATTCAGAGGAGAAGGAGGTCAAGTGCCAAATGCTGTTTAGATGGTCTGAGCTTCCTTTTCCTCAAGATACACTGAAAGAACCAGCCAGGGTTGCGTTTCACATCACTCCCAACTAAGGTACACCATGCCGACACCAAAAAAACTGTTGTCTGTTTGTGTCTGGACCAAAAAGCTGCACGTGAACACTAAACAGACAGCAGCCCACTGAATTGAGAGTACACGTACTGCACCTGCATAAGAGGACGTGTCTTTCTGTGACCCGTGGGGGGCAGTAATCAAGAAATCAAATTAAGAAAAGATCTTCATCCATTTGACAGCACACGTGCTGCAAATCCTCACAACGCATACAAATTAAATAATGTACTGCAATTTCCCACAATGCAAACAATTTATGAAAGCGCGCTGCATTTTCTCACAACACTTTCAAAAACAACGAAACACAACGGAAATGTTTCAAGGGGACCCAAAAACGTGATGGATGCCACTGTGCCGCGACTATTGCTCACTGAAGTTGTAGGTGATCACATCCTGATTCCATTGTCTTTTGTATTTTATTAGCCTAAATAACCATAACCTAGGCGACGCGGTGGCGCAGTGGGTAGCACAATCGCCTCACAGCAAGAAGGTCGCTGGTTCGAGCCTCGGCTGGGTCAGTTGGCATTTCTGTGTGGAGTGTGCATGTTCTCCCCGTGTTCGCGTGGGTCCAAAGACATGCGGTATAGGTGAATTGGGTAAGCTAAAATTGTCCGTAGTGAATGAGTGTGTATGGATGTTTCCCAATGATGGGTTGCGGCTGGAAGGGCATCCGCTGTGTAAAACATATGCTGGATAAGTTGGCGGTTCATTCCGCTGTGGCAACCCCAGATTAATAAAGGGACTAAGCCGAAAAGAAAATGAATGAATGAATGAACCCTAACCTAAATAGCTGGGTCTGTCATGTTTTAGGGTCCCCCGAAAACATTTCCGTTGTGTTGTTCTTTTTGAAAGTGTTGTGAGAAAATGCAGCGCATTTTCGTAAATTGTTTGCGTTGTGAGAAAATGCAGCGTGTTGTATTAATTTATTTGTGTTGTGGGAAAATGCAGTGCGTTTTTTAAAAATGTATTTGTGTTGTGAGGATTTGCCGCACGTGTGCTGTCAAACGGATGAAGATCTTCTCTCAATTTGCTGGCGTTTCTTGTAATTGCACATGTTTTTTTAAATTGCAGCACTTTAAGCTCTGTCGGCCACCGTACATATCACATACTTTCATTCATTTTCCTTTGGCTTAGTCCCTTATTTATCAGGGGTCACCACAGCGGAATGAACCTTCAACTATTCCAGCATATGTTTTACACAGCGGATGCCCTTCCAGCTGCAACCCAGTACTGGGATACACCCATACACTCTTGCATTGACACACTCATACACTATGGCCAATTTAGTTCATCCAATTCATTTATACTGCATGCCTTTGGATTGTGGGGGAAACCAGAGCACACGGAAGAAACCCACGCGAACACGGGGAGAACATGCAAACTCCACACAGAAATGCCAACTGGCCCAGCCGGGCCTCGAACCAGTGACCTTCTTGCTGTGAGGCGATAGTGCAAACACTGAGCCACCATGCCGCCATATCATATACTAAAGCTAGCCTATTCTATTAGAGATGCCGTGATGCCCAGTTCAGAGGGTGAACAAGAAAGGTCACATTTGTTATTAACATGCCATTGCAAGGTTTGCAGAATAACTTGAAACAGAGGTTCTTTTGATTTTGACACATGAGCAGAATTCACACATTGAGATTACAACATCTAATGGTCTGCTCTGCTTCACCGATGACAACAAACAATTTTGAATAATTCTAAGAATTTCAAGAGTAGTGGATCATGTGTAATGTTGGGATTAATTAGTTACACAATAACTAGTTACAGTAATTAAATTACTTTTCTGCTGAAAAAGCAAAGTAAGGGATTACTTAAAATTTTTAGGCAATTTAATTAGAGTTACTTATAATATACTTTAATATAATATGCCCTAAATACTGTACTTAAATTTAACAGGTCTGTATAAATAAATTCAGAGAGAGAGAGAGAGAGAGAGAGAGAGAGAGAGAGTGTGTGTGTGTATTGATATCAGGATTTTCCCAATTTTCTAGCTAAATTTGTCATTTGTCTGACAATTACACATGCTTAAGAAACAATGAAATAAGAAATTTGTCAACACTGTATGTATAAAACATGCTCTCATTAATTTGATATGTGTTTTGATAGATATAATGTAAAAAAAAAAAATGTTTAAAGTAAAAAATTCCTGGTTTACTGGTTAAAAGAATGAAAATTTTAAATGTACGCATTGAGATTTATAGGGATTTTAAATAGTATCAATTAAGTTTCTTTTCAGATAAAGTGATTAGAAAAGTAATTTAAATACAATTAAATTACAATTTTAAGTAACTTACCTAACAATGATCATTTATGTATAATCTTTACTTCTGACTTAAGTCCATAGCTATTTTCCCTGCATTACATTTTACATTTTACTTGTGAGCTATGCTGAGATTTGCATAAAGCAAGAAGCACCGGCAATCAGGCCAACATAGTTGGCAATAGTAAGCAAAAGTAGTACTTTCTTTCTGGTTTGTAAATCCATAGTCCTAGTTTTAGTGAATACAGACTACTGCCACCTGCTGTTATAGACAGTTATTTCCTCTTATGCATGAACAAATCATATGTGCTAGCTGCTGCTGATTTTAATCCTTGTAGTGTTTTCAAACAAAACTTTTGTGCCCAGATATATGTAACAACTTTTATTACCATTATTTGATCACTTCATTTTGAGTTTTACAGATCTAAGGTTTAGATACAAATATGTAGGTCTACAGATTAAATTGTTGTGCCATATACAGGGGCTTAACCCAGTTTCTTGGGCCCTATGCAATGACAGTGTATGTGGGGCCCTTTCCTATTATTCATGATCCTTGCTATTTATCACTTCTTTCATTAAATAATTTTACTTACTCAGCAATTGCTACTATTAAAAAGATGAATCAATAACCAACAATATTGAAAAGACTTCATGATTTTTTAACACAGCAAAACAAATATTGTCTAAGTTGTTCTATACTTAATATTTTATACTATAAAAAGAGCACCTCAAGTATCCCCTTAGATTAAATTAAAGCTCAGATTTTTATTTTGAATTATGTGTTTTATTATCTGCAACAGAACCTTGCGATGGATCCATTGCTGCACTCTCTGTAAACATAATGTTTATATCAAGGGTGTCAAACTCAGTTTCTGGAGGGCCGCAGCCATGCATAGTTTAGTTGCAACCCTGCTTCAACATACTTACCTGTAGGTTTCAAACAAGACTAAAGGACTCAATTAGTTTGATCAGGTATGTTTAATTAGGGTTGGAACTAAACTGTGCAGTGCTGAGGCCCTCCAGGAACAGAGTTTGACACCTGTGGTTTATATAAATCAATACATGTTACATTTGCTAATGTTAACCAAATCCAGACAATCTGTGTATGTCATATTATATTTCATATTTATCTCTTGATAATTGCCTCAGGTTTGCACTATTTACAGTGTATGATTTGAGTGTTAAATTAATGTTAATCATCAGGTTTATAATATATTGTTTCTCTTATCAATTTTAGCAAATGTAGACTACCTCACCAGGGGGCTGTTTCATAAAAGTCGTTTAGAAAAGCGGGGATTAAAGTCAAAAACCGGACTTCAATGAGCCGAACTAAAAGTCCACACTTAAATTGGTTCCATAACAGCAAGTTGAAGATCATTTGATCTAACTAATCTGAGTTCAGTTTAAATAATCTAGATAACTGCTTGTGCATGTTACTGTCGTGAAACCTTAAAGGTCAAGCATAGATGCATCAATTATGTTGTGTGCTACCATGGCAACTACGAGAACTGAGTGAGCAGCGTTTGTTTATAGAGTTCAAACACATAGATATTTACATTAGATGTCACCTACCCTGTTGTTGTCTATTGGAAGGAATAGGTCAATAGAGCCGCCATTTTAGTACAGGGTAGCCCTTCTATTAAATGAATGCGGGACCAAGGTGCAGTGGAGAACTGGCCACCCAGAGCCAGAGATATATACATATATCTATGATCGGTGGTCAGTATGCAAATATTCTTTTAAATTACGAAAATTATAATTTTACATCACTTTTCTACATCGGTGGATAAGTGACCACATGGGCATTGCTGACAAAGGTCATGTGTTTCATTCATTTTCAACCGCTTTTCCGGGGCCGGGTCGCGGGGGCAGCAGTCTTAGGAGAGAACCCCAGACTTCCCTCTCCCCAGACACTTCCTCCAGCTCCTCCGGGGGGATCCCGAGGCGTTCCCAGGCCAGCCGAGAGACATAGTCCCTCCAGCGTGTCCTGGGTCTTCCCCGAGGCCTCCTCCCGGTGGGACATGCCTGGAACACCTCCCTAGGTAGGCGTCCAGGAGGCATCCGAAACAGATGCCCGAGCCACCTCAGCTGACTTCTCTCGATGTGGAGGAGCAGCGGCTCTACTCCGAGCTCCTCCCGGGTGACAGAGCTCCTCACCCTATCTATAAGGGTGCGCCCTGCCACCCTTCGAAGGAAACTCATTTCGGCCGCTTGTATCCGAGATCTTGTCCTTTCGGTCATGACCCAAAGCTCATGACCATAGGTGAGAGTAGGAACGTAGATTGACCGGTAAATCGAGAGCTTTGCCTTTCGGCTCAGCTCCTTCTTTACCACAACGGACCGGTACATCGACCGCATTACTGCGGCCGCTGCACCAATCCGCCTGTCAATCTCACGTTCCATCCTTCCCTCACTCGTGAACAAAACCCCAAGATACTTGAACTCCTCCACCTGGGGTAAGGACTTTTCTCCAACCTGGAGATGGCAAACCACCTTTTTCCGGTGGAGCACCATGGCCTCGGACTTGGAGGTGCTGATTCTCATCCCAGCCGCGCCACACTCGGCAGCAAACCGCTCCAGTGCATGCTGAAGGTCCATGTTCGATGCAGCCAACAGAACAACATCGTCTGCGAATAACAGAGATGAAATCCTGTGGCCCCCGAACCGGACCCCCTCCAGCCCAAGGCTGCGCCTTGAAATTCTGTCCATATAAATTATGAACAGAATTGGTGACAAAGGGCAGCCCTGCCGGAGTCCAACATGCACTGGAAACAAGTCTGACTTATTGCCTGCAATGCGAACCAAACTCCTACTCTGTACATACAGGGATGAGACAGCCCTTAACAGAGCGCCTCTGACCCCATACTCCCAGAGCACCCTCCACAGAATGCCACGAGGGACACGGTCGAATGCCTTCTCCAAGTCCACAAAACACATGTGGACTGGTTGGGCATACTCCCATGAACCCTCGAGCACCCTGGTGAGGGTATAGAGCTGGTCCAGTGTACCACGGCCCGGGCGAAAACCGCATTGTTCCTCCTGGATCCTAGGTTCAACCATCGGCCGGATCCTCCTCTCCAGTACCCTGGCATAGACTTTCCCAGGGAGGCTGAGGAGTGTGATCCCCCTATAGTTGGAGCACACCCTCCGGTCCCCCTTCTTAAAAATGGGAACCACCACCCCAGTTGCCCAGTCCAGAGGTACTGTCCCCAACCTCCATGCGATATTGTAGAGACGTGTCAGCCAAGACAGCCCTACAACATCCAGAGACCTAAGATACACAGGGTGAATCTCATCCACCCCGGCTGCTTTGCCACTGCGGAGCTTGCAAACTACCTCAGTGACCTCAGCTTGGGTGATGGGCGAGTCCACCCCTGCATCCCCAGTCTCTGCTTCCTCAATGAAAGACATGTCGGTGGGGTTAAGGAGATCCTCAAAGTATTCCTTCCATCGTCCGACAACATCCCCAGTCGAGGTCAACAGCTCCCCACTTCCACAGTAAACAGTGTTGATGTGTCATGTGTTTGTGTGCATGGAAATGTATTATCCTCCTTATCTGTTAAATTTGATCTAATCCGTGTCCTGAAACACACCCCCTCTCTTGCTTTCACTTCTAATGCTAACGGAGGGAGCGATTCGTTTGTGAATGAATCCCCGTTATGAACGACTCGTTCACTTAGCTGACAATAATACAAGTTTCTGGCAGCGCAGCGTCTTGTTTTTATTCAACAAAACTAGCATAAGTATAGTATTTAGTGTAAGTTGGTGCTACTTTGCCTTATGGTCAGTGCAGTAAGTGACTGTATTATCATCAATAACGTTACTTATTTAGCACAAAAGTTCATAACATACAAAAACATAAAAAAAGAAATCTTACCTATGAAATGTTCTGCCTTTGTGCTTTGTTTTCTTTGCTCGTTACTACACCCATACACAGCGCTAAAGTCCAGCATCTTCAGATTGGCTTTAGTCTTCACTAGTGCAGTTGAATGACATTTGTCCTGGGAGCACTGTACAAATGTGGCGGCGCTATTGACGCATGCTCAGGGTCCGTATGCGATACCTAGTGTATATATCTATGGTTAAAACATATAATAATTTAAACATAATAATCTAAAACTACGGCTTGCAACAAAGCAAGAGAGAAGGCTGACAGGAAATTGCAGATTTAAAATATATGTAGCAATATATTTTAAAATATAGGCCATTATTTATGCCTATTAACGTTAAATTAAATATTTGTCACAATACATTAAAATTGTGCTTGCGCGTGTGCGAGAGAGAGAGAATACGCACTTACTGCCAATTGTTGCTTGCAAGAAAAAGTTTTAATGCATTGCCGGCTCACTGTAACATTCAAAATGTGCTTAACGTCACCACATTAAGTTTAAAATAATGGCAACAGTAAGCACAAGCGGCGGGATTTTTAATTTGCTCCCGAAACCGCTGCAAATTGCTGCTTTCCCTTTGACACTTGTGTTTCCCGCGCCCCGTGGGAAAATATCTTTAAATTAAATTATTATTCCACTCAGGGTTTGATGCTTTATAGTCATTCTTTAAGAAATGTAGCCTACTTCTTTATATCAGTCAGTGCTTTCTTAATATTATTTTCTTTATAAATTTTTTGTAATTCATTTACACTATATATATAGCTAAGTACACCCCTTAAAGATCTCTCTTTTAAATTAATATTTTCTACAGGATGCTTTACAATAATATATTTGTGCATATACATTATATATATATATTATATATTCAGTACCAAAGCAAAATTTGGAACTAATCTAACAAACAATAAACTGAAGATCAGTCCAAGAATTTGTACACCCAAATTTATATGTTGGGGAAAAATTTTAATAAACAGGAAAAAAAAAAAAAAAAAATTTGTTAAAATGTTGTAGTTTGTATTTGTTTGTTTGCAATAACTTGTTTGAATTTAAATGTATATATTGTTCTATTCTAAAAGATGTTGGGTGTATATATATTTACTATTAAGTGACTATAAAGTTTTAATCATTATTAAGAGGTTAAGTGAATTAAAATGGCATCAAATTACGACAGGCGAATGTTAACATTACTTTGATTAAGCTTGAACTTATGACTGGACCAGGCTAGTTTCCCAGCATAAGTTGCCAGAGTAACTGAGTTTGAACTATCGTAAATTTGATTTATGAAACAGAATCTGCCATTAATAAACCTGACTTACCAAAATAAGCCTGGCTTTTTCCTCTAAGCTTGGTTTATGGAACATGGCCCTGCTCTATTAGGTTGGGAAATGTGAGAAGTTGTTTTCTTTTTTTGGTAACCGTTTTGGTAACCATGTTTGGTATATTTTTGTTCGCTTAACACTCGACTCTCTAGCTCAGGGGTTCTCAATCTCGGTTCTGGAGATCCGGTGTTCTGCAAAGTTTAGTTCCAACCCCAATCAAACACACCTGGGCTAGCGAATCAAGCTCTTATTAGGCTTCTTGCGTCCTTGCAGGTGTGTTGAGGTAAGTTGGACATAAAATCTGCAAGACACCGGACCTCCAGGGCAGAGTTTGAGAACCCCTGCTCTAGCTCCTCTCCACTGAGACAGCTCTCCCTTTCAGATAATTAACATTTAGCATCGTTCATAAACAACTAATACAATCTTCCAAATTTGCATGCAATGTGGGTGTGTTGATGGCTGAAGTTTGTTAAAATAGCTAGGATCAGATTTTTGTGCGCAGCAAGTATACACACAATAATAATATTGCAGGATCTTCAAAGGCAGCCAGCCCAGGGCCCCCCACATGCCAGGGCCCTATTCTGTCACCCATTTCCCCCACTCACGTTGCCCCTGACCATAGACTTCCCCCCAACCTTAATTTTTCAAGCTGATGTTCAAAAAAAAAAAGATAGTCTTCTGTCCTTAAAGAAGAAAGACTTGTTCATGGGAACACTTGACTCGACAATGGCAGCAGACACAGTCGCTTACCTTTAAAGACTCCAAGGGGCTCTTCAGGTATACAGCGTGACCTTTCATGATGAAAGTGCATAAAATGGTATTTTAACAATATCGTGATGACCTTTGAAAATAAAGGCAGTATAAGAATTGTTCTGAAGCTATCCACTCAATGAAGGGGTTCAAGAGCATTTTGGGGGAGGGATCTACTTCCTCTAGCATTAATAGCTTTAGGCCTTTTAAACACAGTTGCAAAAGATGTTGCTTTCATTTCTCTTTTTAAAATTACTGGCAAAAATAAAATCTGTTAAAAAAAAACCATCAACTTTAGGGCAATGCACTTAGAACACATATTAAGACACTGTATTTGGAATAGCATACAAGCAGTCTCTGTGCATATGGTATATACACTGTGCATAGAATGCAGAAAACCTGTATGAATATGCAAACTGAATTAGCACTGTTGCCTCACAGCAAGAAAGTCGCTGGTTCAAGTCCCGGCTGGGCCAATTGGCGTTTCTGTGTAGAGTTTGTATGTTCTCCCTGTGTTTGTGTGGGTTTCCTCCGGTGCTCCGGTTTCCCCAACAGTCTAAAGACATGCAGTATAGGTGAATTGGGTAAATAAAATTGACTGTAGTGTATGTGTGTGAATGCGAGAGTTTATAGGTGTTTCCCAGTACTGGGTTGTGGCTGGAAGGGCATCCGCTGCGTAAAACATATGCTGGAATATTAGGCGTTTCATTCCGCTGTGGTGATCCCTGATAAATAAGGGACTAAGCCAAAGGAAAATGAATGAATGAATATCCAAAATACACCAGAGGTCTCTGTGACATCCCATATACCAATACCATAGGAACAAATCAATTTAACTTTTTTTTTTTTTATAATCCCATTGTTTTATATTTATTCGGAGACATTTGAGACTTACATAAAACATAAAACCAAATCTTTGTATAATAAAAAAACACTAGTATGTTATTTTGAATTCAGCCGTAGAGCATCATCATCAATAACAAAATATTGAATGCTACACAAATTGCTATTAATAGTGCAATGTTTATGTGAAGTTTTTTTTAATTTTTTTTATTGGAATTCAGTTATCTGCATGGAACAAATAGATTTTGTATCAGCCTTCAACTAAAAAAGATGATGATAAAAATAGATCTGTGGTCACAAAAGTAGAAATATCCAACTATGTTAGATGAGTTTTAAAGGTGAGGTGACAAAAACAGAAACTCCAGTGAAGCGGGCTAAACATCATGGTCAAGTCAAGCACTACAGCAAGTGAAGACATGACATATTCTACAGCCGTCTACTGTCTGAGTTCAGAGAGAAGCCACAGCAATATGGCATGTTTTCTGGTTCCTTTTTTCTATTTCCAGGACCCACAAGCATGCAAACATGCATACGTTTCTTTATTTAGCTGTAGTTCAACATTTTTTAAAAATGGCTGATTTCAAAATCAAATGAACGGGTACATAAATGAAAAGGTTGTGGGTCTGGGAAAAAAAAACATTTATAATTGGTTGATCAACTGTAAAAACAAAGACAAGCATAGCTTGTTCAGCAAAGGCTCAAAGCAACTTAGTACATGGGTGGATGTAATCATAACCCGGTCTTAGCATCTCCAGCATTACCACACCCTGCTGTTTCTTTTAGAGACACAAGATGAGAATATTTGTGCCCTCACAGGATTGCTGCCTGGCTCCATACTTCTGTCTGTCTGTCTCTCTCGCTCTTTCTTTTCGTCTTCCTGCTACAATTCTATGCCTTCAGAAACCATTAGTGCCCATTCAAAATAAACATCAAGGGAGCGCTTTGATGTGTCTCTTGGCAATAGCCCATGTCTCAGTCTCTGTCGCACTCTTTTCCTTCTTTTTTCTTCCTCATTTATCCTTTAACCCTCCTCCCCCACATACACACACACACACACACACACACACACACGCGCACACACGCGCACACACACGCACACACACACACACACACACACACGCACACACACACACACACACACACACACACACACCCTTCTGTTTCTCCTGCATTTCACAGCCGAGCATTTTTACCTGGCAAATAAATCTATCAACAGAGACCTTTTTTGAAGGGGGGTTGAACCAGTCTAAAGTGTAACAAAAGTGAGATAGCACAATGGACCTGGCCTGCCATGTGAGCTAATTTTGGCTGGAAAGTGAACTAAGGCAGCTTTAGCTGTCTCTTTCTCTCCCTTTCACACACACAGAAGCTGGTTAAAGCCGCCAGAGTAGCGCTTAATGCCAATTACCACCCCACACAATGAAGTGAATGAAACAGTTAGTGCTCCTCAGAGCGAGCCCCTGGCACACACTGCCTGATATGGTTACTGTGCTGCCTCCCACGTGCTGCGCTTTGTGCCATGGGAAATGAGAGCGCTGATATCATCAATCCAACGTCGCAGCATTGTCTAAATGACTTGGGAGTGAAGTCAGTTAACGTTATACTGGACGTGCGGTGGCAGATGGCACCTGTGCCTTCCACAACAGCACAGCAAAGACTGCAGGATGTTGTTATGGTTGCGTTTAGGTGGGAAGGTCATGGCCGTTCAGGGAAATATAGCTAAGAGTTTCCTAGATGATTTCACTATCAAAGCACAGGAAACTTTAAAATAGAGCTTGCTGGAATGAAGGACAATTAGGAGAAGGGAAGTGACAAGTCAAGGGTCAGCTGTGCTCTGATCTCTGCCAGGTTGCATTTGGCATTCCATTCAAAGGGAGAAAAAAAACAAAAAAGAAATCAGTCAGTGGATGCTTAAGCGTAGGACATGCTGAAAACGCTTAGCACTTCAACCTATCTCTGAGCTTGTACAAGCTTGTACATGCAGACAAAAAGGGCTCTAGTGGCCAAATTACTGCTGCATTTATTAATTTTCTACGAGGGAGCAAATTAAAGGCTGATAATGGGAACAAATATGGCTGGGATTTCTCACCGGGGTCTGAAGTGCTTCATTATGCCACAGCATTGTCTCTGAGCATGCTGGGCCAGTGGTGCTTCCAGGGGCATTCTAATCCTCCAATTAGCCACAGAAAAAACCCAGCTGCCCAGGCCCTGGCAAAGCTCACGTATCCCAATGCAGAGGTAAAGGCCAGGGCCTGGTCCAAGTTTGGAGAGGCACTCAAGGAAAGCATATCACCATTAAAACCTCCTCCCTCTAATTTATGGTGAACACTTGAAATGCAGAACTAAGGCAGCCAGATAAAACTGTTCTCACATAAAACTCTTGCGACTCTCGACCAAAATGGTGACAAAAACAACCTGGTGTCTGAATCTGCCCTCCCTCCTAATGGGATAGTCTGGAGCTTGAGAAACGTACTGGAGGAAGTAATAGGCGTGTTCTGGGAAAGGCCTTCACCTTGGACTTGGTTTCTCATGGAAGGAGCTACAGGGGGTGAGATTTTAATTAAGCATAGAGGTGCTGGGACATGGCTGGAGGGAGCTGACGGGAGAATGATCCACGAACAAAGCCTTCCATGGTGTACAAACAGCCACAGAGTTACCCCCAACTGGCAGAAACCCTGCTCGCACTTTAATGGATGGGATTAACAGCCAATCAGGGAGTCTCTTTATGACATCCTCATGCTATCGTTCATCATGTCTGTATTATCTCAAAATTACCATTCAACATCAAGCTTTGTTCAGATCTGCATTATTATAGTTTAGATTTCCAATAACAGGGCTCCCACTCTAAGCCACATCAAACTCCCTGACTTTTACTAACAAAAAAAGTTACATTTCCATGAATAAATATTCATTATATTTACAATATCCATTGTGTCGATCACTAAAATTTGTTATTAAGATGTTTGTAATGTTGGACAGATTTGAACAGTTTTGTTCATTTTGATCACTCATACACTATGGCCAATTTTGTTTACCCAATTCACCTATAGCGCATGTCTTTGGTCTGTGGGGGAAACCGGAGCACCTGGAGGAAACCCACACAAACACGGGGAGAACATGCAAACTCCACACAGAAATGCCAACTGGTTCAGCCGGGACTCGAACTAGCGACCTTCTTGCTGTGAGGCGACAGTGCTAACCACTGAGCCACTGTACCCTTTAGGCTGCAATAATTAGAAAAAGCGAGAGAGAGATCTGAACAGACCTTTTAAAATTCCATGATAATCCAGACAGATTGAGGGCATACTCTCACTAAGCACGGTTGTCCCCCCCTCCCCTCTCCCCCGACGGCTCGCACTCACACTGCATCTTTACCTTCCAAACCTGAGCACGCTTACGTCAACGATGATGCGACTGTTCAGTTTAACAGGAAGAGAAGCGCTCTCGCTTAGTGGAGATTTCTTTAGTTATATCGTTTTAGTCGTTTGTGATGCAGTGACATGCAGTCAAATATTTTGCCAAACAGATCCACAACTTTTGACGCTCATAAATTATCATAAAAGTCCTTGTGCTGCACGTATTAGGAGGTTTGCTGAAGGTGCAGCTGACGTGCAGCGAGGGGTTTGCATCTTTAATAAACTACGACAGTTTGCATTCTTTGAAAAGAAAGAACGATTAATAAATCCATATGAAACAGTCCCTTAAAAGTGATGTCGCGTCTTCAGTTTCGGGCTCAGGCGCTCTTTACACTCACACTACAAGTGTACCGCACCAAAGTCCAACCAAACCACGCTCTGGCACACCTCTTCCAACCGGGCCAGGGCCAGCCAACTGAACCGCACCTCAGCCCAATTCGGAGCACTCACACTTGTCAAACAAACCGGGAAACATGCCTGGGTACGGTTCGGATAGAATAGTGTGAGTGCACCCTCAACTTCACCTGAACAGTCTCTCTGAACCAAACACAAATACACGGTGACCACACAAACATACTGGCATTCATTTAAAAAATATAACTTTTAATAAAGGCTACATCTCTTCATAATTACAATAAAGTACCAAGTCATCTTTAAAATGAAGCTCTATATAATGCATAATTTACATTTAAGTGGAACACAAACAAAGTTGGGGGAGCAAAACACTGAAACATAATGTACTGATTACAAGATATCCAAAGCATTAAAAAAATTATTTTAAACATAAACCCCTCGGAAAAGCAAGGGAAAATTCACACCCTGAAACAGGGCAGCACACAGCATGGTATCCATGTAGGCACAGGTACTGTATAATACACTAGCAATAGCATGTTCTTATCCGCTCATGCCAATGCATTCCGAGATTTTGCCCTGGAGCTTAGCGGTTTCAAATCAGCTACTCCAGGTTTTTCCATTCAGCGTTTACACAGGACATTAACCCTTCCATGCACACCCTCTGATCTCTCAGACAGTGCTGAATTCAAGATTAAGTTGTTGTTGTTGTTTTAAATAGTGTGACTTTTTATTACTTTAGTTTTTAATTATTATTATTATTATTATTTAAATAGTTTTGGATTAGGCTCCAGGACAAGGCTACTGGTTCCTGTGCAATGTCTGGACCTTAAACCAAAGGCACTAAAGATGCAACACATCATCAGCTATTGGCTGGGTGATAAAGGTTGAAATATCCACCACATCAGCAGAGAGGTTTGCAGAGGCGTGCTGGTCTAAAGCACAGTTTGTTCTCATTGGTCAGAAGAGAAGGTTCCTGGTACAGTCTGTTGAGTTAAGGTGGCATGACTCTAGACATTGGAAATTTCTCCCAATAAAATAAGCAGCTTGTCCATCATCTGAACACAGGTATGAGGGGAATGACAGTTTAATAAATAGTAATAAAGTCTTTAACTTGTGATAGAAGCATATTATAAGTGTGTACATATGAGCACCTCTGTATACACATGCACACATTCTTGCATCCAACACATGTACACACATCTACAATTATCATCACGAATGCTGGTCAGCAGTCCATGTTATGGAAACACAGCAAAGTTGGTGAATTGTAGTCCAAAATAAGCCAATAGTTAACCGAGTCTTCATTGGTTAGAACATCTCTCGTAGTTTTCCATATTAAAGGAATCTTTTTTCATGATGCGTCGCTGGTTCTGTACTTCATTGGCCAGTATTCCTTCAATAGCTTGTAAGCCAAATGACTAAATGTCTTGTTCAGCTTCATTGGACATCCATTTTGAGTCATGAAGCTCTAGCTCTTTGAGTTAGTTTTGAGTGCTGGGTAAATTCCACATGTGGGCGATCATGTCCTTTTAGTCCATTCTGTCCACTTTGCCGAGGATTTTGCCCTCATACATTGGCAGAACTGTGCAGTCGTCCCAGACCTCCTCAAACACAGCACCGCACTCAAACTCATCGCTGGCCCTTTTGAAGAAGTATCTGAAACAGAGAACATGCACGGTCAACAAATTGCTGATAGTGCTTATAATTACATAGATCATGGGAATGCTTTCAATACATTGGCTTCACATCTGTAGACGATTTTACATTGCTGTTAAATATCTGCGCCAGACACTCCATTGCACTCCACTATTTGGGGGACAAAGGAGCTTTTGCCTAAATTAGAGGGTCTGTCAAAAACTACCAGCCATCCACCATAAGGCCTCCGGTGTCTAATTGGGAGCTCTGTGAGCAAATGACGGGGATCTTTGACAAGGGTTGACATTTTTGGGTGCCGCCGAGTCTACGCTAACTTTCTTCATTACCACATTTTGATGGTATGCGTCAGGGCTTAATCTAGTGTTTGACCTTGATGGATGACCTCTTTGTCTAATTTCGAACATCTGATTTGTCTCTTTCCCTCCACCTCTGATGCACTAATGATCTCCACCTCCTCCAAAAAGGAAGAGAAAACAGTGGGAGGGGAGGGAGTGGTGAGGTTTGCCTCAGTAATTGGCTTTGTAATGGAAAATGCCCCCTCTTACTAACTTGCTCTGCAGTGCATGCTCGGTTTTTACAAGCGAACACCACCAAGTCTTAGAAACGGTACACATTAAACACACACACAGGAATAGCCATGACTCAAAACAACAACCAACGAGAACAAAGTTTCTTTTCTTCTTTCAATACGTCGGAAACAATCCATTGTTCTGTCACTGCCCAAGTCCAACTTCATAAATGAGGGACAAACTAGAATACTGCAACATGGCACATAATTACATCCTTATTTCTGGAGAATAAGCTATATCCTCCTCCGCAAAATCTTCAAAAGGGCAGCATGGCTCTTATTTATTTGAAAAAAAAGAAAAAGAAGTGAGGGAGAAGAAGAAAGAAAAAGAGAAAAGTATTTCCATTGGAACATGTTTTATATGGCAAGATTTTCTCTTCGCAACATCTGGCACCAATATCGTCTGGCAACTCTGGCAGTACTGTTCTTTGTTGAATTTCTGCCATGTTGAAATGACCCAACTCCACACATTTTCTGCGATTAAAACCATCAGCTTAGAATTCTCTTTTGAGAGAAGCGCCTTTAACGTGGGGAATTTTTTGACATACAGAATAGGGGACTCAGGAAACAAACTAGCTTATACATTAAAGTCTTTGAGTTGTTGTTTAAATATATTTAGGTTATCTAGATGGATGTGACTGCATATTCAACAGTGTTGAAGATTTCGGCCAGCAGGCAATCAAAAGCTAAAACCACCACAGCTACCAGTACCTCAACTGTGCTTAAAAAGGCTTTTATGGAGACAGCAAGCACATGGAAAGCCAATGGTGGCCATCTGACAATGCCCCATTCAAATAAAAAGCAAACACAAAGAGAGTCTTTGATATAAATGAGAAATCATGAAAAAATGATAGTCTTATGTAAACACACACACACACACAAACGTAGCGCAATGTTGCTTGATACAATTGTTAAAAAATGTGTGCAAGTCTTTGTGCATCAAATGAAAGGCCTGAGCTTCAAAGAGCTGCTTATTAAATGTGCCTTAAGATGAAATCAATACCAGATGTGACCGAACGGCTACAGTTAAAATTCCCTCATTCTTTCGTTCTCTGCACACCCACCCCCTCTACTTGCCTGTCATCTTAACCCCAAAATTGGTGCTAGTGTAAAAAACTTGCAGTAAACATACTGTTGCAGAGAGAAACACAACTGGTGTCAAAAATACCAACAAATACGCAGCAAAAATATGTTTTAACTTAATAAATAAAACACACACACACTTAATTCTTCAGCAGGTTTATGGAAATCCTTGTCAGAATTAAAAGTATACCTGTAGTTGCCTTTTTTCCGAAGTTGTTCCTTGAAGTGGCCGAGGGTGAGGCTGTGTGTTTTCATCATCCGCCGATATGGGATTTCCTCACCACAAAAGAAGTATGTGACCACCGTCTCCGAGCCCAAACTACTGTGACAGCCTGACATCTTCTTAGGATCTTTCCTCCTGCAAAAAGACAAATATAGATGAGCCCAAATGTAAAGATAGTCAGAGCAAAAATAGATGCTGGCAAGATGGCATGCACATTTACATTCTGTCAGTTTTACACTTTCACGTTAAACTTGTTTAGATTATGGTAAGTTATGACATTATTTGTGATGTTTAGACTAGTCATTTTAAATATTAAAACGATAAAGCTTAATAAAAGTTTAGGTTATGTTCACAGAAAACAGTCTGTGACTTCTAGGTCTATAGTAGATTCAAAGTAATGCTGTCAGAGACGAGCGAAGAGAAAGATAGTCAAGATCAGACAGTCACTGTCAGCTCATCCATGCCCTCCATTGGCCCATTTCTCCACTTTGTAGTGCTACTTCAGAAAGCACCCAGCCTTAGACTGTGACTGAAGGTCAGCCAATTAAAAATGAAAAAGAGTTTTGCCATCAGGTGGCCAGTGCTCCAAACTTCAAATGCTAGTCAGACACCAAGAGGGAAAAAACAGCCAAGTCTTTTTGAATGAGGAGCAAGGCTAACAGGCTGCTAAGCACACAATAACTAATATCATGCATGTGTATATCATTCATCATTGAACGATGAAATAGACCATGCAGGTAGTGTTGTTTTTGGTGGCCTGTTTTAATTTTAGTCTAGTCTTTGTGTAGCTTACATTTTTGTTTTTATTAGATTTAGTTACGTTCATACTCTTTTCAGTCTAGTCAGGTTTTAGTCGACCAAACATCTGAGCATTTTACTCTTATTATAGTCAGAATCATCCATGACTATATTCGTCTAGTTTTATTTAATGAAAATTGATGACGTTTTCGTCTAGTTTTAGGTAACGGAAACTGATGACATTTAGTCTACTTTTAGTCAATGAAAATTGTATTTTAGTCTCTTTTTAAGTAATGCAATTATATTTAACCCAGTCAATAAAAGCACCTAGTAATAAAAAAAAAAAAATACATTTTCTTTTAGACAAACCAATTCCAAACCAAGTTATTATATTATTACCGTATATAGGTATAGGTATAAATAGACTCAATAACACATACATTCCAGGCATGAAATTCAGTTTAGTGTGATTGCTTTGTATACGACAAAACTAGCTACAGGGCCAAATACAAGGGATACTTAGTTTAGACCTGACTGACTCCACTCCTGACTCCTGACATACACACACGACTTCATGGTGTTTTTTCCTGTGATTTTGTGGCCGCATTTCTATACATCTTTTACCACAACACATTCTGTTTTCTTTTTCAAGTGATTGTAATGAACGTTCTTCCAAATGTCGCTTCTTCTTATTCTACCAACAAACCTGAGGGGCCTGCCATCATTCCCTAGCTTTCTCAGTGTGTGTCTGTTTTTTGTCGTCTTCTAAATAATACTGCAAATGTGGTTAGAGGTAGTGACGTTGCCTGCGTTTGCGCTACTGCAAAATAATAACGCAGCAACAAAAAAAAAGAATGTTGAAACATTTAATTTCGTCTCGTTTAAGTCAACAGAAATGAAGAGACATTTTAGCATAGTTTATATTTTGTAAACCACATTTAGTTTTGTTTTTATTCGTCAGCAATATTGAATTATAAGTTTAGTTTTATTTATCGTCACATGACCGGCAATTTCGTTGAATCTCATCTCATTTTCATCACATGAAAAAGATTTGTTGATGAAGATATGTAGTCATAGTTTTCGTTGACGAACAGAACACTAAATACAGAATTTTAAATATTAGGAGATATACATACTCCTCCATTGGAAATGCTGAACTGCCATTCTGAACAGGCACTGGGTGACTCTTGTCTCTCTGAAGGCTTGATGTTGAATGCCTGCGAGGAGTAATTCATATCAAATTATTATTGTCAAATATCAAGAGTTTTTATAATTTACACATAAAAAACAGCATGGACTGCATTGCATACCTCTGTTTTGAGGGTTTGGAAACTTCCTCCAGGCGTCTGCGGGCTTCTTCAAGCTGTGCTAAGGTGTTGGGAGGGGGTAGAGGTGGCATGGCGGGGTCCTGAACAAAGGGGTGTGCGGGTTGGTGGGCACGGAGATGCCCACTGCTTCCGCCACCTCCCCAGGTGTGCATGCGCGTGGGTTCCAAACTGTGCAGTTTCTTTACATTTTGAGTGCTGCAACAACAGACAATTTGAACATATAAATAAGAGCAAAGACTCAAAGAAATCAAGGTGTCAGAAGACAGACAGCAATTATGCATCTTCAAAATAGTTGGCCATTTTTTTCATAATCATAACCAAACTCAACAACATGAACAGAGCTGCAAGACAAACCTGTGGGGCTTGTGCTTGGCTTGTCGGTCGCTCTCCAGGATCCACTGCCATACATTTTGAGAGCGATCTGTACTGTCAGCTGGCAGCTGGAGGAGACTGTTCTCCAGCCCTTCCATGTTCACCTCCTCTCCAGATTTACACAGACGCTTGGATAAAGAACTGGGATGCCTAGTAGTGGGGAAAAAAATGAAATAAGTAAAAAAAAAAAAAAAAAAAAAAAAAAACAATCATCTAGACACCAGAATGCCACAATTAAAACAAATAATTAAATAGGTGAGCCTACCCCAAGGACACTTCTGCAGGGCTGGCACACTGGTCTCTGCCCAGACTCCGGCTGCGAATGTAAGGAGCAGAGCAGCATTCTGAGGTTCCATGGCACAGGCACTGTACCCGCTGTGTCGCCTCCACCTCAATCTGCTCCTTGCTTTTAGGCCCAGCATGGTGATGGATGTAGTGGTGATGGATGTGCTTGGTTGACTGTCTAGAGATGAAGGTCTTTGCTGGCACATAACCATTCATAGAGCCAGACTGTGACCTTGTGCTGGGACCTCCCCGAGGCAGGGGACGCTGTTCAGGAGAGCGAGAGCGTGGGGAATGTCGAAGCAATCCTGGAGACTGACAGCCTGGGGTCTTGAGGACTCTGGAAAGGTGCTCATCCAGGATGGCCTGAGGATCCTCCTCACAAGTGCCAGGAGGGAGCAAAGGCAGAGAATGGGATGCACTGCTACTAGACACCTCAGATTCATCCCGCTCCTCCTCCTACAATTGCACACAAATACTTATTTTACAAAAAAAAAAAAAATTGCTAGCAAACAGCCATTTAAGTTGTTTACTTGAGATAGTTCAGGAAACACAATTAGGTTCGTAACCCTGTGAAGTCTTACGCATGTAAATGCATGTGCTTTTCTGAATTCTTTGTCTCAAACGGAATGTTTAAACATTTTCACTCCATTATCAGTGTCAACATTCTTACGAACTTCTAGCAATACCAACCTCCTGAATCTGTTGAAGTCTCTCCTCCAGGGAGCTCATGGTTTCCTGTTCCCGCTTCAGTCGCTCCAGTCTGGCTATCAGCTGTGCTGCAAAGGCTGCTGGCTCCACAGGAGTCATCTCCTTAGGTGGCCGCCGCGTCCTCTGCACAACCAGAGAGAGATGCAGATTAGCAAGGAGACCAGACAGGACAGGACAGGATGTGTTGGATTCTAAAGCTGCCCTCGCTGCACAAGTCTACTGGCCATCCAACACACACACACAAACACATGCCCCACACCACTGGCATGGGCCGCTGCCGGCATGAGCAGTTGGTCACGCTCTAAGGAGCCTCGGCTTGTTCCCTCTGTAGTGCAACCAAGCCATCAGCCTGGCCTGTGAAGTCAGGCAGCTTCAAAGAGCCCTCGTCAAATATCAAACGCTCACCAGGGGCGGCAGGGACACTGGCTTTACATCTAGCAATAAAAGTCACATATCAACGGGGGGAAAAGGAGGGAGGCAAAGGAAAAAATGAAAGAGAGGGGGATTAAAAGAAGAGAAAGTAAGATGGCGAGATGTGTGCCGCCACTAGAGGAGTCAAGCGGTGGGAGATCAGAAGCACAGAGGTAATTTATTCCCCCCCAACGACAGCAGGCACCTTTGAGCTACAGTAGCCACATTATCCTCCTTCCCCATGTGTGCGTCTCACACTAGGATTTTCTATCCTTCCTTTTTATTTTTATTATTATTTTTTTGCCCTGCCTTTCTTGATTTGGCTTCCTCTCTTCATCTCTTTGTGAAGATGATGAAGGGAGAGACGAAAGGGAGAAGAAAGCAAGACGAGCTGATGGTGAGACTTGCAGCAGCTCCAGGCCCCTGCTGCCTGAAAGCAGCATCCTGGGAGAGGCAGCCAGTCATCGCCAAATCACAATGGAAATATTACAAGCCAGAAAAAAAGAGAGGGAGGAAAGTAAGGGGGCAGAGACAACACAGAAAATAGCAAGTCTTTGCAATGCAGTTTGAAACCGCATGTATTGAGAAGACAAGCACACAAACAGTGACAGGAGTGATAGGAATAAGGGAAAGAAACAGAAAGGAGAGTAATGAAGGATGAGGACACATGGGAGGGTAGACACAAGTTTGTTTGAATTGCTAAAGTTAAACTGTCTTTCAAAGTTCTCTCTCCAAACACAAACCAGCCACCTCTCTTTTTTCTCCTTTCAGGGAGGCAAAGAGGAAAAGAGGGAGAGGGGGATGGAGGGAGCTGCTGGAGGAATAAAAAGGGTGCAGCTCAGTTGGAAGTTGTCACTTCCCTTGAAGTTAGCCCCATTCATCCGCTGATCAAAGCACTCTCAGAGAGAGACAGTTGATTTTGGTGCCCCGGGATAAAACAGACTCATTTAGTGTGGTGTGGCAGTTTATTAAGAGTCATTATCCGAGAAAGAGCACAACAACACAAACAGTCCACAACAGTGAGAGAGTAACATGTTTTAATTGAGGGTGATGTTGGAATTTGTGTGTAGCTCAAAATAATGGCAAGGACACTTACAGGGAACGGAGGTAGAGACACTTGGCCGTTCATCCTCATGTTGCGCTGCATCTCTCGTTGTAATTGTTTTTTACTTCCCAGCTTGTAAGGAGGAATGGCATCTCTATCAGGACACACAAAGAATCATGAAGGTTATTCACTGCCCTGACTCATTGACAATTAACATACACATACTGCATCCTACTCAAATTCTGCAGTCATAATGTTCAACATTAGCATGCTAGTCTAATAATTGTCAAGAAAACGATGCCCTCTCACTCTGTGCCAAGTATAACCATAAGCTCCTCACATTCTTTTGAATATCATTCAGAACCCAATATGCTTTATCTTCCTCTGTTTGATATGAAGACATCTAACATGTATCAAAGAGTGCTGGTAACAACATTTCTCTACTTGGCCCAGCAGAGAAGCTCTGGGGCACTAATGGCAATGCACACTGCAGAAATCAAGCATTGCCACAGTTATGACATATATGTATGCGGTTACCAATTACAATAAAAGATGCTTGTGTTTCCATAAACACTTATAGTCCATCTAATCCACAGCAGAATGTTCCTAAACCTCCACCTCTTCAATCTTGCCCTTTCTTGCCTCTAAAGCTAGACATCCCTCTCATCCTCCGCTCTGCTTTTTTTAAAGCTAGGCCAGTTTCCTTTGCTCTGTTCTGACTCTGAAGTGTATGACCTAGCCCAAATGCAGTTTCCAGTACGTCTTTGAAAGCTCACAGTCATGCGCATAAAGCCGTCGCTCCAATCTTCATTTGGAAAGCGCTCGGCAGTCAGCCTCTGATCTTGCGCACATCAAAAGGCTGGTTTGTAAGATAAGGTAATGTTTGAAGTCAGCGCAGCGGCATTCCCTAGCGTCCAAGTAAATCCATAAATAAGATATAAGCAAAATTTCCCCCACTTCTCCTCCCCTCCCTCACTCCCTCCCTCCCTCCCTTTATCTGGAATTCAGATTCTGATTTAACGCCATGCCTTTTAACTCAAATAAAACGCAGCTATTCCAATCAAATCAGCCTCCAAATAAAGAGTACAGAGGCTGTTTTCCCCCATTGCATTCACTACTTCAAAGTGACGCAAACACAAACAAAAAAACTAAAATAAGAATCTTAATGGCTAAATATGGGTAAAAATTGTAAGACAGAAGCATATACATATTTATTTTCAGTTAAAATTCAGTGTTTAGCTTTTAGTTTAGTTGCATTTGCATTAAAACATTGTTGTCTAATAATTTAATTAATTAGACGTGAACTGTTTTGAGTTTGGTATAAGAACAAGCCACCCAGTTTCTTGGGCATTTTGTTAAAAAAAAAAGGTTCTTCATTGTTGCGCCTATCAAAATATTAATCTTTGGTTCAATCAGGCCACTGTCCACATACACTCACTGTGTTCCAAGCTTTGGGGTGTCACAGGCTGGCTGTGCTTTATGGGAATCTCCTTTTCACTTGTGCAAGTAATTTTCAAAGCAGCCAGCCACCCTCTTATCCCTCTAAGCTCCCGGGGCCTAACAATGGGCTGAAAGCGATTCAGTTAAGCCTTTCATCCAGCATGCACTTTATTTCTCACTCTCTGCACTTAGCTATGCACTCGCACAATTGCCTCTGCCGAAAAACACAGAGGGGGAGGGGGGGGGGGGGGGGGTTTGAGGGGGGGGACTGCTTTCAGGCGGAGGTGGGGTTGAATGGGTGGTGTACGTGAGCTCCTGGGGGATGGGTGTCCCAAACACCCTAATCCCAGGTGACCTGCTCTTGTGATCCAGAAATGGCTTACCTCTAAAAGGCCTATGCTGACACTGAATCCCTCCATTCCATACCTGGTGGATTCATACCAAACCTCCTCACGAGCTGAGATTCCTTAATTTACTGCCAGAGCACCTCAATGAGTATCTTATAGTCCACATGCCCCCAAACCCCCATCTCTTTTTTTCCAGGGACAACGAGGAAACCAATAAAAATGTCTGACTATCTTATGCAAAAAGCCCTTGAAGATCAAAGCTTAAAAGGAAAAGAACATTGGTGAAGGACACACTGGCCAGTGTCATTTCCTGTTGAGGAATTTGCAAACATCAGCTTCAATTTGCACATCAAGGAAGTACATTATCTGAGGATTCTTCTCTTAGGTCCACTTTATTTTGATAGCTCAGCCCCTTTTCCCTCCAGCAATGCATTACTTACATTTCATAAACATATTTAAATGTCAATATACCATCTGAATCTGTAACTTCTCATTACCAACCATGACTTAATGCTTAATTGCAATGTCTACTAAAAGCGCAAGAAAGATGCTGATCTTTGAGAACAGTCTATTGATACACTGTACAATATATTTTTCTGGAAATCATATAGCCATTCCAATTTGTCTACGACATCCCACATACCTAGCTAGGTAGGCAGCTGTAAAAGATGTGTTTTATTATTACTTCGGTTAATATGGGTCATGCACACACTTACACACTACTGTCTGTCATGGACATGGAGTCATCCGTCAGGGCATCACTAGAAACTTCACTGTCATTGGCACTCGTGGCAGGGGCAAAACTATAACCGGACGTAAAGCGATAAGGATTTCCGGGGTCACTGCGTCTGTAGGACCTGCAGGAACAAGAAACAATTTTAGTTTAAATAGTAGTATAATGGTTATATCTCAAGAATAGTCATTTCAAAGACTGCATGTCTAATTAACAAATAAGCACTGAGAAAGTCAATTAACCTCAGATTAGGCCTATCAGGATTATAATTGTTAGAGAATAAGCATGCAATAAATAGACATGATCAATCCCTTTTTTATTATGCAATATAAGGACCTTCATGTTTATTAAAAAAATTACCACCAAGTGTCACTAACACTTTAACCAACTTAGCTGCTTCTGTCATATTGTTTCTGTTAGTAGCCAGGTGTGTGCCTGGTGTCAGATACATAGAGCAGAAAGCAAGAGCTATTTGGTGTATTCCTGACAACTACAGTTATTTGAAGGAAAGAGTCCAAAAGGACCAGTTTACAACATAAAATGGTAAACACTCACAAATGTTATTCAATATATAAACTAAAACAAAAGATTAACCCCATCTACACGAGTAAAGTGGCATGATTAGAATTAGTGGTTTACTGCAGCATCTTCTGGAAAATAAAAACATTTGGAGCAAAAAAGTATATATATACTTGAAAAACATAAAGCCACTAATTGGCTGCAGGGAATCACTCATTTGCCATTTCTCACCAATCACCTTTTTATAAGTACAAGCACATATGCATATACATGAGTGTGGATCAAACTATTCATCAAAGTTGGCCTAAAACTACTGAACAACACCCATTCTGGTCTTCGGACAATTTTGACAAACTTTTTGATCATATTTGAGCACTCCAAGCCATAAAGTAGTTCCATGTTCTTGAGAAATAAAAGCTGGTTATTTTCTACTGTTCTCTAGTAGAAATGTACTATACAGTGGCATGAAAATTGTCTTAAAATTACAATTATGTTGTGCATATTTTTTTTTTCAATACGATGTGATATTGTTTAATACATCACACACCAAAAAGTAGTTATTATGACAGGCATGTCAAAGAGGACTGAACCTGCAAGGCCTCAAAATGTATCTTTCTGAAACATGTTCTGCTGCATTCTCAGCTTGGCCACCAAGGACACTACAGTAGCCAATACAGACTACAAAAAACAGTTTTTCTTTTTAGGTATAGCCTACTACAATCATTGGAGAGCAACAGTTTCAAGATCAAGTAAATGAGACTAAAGGCAATTTGTTTGCTATGGTGTGCACTAATGTTTGTTACTACCACAGTAATGCAAAAAAGTGTGGACCTGCAAAGATTCTAAACTCAATTGCAGATCAGACAAAGAAATGGTTCACCCCAAAACAAAAATGTACTCGTTATTTACTCACCCTCAAGTGGATCCAGTCCTTTATGAGTTTCATTACTTTGCTGAACATAGATAAAGTAAGCTGAAAACATGTAACCACTGACTTCTATAGGAGGTCAATGGTAACAGGTTTCCAGCGTTCCTCAAAATATCTTCTTTTGTGTTCAACAGAATAAAAAATCTAATAAAGGTTTGGAACAAAAGTGAGTAAATGACAGAATTTTCAGTTTGGGGTGAACTACCCCTTTAATGAATAAAAAGAAAAATCTTTCCAATATTAGTTATGATGCAAAAATATGACGCAAAACACACACCACCATGGTTTCCCTTATGTTTGTGAAAAGGGTCCAACTATTTTATACTAAGACTATAAAAGCCTTTTTTCTACATGGTGGGGGAGGACCTTAGTTTGTCTTTTCTCTCCTCTTCCCTTTCATCTCCCTTGCCCCTCCTTCCCCCCAGGGCAGCCCGGTGAGGGCTGATCAGGGGGAAAGTTAAGTGAGCAGCACATCTGTGTGAATTGCCAATGCCACTTCCCCTCAGTGGAGCATATCTGGGGCCTTTTGTCTGGGGCAGGCACCCCATTCCTCAGTTTACCTCCCCCTTCCAAACTTTCTTGTTTCATGTCATTCCTTCTCTTGTGCTCTTTCCTCTGCTAGGGCACCTCCTCCACATACCCACCCAGGCCGCCCCTCCCTCCCTCCAATCTCTCTCACTCTCCATACCCCTCTCTCCTGCTGTGACACATTCCTGCTCCACTGGAAGAGGAGGAGGAGGTAGAGAACCTGAGCTGGGCCGAAAGAGAGAGAGAGAGAGAAAGAATGAACATGAGAGAGCGGAAAGAAAGAAGAGAAGTGGGGGGAAGGAGGGCCTCTCTTTATGAGAATGCCTACTGCCAGCAGAGCTGTGAGGGGAGACCCAGCAGGACTATAGCCTACGGCCCCAACTCAAACCTGACCTTTGGAAGCTCTCGCTCAGAGTCAGGTATTTAGCACAGCTGGGTTCACATTCTTCCCTCGCTCACCCCCTCATTCATGCTTTCTTTCATGAGGTGCCTCGCCCCCCCTCTGTCCTTCTTTTCCGCCTGCTCAAAAAGTGTACTTATTCTCCATCCGTCGGGGTTTTTTTCCTAGATAAAAGTGCGAAGAGAGGCAGCTTAAATCAGAGGAGAACGGCGGTAAATAAGAATCGGAGAAGATGAAGGCCACGGTCTCTGTGACTCACAGAGGAACCGCTGCTGCGTGTTGTTTTGTGAATAACTCGATTCAGAAACACAGAAAGGGAGAGAAATAAGTTCCACATGCTTCAGAGGAACAAAAAAGTGCCCCGAGAGAGAGGAAAAACAGACTGCTCAAGGAACATTCTTCAAAAGGAAATCAGGGAATAACATCAAAAAAGAGAGACTTTGCTTACTTTCGTCTGGTTCTTAATCATCTCCTACATAAACAACCCGACAAAGATAAGCAGAGATGAAACATTCTGTCACCTTCTTCAAGATCACCCTCCCAATGGGCTGTCTTTGAGACAGATAAACATTTGTCTGGCACCACACTTTGATGGGTCACCTCATTTACAACCTCAAGAGCTGTGACAGGTACTAATTCGTCAAGCCAAATTCACCCTGATGTTTCATTAAACCCAGACAATAAACCTTTTAAATAACCAAACCGCTCATCAAGACATATAAAGGTGTCATACAAGCATTACTTACTGCAGTAAGAAAGTGGGGCTACACACTACATTTAAATCAAAATAAGCTAAATTATTTGAAATACTTTGTGTTGTTCACGGCAAAGCAACAACAAAAGTTTCATTTTTGGATCAGTGACTTTTTTGATGTGTGCCACTTGTTTTATCCGTTTGATGACTGAAACCAATTCTGCATTGTGAACTAGCCTTGATCCTTGAAGATGATCCTCTAACTGAAGAAGAATTTCAAAGCAGAGGAAACTGTGTGGAGCCAGCAGAGGGCCTGGTGCTAGACAATATTTACATGAAAGGAAGAGCTGCTCTATTGATGTTTTTTTCTCCCTTCTCTCTCTGCGTAATGCAAGCCAGGTGAGAGCAAACCTCCCCAAACTAACGAGAAAAAGGGCCTCTCATGTTTAATGCAAGATTGCATGAGCAATAGTTACATGAAATGGTAATAATACACTTGAAAACTCATTACAAACGTATTAATTTGTCATTCATTCATTATCCAAAGTGACTTGCATTACACTCACAGAGAATTAATCATTCTGGAGCAGTGTCTTGCTCAAGGACACAAACAGTGATGGCTCACAGATCAAACAATCTTTGTGATCTTTCAACCTACTACTTTTCATGCCAGATCTTTAGATCACTATGACTACACCCTATTCGGTGGTGTGTTACATGAAGCAGTACAAATCATGCAGCAGTAAAAAACGGTGTTAAGTTTTTGAAATAATGGAGTATAGCATACAGTGGGTGATAAAGTTGTATTGATGCCTTACCTGTAGCCTTTCTCAAGTGCTTCCACTGCACGAAGAGGAGGTGACCGAAGTGTTTTGGCAGACAGACCCACTACAGTGGCCAAAGCTTTGGCTTTAAAGTCGTTACAACTCCATTCTTCTTCTTCATTTAGAGTTGGCAAGTATCCGCACACCAGCTTTAGACCTCCTAGACCATTGGGATTCACATGACTGGGGTTCTCGCACCCAGTTCTGACATACTCAAGGTATATGTCTGAGGTCAAAAACATCTGATAGGCATTCTCCTCCATAGCCGTCTGGATCTCCATTTGAGCCTGATCAAACATTGCGGAGTCAATCTGCTGACGCTTAATATTATCCCTAATAAAGGTCTTAGTGGCAGGTTTAAGCTGCTTGGCCACAATGCTGTTGTTCTCAATATACCTCTTGTAAATGGCTTTGGCAACTCTGTGCGTTTTGGTATCCTTGAGGTCCATTTGCCTGAAACCATTGCAGGCAAACCAAAAATCTAAAGTGTCCACACATTTCTCGCGTTCCAGATATGCCCGGAAAAGTTGAGCGCCATCCTGGTCCCCGAGAAGAAAATGCAACGATTTGGTCCACCGGGCAAGAGGGGAGTCCGGGGAGGCACTGCCCTCAGGTTCCCCAAGTCCATCGTCATCCCTCCTGGCTGTGGAACAACGAAGATCAGCCATAATGGTCTTCACGGGATCCTTTGGTCTCATCATGGCCAGTTTGCTGGGATGGTGGCATGTCGTCTCACCCTCTTCCCCTGGGACCGGTGGACGAGGGTCATCTTCTCTGAAGCTACTGACCATAGGATCTGTTAGTGTCCTATTCATGGCTCTTGCAGCTCCAGCAGCAAAGCCTTCAGTGTGAAGCTCAGCTGTAATCTCCTCTCTCTCTTAAATCAGCAGGGGAGCTTCTCTCTGAAACACAAAGTATTGATCTCATCAAAACCAGATCCGCCCCAAAACTTCAAAAGAGTCACTTCAGACACGTACGTCTACTTTGTGCGCGCTCGCGGTGTACAATCGGCTTCGTCGAATGCAATCGAAGCGACCTTATTTAAATTCAACGTAGGCACGATGTTAGATTTTTTTGTTTTGTTTTCAAACTTTCAAAATGATTCAATTATTCTCTAATCCCTTCTAAACCACCTCCCGGTCATGTAATGAGAAAAGGGGGGAAACGAGGAAAAAATACATCAAAGAAACCCGAGTTTAACAGATGAGTTATGCGATTTAGATTTTGTATTAATTGTGATTCACGGTTGTATTAAAACACACAAATGTACATAGACTCAAAAGTTTAAAAAGACGACAAGAAACTCAGAAAGCGAGTTTTAAAAAGGCGACAAGCGAAAATAGAACCGTACTTCACTGTTCGCAATGTTCAACTATATAGGTACATATGTCGTCGATTCTTGACATCGTATTGTTAATAAAGTAACTGAAACTTATTTAATCAATATAAGTCCAACTTACAGTATATATGTACAGTATAGAAGCAATCAATAACAGCTCCGATTGACTGCTCTCAACAGAAACAGTAATCGCGACATGATCATTAAAACATCAAACATTTGAAACAATTACAGTATCATTGACTATGGAGTGCAAAGTTTCATTTATGACAAAGCGTCTTAAATGCATCATAAAAGAAACGGGATCGAAAAGCCTAAAAGACGCATTGGTTTAGTTTGGCTTAAAAAGTCTCCCTTACAGATATGAAGAGTGATCAAATCCAATTAGATCTATGCGACCAAAAGAAATGAGACAAAATAATAATGCATTCATGCAACTTCAAACCCCTCAAGAAAAAAAAAACCCCTAAAAGTATGAGATCACAGGGGTTGAAGTCCCATAACACCATCATGAACACGCTTTAAACATAGTCAAGAGACACTAATCTAACCTCAAAACAACACGATAAAAGGCCAAACCGAAAACATGCTTTTAATTGTAACGACTATCAGAAATACTTCATTTCACAGCGACACATGACTTCAAAGTCGGTAAACAGCACATCAAAGCAATAGCATGGGGCCAGCGCTGGGAGAACACACACACACGCACACACACACACAGCTAACTCACCATCCATCCATGAGTTCAGTCCATAAAGTCCCGATCTTCCAACCGAACAAAAAAATAATCCACAATATATCCAATTTTGCACGTCCTTCTGTTCTCTGGTGTTGTTTAGTGTCAAACGCAGATCTGAGCTTATAAACGTACTCTTCCTCCCGTAAAGAACACACTGGATCCCTGTATAGTGTGTTGAATGTGCTCTGGTCTCTTATTCCAGTGTGGACTGAGCTCAGGGTTTAAGAGCGGACATCAAAGAGCGCAGCCGACCGCACGGTCCCGACAGATACATAAAACACTATTTCTCGCATTCCCGCTTTAAAACAACACAGACCGCTGGAAAAAATCTCTGAACGCACACTATCCTTTTGCTATAAACCCTATCAATCCTTCTAACCTCGACGCTCATCGTGAGTCGCAGCAAAAAGTCCGTTAGCTAAAGTCCGTGAGGCAAAAGTTTCAACTGAAGCGCAAGGACCTTATCAAAGCAGAAAGATCTTGAGCCGACTCCCCTCGAGCTGTGGAGCGTCAGGAGTAAGTGATCTGCAGCGCCGCGATCCTGCTGTTGCTACAGAAACTTTAAAGACACAGGCCGCTTTTTCCTCTGAGGACTCGCTGTTAACCCCTTCATCACCACGCGCAGCGTTAACCCCTTCATCGCCATCATTCACAAATAATAAAGCTCACAAGTTTGCGATCTAAAAACCCCCAACTGGCCTTTGTGAGCTCTCTTAAATTACTTTGGGGTTTTAAAAAACATCAGCATTTAATTAAAATAATATTTATACACCCAGAAATATTTAACAGACACACACTTGAACTCATGAGAAAATACATGGTGGATTACTCTTCAAGAATGGCCAACAATAGGTTATATGCAGAAGTATGCGGAAGAACTTTAAATTTTTCAGTAACCTGGGTCAAGCGCTTCTGGTGAACTGTATGCTGCTACAAAATCGGCGTGTTTAGGGTCTGTTTTCTTTAAAAAATCAACGATCTTCACTGCCTGATTGATATACGATATAAATTGGGTCTCAGAATGTACAAGAAGCACTGCATTAAATTAAAAAAATTTCTGCGCCTTGTCTTTAAAATATGAACATTTATTTTACCCCCGTATATTCAATGGAGTTTCTGCGCTAGCCTGCTGATCCTGACGGGCGCGTGCGTGTAAACGGTTTTTCATCTTGTTTTACGCTTGAACAGCTAAATGAACACTTAAGTCTATTTAACTGATTGTATTTTAATTACATTACAACATCGATGCTGTAAAAGGAACCGTATAAAATTGAAAAAAGTCACATTAACCGTTCACCGGAACTTTATCAGTATGGGAAGAAACGCTAGCTGTGCATATACCCTATTTGTTGATCAAATGGCATAATAAAACAAACGTATTTAAAAAAAATGCTTTTACTGACACGTTAGAAACTATTACAGAATATAATTATATATTGATAACAGAATATAATCCAGTTTGCCATATGTTTCTTACACATCCTTATATTGTTTATCCACTCTTGTTGTCTTTTTTGGTAGAAAGCAATGAAAAGTTTAGTATATCACAATCAGCAGTCTCCCATATGTGAGTAAATTATGACTTATGATTTTATTTATGGGTCAGTATGATATTTTATGAGTCAAATAAAAAACCATATAGCTGAAATATACATTAACGATTAAAGAAATTGTTCACTCAAAAATGAAAATTCAGCCATCATTACTTATATATAATTTTTGTTATTACATATCTGCACTGCAAAAATTATTAATCCTTTAGTGTATTTTGTACATCACTTGTGTTTTCTGTTTATTCATTTATTTCTTTTTTCAAAATGCATTTTGATCATTGATCTTATGATTTATGGTAGTTTTAGTTATATTGGTAGTTTGAAATATATTGTTTGAAAATATTATTTATGAAATATATTGTCTTAGTTGCTCATAATATGTTGACAGAGCACAGATCAATGTCCCAAAATGCTACCTAAATGTGTAAATAAATGGAAAACACAAGAAACTGTTAATTTACAGAACTATTAATAAAAATCTCATTGCAATTTTATTTATTTATTAAAATTTTCAGCTTGAACAAAAGCAGTTTTTAATTCCATTTTAAGGTCAAAATTATTACCCCCCTTAAAGCAATATATATTTTTGATTGTGTACATAACAAACCATCATTATATAATGACTTGCCTAATTACCCTAACTTGCCTAATTAACCTAGTTAAGCCTTTAAATGGCACTTTAAGCTGAATACTACTATCTTTAAAATATGTCTAGTAAATTCTAATATACTGTCACCATGGCAAAGATAAAAGAAATCAGTTATTAGAAATTATGTATTAAAGCTATTGTGTTTAGAAATGTGTTGTAAAAATCTTCTTTCCGTTAAACAGAAATTGGGGAAAATATATATACACGGGGGCTAATGATTCAGGAGGGCTAATAATTCTTACTTCACAATTACAAGGTTAATTGAAACCGCACAAAAGTTTCAAGTAGGTTACTTTACAGTAGCAGCATAGTTAAAAGTCCTTCTCAACTAAAAAAGTAAAACTACCAGAAAAGCTTGTCCTGCATTTTGAACTAGTGAGGGAGGACGTTCCACTGATTCCACTCATGATACTTCAAAGGCTTGAGCGCTTCCTTTGATGTTCTACATTCACTTTAAGGAGCAGGATATTATAAAATACATGCATTAGTGCTAAATGAGATGGATTTAAAGAGCAGATGTGAAGCTCTGTATACATCGCCGTCATACTACGGTGAGCAGAACATAAAGTACATTTTGGAAATGGATTTTAAGCATTTTAGAGCAGCTTTACTCAATTCCTTCTATCTTCACAGGCAGTCTTTCACATCGGTTAAATGTTTTATCTGTAGTAAATAGTCCGCAAATGAGACTCAAATGTTAGAGTATGTCAATGTCCAGGCATAACCATCCAGGGGAGACCATTTACAGGCTCACAGAGATTAACACACATCAACTTTTTAGTTTAATGTGCAATTACCTACTTATCAGACAGTGAATTATGGTTAAGAACTAAAAATGGCCAAAAACTAAAATCTAACAAATACCAATTGTGTGTGCATGTTTTATAAATACCTTATAAGTACCTTATAAAGTTGATGGCTAACAGCCAAAGCATTTTTTTATTCCTGTTTGCTGAGCATTCATTTTGAACTGCATGGCTAAAGTAAGTGCGTCTAAGAGCGTCTGCTGCTCCGTGATGAACGCTGTGATCAGTAACTGCTCTCAATGACTGTATTGTCTGCCTGCTCTTTCAGCTCAGGGCTAAACTCTCAGCAGTTTGCTTTGAAGTGATTATCCCTTTATCACAAGCCAGAGCAAAGACTTTAGGGAGAACAATGGAAAATGAAAGCAAGTAGGAGGCTTATGGCAATTATCACAGACGTCCACCAGGAGTGAAGTGTGAATGTCCACTTTGTGAATGTCTGATGTGAGTGTGTGCAGGAGGGGGAGGAGGAAGGGAGACACAAGGAGGCAAAGGAAAATGAAACAGATCATCATTTGCATGGTATACACAGAGCAATGACCATGCCTTGGGAGGAAATGATAATGTAGGCAAATAAACAAGACGGGTCTGGGACAATATCGTTAAAGGTACAGTGCAATCAGAAGATAACGTTCTGTCGACATTTACGTATGTCTTTCCAAAAATGAGATAATATGCAGAATTTCCGAGATGCAATTTTTTGTGTAATGAAAACATCTCTAAAAAGATCTATAAAAGTGCCCTAACATCACAATAACTGTTTATACTATATTACAAGTCTTCTAAAGTCATTCAGTTGTTCTACGTTTTCACCCATTTCCAAAATATATCTTCTGTAATATTTACATAAATTCATATTCAAATCTATTCAAGCAATGTGACAAAATGTGGTAAACTATGCATAGCAACAAAAATATGATGGAAATCTATGAGGCTCCGTTTACACGACAAAGATGTAATCAAAAATGGACATATTATTCCATTGCGTTCTTATAAAGTTTCTTGTATACACAACATTTTCAAAATGATTCACGTTTACACACATCCACGAAACAGCCTAAAACACTGCATTACATATGCCAAGCCAGTAGTTGGTGCTGATTTAGAATTTGCCATGTGTAAATGATGCCTCCACACTCCACTTGCTGAAGTGTTAGCAAACTCTTGACCAGGAATAACACAACCTTCACTATAGGGTATATGCACAGCTTTCTTCCAAAAAAAACGATAAACTTCCGGTGAACGGTTAATGTGACTTTTTTCAATTTTATACGGTTCCTTTTACAGCATCGATGTTGTAATGCAATTAAAATACAATCAGTTAAATAGACTTCAGCATTCATTTAGTTGTTCAAGCATAAAACGAGATGAAAAGCCGTTTTCATGCATGCGCCTGTCAGCAGGCTAGCGCAGAAACTCCATTGAAAATACTGGGGTAAAATAAATTTTCATATTTTAAAGACATGGCGTGGAAAAATGGAATTTAGTGCAGTGCTTCTTGTACGTTCTGAGACCTACTTTATATCAGGCAGTGGAGATTGATGATTTTTAAAGAAAACAGACCTTAAACGCACCGATTTTGTAACTGCACACAGTTCACCGGAAGCGCTTGACCCAGGTTACCGAAAATTAAAAGTCTTTCTGTGTACTTCTGCAAATATTGTTGTGTATGCTTGTTTGTGCTTGCCTTTAAAATTGACACACACTGCGCATGTCTACATACATGCCATTTTTTATATTGAGTGCAAAAAATACAACAAGAAAGAAACAAAGCCTCAATCATTAAGAAAAAAGATCCTCATAAGCATTAAGAAATGTATTGTTCCTCTTATTAATAATACATTTAAGAGATTCAACAATGAGCAAAATTTCAGCAAGGTAAATATTAAATACTGTCTTTAGAAACTTATAGAAAATATCTAAAAATGTACAATATAACACAAAACTAATAACTAGCAAAATTGATAGCATGATCATAAAAAGTACAGAAATATCTTTCATAGATAAATTTATATCATATTCAATCAAGGACATTAAACAGATTGCAATAACAGAATAAATTAAATAAGGTTTCTTCTTGTATGTTTCAGAAAGTAAACAAGTTAAATATATAAAAATAATTAGCCAATTGAGAGTTGTTTGATATACATTATGCCAACCTTAAAATGTATCTCTCTTATTTTATTAGATATGCAAAACATTTCAGGTAATAACTATGCTCTCTTCAGTTAATTACTTTCAAAAAATCGTTCCAGAAAAGTTCACATCTTGGGGATGCACATACTGAATAATGTAACAATTGTTTGATATATCTGCTGTCACATTTTTATCAGTAATAAAAAAATCTTCATACAATAAAAGTTTGGGCATAATTGTTGTCCTCTCATTAAATATAAGGAATGTTTAAATTAAATGCACATAACTTGATGACAAATGCTTGATGACAGTTGAAAGATTTGGATGGCAAAGGAAATTTATACAACTTCATAAATTCAAAACAATTCCTCTGTCATACCACCTATCAAAAAAAAAAAAAAGATTTCAATGAATGAAAGGGTTGGAATTATTCCAAATAAATTCTTTGTGTGGGGAAAATCTACATACCTAACACATACTACACATGAGCATGTCATCACTATTTTCAAAGATTCCCATATTGGGTGTACACTAAAAATGTCAAAAACTAATGAAAACTGATATTAAATAAATTAAAATTCTACAATAAGTTTGAGTGTGCATGGCTCAAAAGAACGAACGACTGGAGCCAAAAAGAGAAAGAACTGTTAGTGTAAGTGCAGTAAGTGAAGTCAGCAGAATCAGATGGCATGCAGGGTGTCAGAGAAGATACAATTAAAGTGTGGCGTTAAGATGGACTTTGAAGTTAGACATGGTGTCTTACACCCCTCCAGATGAAGAGAGCAACAATTCAGCTCCTTGTTATGAGTTTTTAAGAGGATCTTGTTAGAAATGGGAGATTTGAAGAAAATAAACTCGAATTTTGTCCTGGAATGGCTTTTGAGGTGATAGCAGTGGGACGCTGTCGGGAACATGGTAGCTGTTTGAAGCTGGTTTAGTTTTCTGGCGGGAGGGGGCTACTGAAGGTTATTTATCTGCATTTTTTTGTTTTGTTTTAATCCCATTTTGCGCATGACTTTAAAGTCAAACAATACATAGAATGATGTTCTCTCTAATCCCCTCTTGGCCATGAATGAGAGCACATCTGTAGAAATCATTTTCATTTCCTCTGCCAGTGGTGGGAAGCAGATGAAGACATCCTAAAGGTTCTCCCTCATCTTCTTTATTTCTTCATTTGTCTAGGAGAAGAAGCAGGGTTATGGCCACAGTCAGAATCAGTCAGTTTTGGCTACTGTTCCTGAGCTGTTGTCATTCAATGACTCTTTTCAAGTAAATAGACAAACAAAAGGACATCCACTAACACAATAATAGGAAAAAATTGCCCTTTTACTTAAACAGTGAGGTCTGTTCTGGTGTGTAAAGCAGGAATGGTTTAGATTTTATGTTCAATGAAAGAGATTATGTCTCTTCAGAAGAGTTGGATTAAACAGCTTGATTCATATGGATTTACCTCTTGATCTCTGTGATTATTTTGAAGCATCATATTTTAGGTTAAACTCAGTTTAATAGAGAGTAAAAAAATTATGTTGACATGCAAAACATGCACGCAAGCACACACAAAAACACACACACAAACTTTCATTTTCTACATATCAGGTTAATGATACTGACTATGGCCTAATCCAGGGGTGCCCAAACTCGGTCCTGGAGGGCCGGTGTCCTGCATATTTTAGTTACAACCCCAATCAAACACACCTGAACCAGCTAATCAAGCTCTTTCTAGGTATACAAAAACATCCAGGCAGGTGTGTTAAAAGAAGTTGGAGCTAAACTATGCAGGACACCGGCCCTCCAGGACTGAGTTTGGACACCCCTGGCCTAATCTTACCCCTAAACCCAACCCTCACAGAAAAAAAAATCGAAAGATACTAATGAAAGCGTGTTCTGGCCAATTTATAAATATTTCTTATCAGCGAGGACCAGTGAAATGTCCTCACTAGTGGGTCATTTTGATATCTTACTGTATAAGTGAGGACAATTTAGCCCTAAATATATATAGCGGGTAAAATATAGTATTGCACATGTCAGCATTTTTTTCAGAAAGCATATTTCTAAAGGTACTATTCACTTGAAATGTTCACCAGATGTCAGTAACAACCAAAGTATTCCTATACATACAAAGAAAACAAAAAGAATTAGTTTAGTTATTAGGTTATGGGCAATAAAATGAAATGACACAGGGAAAAAGTATTGAACACATGAAGAAAGCGAGGTGTAAAAAGACCAATGTAAAGCCCAGGCAGCAGCTGAAATATCTCAGAAGTTAGAAAGCAACCCTGCCCCTTACTCACTCACTCACTTACTTCAGCTTATTTCCTGATTATCAGGGGTTGCCACAGAAGAATGAACCGCCAATTATGCCTTATTCACACTAGCAGCGTCTGTGTAGCTGCCTGTCATTCTGGGTTGCGATTGAAGTTGACAGCGGGCTTTCCCACCTTGGAGTTGCTTTTAGGTAACGTTTATGGTGTTTTTCACAGAGAGCGAATGAGTTACATGCCCCTGAAAGTGAACATTGTTCAAAGAAACCACTAAATATAAATAGAACCAATATAAAAATGCCTAATTACAAAGATGATCAAGGAAAAAAGTTTGTACTCTGTCATTGTGGCTATTTATCTCATGAAAATGTGGAGAATACAACTGGCCACACTCACACTACAGCCAATTTGATCCAGTTCACCTATACTACATGTCTTTGGACTGTGGGGGAAACCGGAGCACCCAGAGGAAACCCATGCAAACACAGGGAGAACATGTAAACACAGAAATGCCACCTGGCCCAACCAGGACTCAAACCAGCGACCTTCTTGCTGTGAGGTGACAGTGCTAACCACACCGTGCCACCTACCCTGCCACACATCAGAGTAATTGAATATTAGCTGCTTCAGTCCCAACACCTACATTACCAGGATAATGAAGGTAAAATCAGAAGATGAAGATAAATCAAAGTTTTATATTTTTTATGTTTCTCTTGACTTTTCCTGTTTATTAAAATGTAATAAAAGTTATTATTTTTTAAAATAGTAAGTATATTATAATATTTTTCCCCAACATAATAATTTGGGTTTACAAATTTTTGGACTGAAGTTTTTTTTGTTAGATTAGTTCCAGTTTTGGCTTTGATTTTGACTAATCTAATGCATACACACAAACATTCATTCATTCATTTTCCTTCGGCTTAATCCCTTATGTATCAGTGGTCGCCACAGCGGAATGAACCACCAACTATTCCAGCATATGTTTTACGCAGCAGATGCCCTTCCAGCCGCAACCCAGTACTAGGAAACACCCATACACTCTCACATTCACACACACTCATACACTACGGCCAATTTTGTTTACCCAATTCACCTATAGTGCATGTCTTTGGACTGTGGGGGAAACCGGAGCACCCGGAGGAAACCCACGCGAACACAGGGAGAACATGCAAATTCCACAAAGAAAAGCCAACTGACCCAGCCGAGGCTCGACCAGCGACCTTCTTGCTGTGAGGCGACAACGCTACCCACTGCGCCACCGCGCCGCCCTGTGCCCCTCCAAGTAAAGTCAAAATATAATTATACTATATAACTCCACACAGAAACACCAACTGGCCCAGCTGGCACTCAAACATGTGACCTTTTTGCTGTGAGGCGACAGTGCTAACCACTGAGCCAACGTACCGCTCCATAGATAAAATTATCAAGTACAAACATTTAGTTCAAAATGGTGAATATCTGCGAGAACCTCTTGATTCTAATGAATGCCAATGACTCGAACTAGCGACCTTCTTGCTGTGAGGGGACAATGCTAACCACTGAGCCACCGTTCCACCTTACACACAAACATATTTTTTTAAAGCATCCTGTAGAAAATATTAATTTAAAAGAGAGATCTGTGAGGGGTGTACTCATTTATACTGATATGTGTGTATGTGTGTATGCATGTGTGTGTGTGTGCGTGCGTGCGTGTGTGTGTGGTGCTGAGGTTGTCAACAATGTCACATCAGTGTGTGGGAATGAAAGCACAGGATACAGGAAATCTCTGGCTGTGTGAAAGAATGAGATCCTGTCCCTAACATGTCAGAAGCAGCCATTAGACTGAACAAAATAAACTGTCTGAAGCGATGGATGGTGCAACAAAGTAAGCATACTAAGCCTGTTTCGTACAAAACAATATTGTTGCAAGTAGATCCAGTCAATTATAAATTATAATTCTAGCAATGGTAAATCTGAGTTTGCTTTCACACGCGCACACGCACACACACACTCCTTGAATCATTCTGTGTTTAGCCAAATTTTAGAATCCTCCCCATGTCAACTTTCTTATTTTAATATATTTCCTGAAGAACAACAAGAAAAAAATAGAATCTAATTGTGGACAAGAAGAAAGTGAGGGACAGATAACAGGAAATGCAGGAGAAATACAGAAATGAAGATTGCAGGTAGGGACCCAGAGCACAGCCAAAGGCCCATGGTCAAGTTGAGATACAGAACCTATGGTGGTAGTTTGGCCGACAACACCAAGAAGACAACATTCAAACAGACAATGAACAAATAAAACAAAGCCAATGAAGATGGAGACAGCAGGTGGATCCAAAGAGATGGAGAGCTGAGGTGACACAGACCTGAAGGGCCAATGCAGAGGAGCAACCTTGCAGGACAGAGGGAGTCAACAGGTCAGGGTGAAGCCAATACGACTGCAGTAAAAATCTGTAACCTGGTTGACAGTAAGTTACATTCATGTATACAGGAAATAATTCAATTGACTTTCACTTTTTCACTTCACTTTTTTTTCCATTTTATTGAGATTACTATAATTTATTTATAATTTAATGTCTGTTACCATGGTGGTGTTTAGTAGTTTATATATATATCCAGTGGGGGAAATAAGTATTGAACAGGAAAAAAGTATTGACCACATGAAGAAAGGGAGGTGTAGAAAGGCAGTAATAGCCCAGACAGCAGCTGAAATCTCTCAGTAGTTCTTCAGCAACCCTCTGCCCTTCGTCATTGTAAATTAATATTAGCTGCTTCAGTCCAACATCTACATTACCAATATGATGAAGATGAAACCAGAGTTGACATTTCAGCAAGACAATGATCCAAAACACAGCCAAGGAAACTAGCAAATGGTTTCATAAAAAGAAACTCCCAGTAGAATGTCCCAGTCAATCACCTGATTTGAATCCAATAGAAAATACAAAATAAAGATCAGTTTGGATAGACAAAACCCACAGAGCCATCAAGATTTTTACACTGTACAAGTCTGTGAAAAAATCTCACCTGAGCAATGGTCGTGACTTCATTCTCCATATGAGAGGCGTCTTTAGTCGTACAGTTTTTTTTTACAGTGCAGAGAGACGGAAGGATGTAAGTAAGTAGAAGACTTGGGGACAAAAGATTTGGGGACAAAGATCAGGGATCCCAACAAAGCACCAGTGCTGAGGAACCTTGCTGGAGCTGAGGAAGCATGGAACCAAGGGGATCTACCTGCGAGGATAAAGCTGTAGATAAAAGACCTTGGAGGTGGATTCCGAAAGCAGTGTGGAGTAAACCAGGGAGGGACTGAGGGGATGGTGGACTGGCTGGCTTTGTGAGAAAAGAGACTCACTACTGGATGGACCAAACAGAAACACTGGAGTTTTAGGGCTGGATGGTTTCAAGTGAGTCACTGAAGATTCAGGGCTGGATGATATCAGCTGAGACTAAGGAGATTCCGGGAGTGGAAGGAACCAGTGAAGACTGGAGACACAAAAATGTACATTTTGCTTTTCCTCCAAATAATTGAAAAAGTTTGCACATGTCAACTGCAGATTGCCCTCATTTGTGGGAGTGTAGGTAAGGTCTTCCTCCATACCTAGCCAAATGCAACACTGTCCTCTCACATCCTCCTGTGCTACCTTGAATATTGTGGCAGACTCAGGCTGTTTGACTGGGCTCACAAAATTTCTCAAATATTTTTATAGAAATGTAACAAAAGTATGTGAGCAAAGCTTCCAAAAATCCAATTGTTAGTCAAATAGCAATTTACTTTTGATACAACAAAAAGGTGTAAATAGTGGTAAGTTTAGACTTGTTATAACTATCTTTTTAAGACTTTAGTTGTGAACAAACTGTTGTTTCGTACTGAGCAGAACATTTTCCTTTCTGTGGTAGTTTTTAATCTTACATCGCTCTTATGTGAACATGCACACTTGATGACTTCTGAAGATTGCAGAAGCAATAAATGATATGTGTTACTCGTTTCTAGAGTAAAATGGTTACAGTTACATATTAAAACTTGTAGATGACAATACAGACAGAATCTAAATTGCTTTTATTAAATCTTAACAACCGATTCCAAATTTTGAAGACTTTTGGTAGGCCAAGCTAGTCTTGCTTTTTCATCGAAACACAGCTTCACCTTGATATTGTGACAAAACTACTATTCCCTAAAGCATTGCCTTCTGTTGTTGTGTATGCATATGCACATCTTTAATAGTTGGAGTTCAATCAGGGTATTTTAGGCGGTGTTCTTTTATACATGCACGAACAAATGCAATTATGCACTAGAAAAAAAGCATGTCATATTTTTTGTGAATCTGGAGTCTTATGGAGGAGGATGGTTATTTCAGTCCTCAGGTGGATCTGTGAATGTCTGCACACACCATCAGTGAAGGCAAGGTGCAAACTATAGCCCATGTGTTGAACTCATCCATCCATTCTGAGGAGTACTTTGAAAATTGTGCATAGATGACCATGTGTAAGATGGAGCAAAACATGGGAAAATAAACCCGGGCCTTGACAGACCCTGGACAGCAAGACATTGTGCTGTAACAGAAATAAAATCATATTAGGGACGTGTCCTCAACTTGACCATTATATAGCAGCCTACATGATCAGATATACTGGTTCAGCGTTATTAAACAGTAATGTATAAATATAGTCACTATATTTGAGTTACACTGACAACAGCAGACAGACACTCGCTCGCTCACAGCAGCTTTAACATGAGCGTTATGACTGTCAGACTGAGCGCAGTTCTCTGTCATAATGCAACGCATCAATATTAATAATGGGAAACAGACAACTGTGAACTTGCCTGGCCCAACACAAACAGAGCGGAAACCTGTCCTGTGTACAAGGAACAGAAACAAGCCTGACAGAAAAGCCATGAGAGAGAAGGGAACAGAAAAGATTGTCACACACATTTACACTGCAGACTGTGTGGTTGTCAGTCTGCAGTGGCAGGTTCCACACTTCAAGAAGTCTATGTAGCCCTGCAGACTATGGTAATGATGACACAGGATCTTATGCTGGTGATGGAAGTAACATAAGCAAACAACAAAACAATGAATAAAAGCTGTGTGATATGCACTAAATCACATCCCCATTCTGGGACAAACTGAAAACATCGACATTCACCTGGATTGTACTCAGTGGTGGAAAGAGTACTGAAAAAATCATACAAAAAAATATGTAGTGCAAGTAGAGTAAAAGCATCTGTTGTCAATTCTACCCAAAAGTATGATTAATAAGTAGCCTGTGGCGCATACATTTATACATGTGACTAAATTCACGAGTTGTCCTTTCCCCTTTAAGAGTTCTGAGCTGGAAGTGACGGGGTGGTTTTCCCCTTTAAGAAAGGAGTCTGAGGAAGTTAATAAAGTGATCGGTTCACAATGTTTTCATCCCACATTTGATGTCTCTTGTTTTTATTTTCTCCGCTTAATAGCCTACAATCCCTTCTAAAAGTACTCAAGGGTAGTGAGTAGTATTACGCTGTTAGATGTATTCACATAATTGATTGATATATCAATTAAAAAATTTAACTTACATCCATTTTCATTCATGGACTCTACATTTAAAACATGTGATTAATTTAATGCGAGAACACATGAATATATGCACCTATAACGGTAACGTTACAATAACAGTACATGAATAAGGATATGTAAATGTGTAAACGAAACATTACTTTATTATGAACTAATGATGCACGCGCTAATCATGAACTAACTTTAACTACAACATGAGTTCACGTGTGAATAATGGCTACCTTAATTACTTGTTAGTACATGATTGTTTGTTAATTAATGTATTAATTACCGCATTAGTTTATGCTTAATTTAACCATCATGAACTCATGATATGTTAATGTATAATTATATTTTGACTTTACTTGGAGGGGCACAGGGCGGCGCGGTGGCGCAGTGGGTAGCGTTGTCGCCTCACAGCAAGAAGGTCGCTGGTCGAGCCTCGGCTGGGTCAGTTGGCTTTTCTTTGTGGAATTTGCATGTTCTCCCCGTGTTCGCGTGGGTTTCCTCCGGGTGCTCCGGTTTCCCCCACAAGTCCAAAGACATGTGCTATGGGTGAATTTGGTAAGCTAAGTTGTCCCTAGTGTATGTGTGTGAATGAGAGTGTATGGGTGTTTCCCAGTGATGGGTTTCAGCTTGAAGGGCATCCGCTGCGTAAAACATATGCTGGACAAGTTGGCGGTTCATTCTGCTGTGGCGGCCCCAGATTACTAAAGGGACTAAGCCGAAAAGAAAATGAATGAATGAATGAATGGAGGGGCACATCATCATTAACCCATTCTTAACTACTCATGAACTCCTTATGCACGTATGTCTAGTGCATTTACACTGAATAACAATAGAAAAGTGTTCTGTCAACATCAACATGAACAGTTTACAGGAATTTGTGAGTAGTTAAGGATGAGTCAATGGTGATGTGCCCCTACAAGTAAAGTAACGACATAATTATACATTAACAGCTCATGAGTTCATGTTGGTTACATTTAGCTTAAACTTAAATGTTAATACATTAATTAACAACATGTGCTATCAAGTAATTAAGGTAGCCGTTTTTCACACATTAACTCATGTTGTAGTTAAAGTTAGTTCATGATTAGCGCGATGCCTTAACTCATCATTAATTTATAATAAAGTAATGTTTAATGTACATATTAATACATCATTATTCATGTACTGTTATTGTAAAGTGTTACCCCTATAACAAGCCGACAGAAATTTGTGCATGTATTTGAAAACGTAACATTCTGTAATGCAATTGGCTATTGTTTAAGGCCATTTGGTGATTTCAGTCATCAAACTGTAGGCATGCTTCACCTTAACATTCAGTCTAAACAGTCTCCCGGTCATTGCAAGTAACAATTTTGTATCTTCTTGAACACTTTTAATGCTTCCACACTGGACATGTTTGCTGCATTCTACAAGCGTTCATGTCTTGAGGTTAGTCTGAAGGGAGTTTTGTGTGTGCGAGGATTTGATTGGATGGAAATCACAGGACTGATTACACTTAGCCAATCACCATAAAAAAAGTAATAAAATAAACATATAGTGACTGCAGGTTGAAGGAAAAAAGTGCAGTAAAAGAACAGATTTTTAAACTACTTAGTAAAATTCTGAGGAAAAACTACTCAGTTACAGTAACTTGACTACACTATACACCACTGACTGTACTCCACTGGGACTCTTTCAGGATCTCAGCAGAAGTGTCCGTGATCACTGGCATAACCTGTGGGTGTTTGCTAACTCTGTTGCTCACAGTATTTTCATGTCCAGTTAGTTAGTCACACTCATGTCTAAATGAGTATTTGTAAGATAATTTAGCCTGCTTTAGCAATGTAGCATTATGTTACACAGACATCAAGAAGAAATAATCTACACTACCTGACAAAAGTCTTGTCGCCTATCCAAGTTTCAGGAACAACAAATAATAACTTGACTTCTAGTTGATCAATTGGTATCAGAAGTGGCTTATATGAAAGGCAAAGGCCTCGAGATTACAGTTATTTTACATGCCTTGATTTTTAATTATTTAATTAGGACAGTAAGGTCTGACTTTGCTTAGACAAAAGTCTTGTCACTTAACAGAAATAATGTACAGCATAGAATATAAAGTCATGGTGCAGTGGAAAAAGAATTAATATTGTGTATGACTCCCATGAGCTTGGAGGACTGCATCCATACATCTCTGCAATGACTCAAATAACTTATTAATAAAGTCATCTGGAATGGCAAAGTTCTTGCAGGACTTCCAGAGTTCATCAAGATTCTTTGGATTCATCTTCAATGCCTCCTCCTTCATCTTACCCCAGACACACTCAATAAAGTTCATGTCTGGTGACTGGGCTGGCCAATCCTGGAGCACCTTGACCTTCTTCTCTTTCAGGAACTTTGATGTGGAGGCTGAAGTAGGAGAAGGAGCGCTATCCTGCTGAAGAATTTGCCCTCTCCTGTGGTTTGTAATGTAATGGGCAGCACAAAAGTCTTGATACCTCAGGCTGTTGATGTTGCCCTCCACAATGCAGATCTCTTGCATACCCCCATACTGAATGTAACCCCAAACCATGATTTGTCCTTCACCAAACTTGACTGATTTCTGTGCGAATCTTGGATCCATGCGGGTTCCAATAGGTCTTCTGCAGTATTTGTGATGATTGCGATGCAGTTCAACAGATGATTTATCAGAAAATTCTACCTTCTTCCACTTTTCCAAATGATCAACTAGAAGTCAAGTTATTATTTATTGCTCTTACAACTGGGATCGACAACAAGACTTTTGTCCGGTAGTGTAGATTATGTTTTATCTCTGGATTAACTTCTGATTGTCTCTACAATATAATGTAACATCAGCCTTTGCTCATGTAGTTGTCACAAACACAAACGATCCACCTGGAAATACATCAATTTCATACACAGACTACAAGCAGACTGGGAACATAAGGGTGTGACTGTAGCCTAAAATAATATTTGCTTTCTGAGAATCTCTCCATATGATAAAAATAATCATAACATTTGTACGTTCAACACTGGCAAAACATACCGTTCGTTTAAAGATAGACACATTATTGTGCTCTTAAACGACAATAATGGAACACATGAATAGCAATTCTAAACTATTAGATTAAATGTAATGTTATTCTGTAAGAAAAAATAAAAGACGATGAGCAGATGTTTATGGGTTTGTGTACCAATATTACACCATTAGGAGAAAGATAAAATAGTTGGTAACACTTTAAAATAATGGTCCATTGGCTAATGTTAATGTATTAAAGCAGGAAATAAGCCAAAGGAGTGAGTGAACTAATAATGATCAATACTTGTACAGCATTTATTAATATTAATTGC
>CAIGQV010016663.1:6202845-6232096 GCA_903798115.1 Danio jaintianensis | reverse complement strand
TAACATTAACTGATGGACCGTTATTTTACCAAATAGTTTACTGTGACAAAATTTTTAGCATTTTTCTAGCATGTATTAGCATGTTGTTAGCATGATTCTAGCAGGAATTAATATGTTTCTAGCATGAATTAGCATGTGCTAGCATGACTAGCATGTCACTAGCATGTTGCTAGCATATTTCTAGCAAGATTAGCATGTCAGTTGGATGTTAGAAGTATTAGCATATGTTAGAATACCTAGTCGCAGTCTATGGGACAGTTGCTAGGGTGTTGTAAGTGGTTGCTAGGGAGTGGCTAGTAAGTATAAAGGTCATCAGTGGTTGGCTGCTGGCTAGACTGCATAGATATTTACATTAGATGTCGCCTACCCTGTTGTTGTCTATTGGAAGGAATGCGTCAATAAAGCCGCCATTTTAGTACAGGGTAGCGCTCCTTTGAAACTAATAACTAATAACTAATAATGATCAATACTTGTACAGCATTTATTAATATTAATTGCAGTTGATCATTCACTAATGCATAAGTTGTGCTTTTTAACAGTTAATGCACAGTGAGCTAACATGAACTAACAATGAACAACTTTATTTTCATTGACTAATGATAACAAAGAATACTGTAATAATTTTATGTTTTGTTCATATTAGTAAATATATTAACTAACATTAACTGATGGACCGTTATTTTACCAAATAGTTTACTGTGACTAAATGTATTATCATACATCATATTTGGTTAAGATCCAAATGAAACATGCCACATAAATATTAAATGGATTAGGCATTACAGAAATAGTTGTGAATTAGCCAAAAACCTGTCACTGCTTAAATGAGCTCCAGCTCCTACAGAACACCAAACAGGCACTGACTTAACTGTATAATAAAATGAACTAGATGTTAAAGTTTGAGGACAAACTTTATGGTGGCTTGAGAAAGCCTGTTGGAAGTAGTTTATTTAGTTAGAAAAAGTATCAAGTTGGCTAAAAGAATGTTTAAGATCCCTGCAGACAACAATGAAACCAGTTTAAAGAATGAAACAAGCAAGTAAAAAGCTTTAAAGTTGATCCCTGTGTCTGTGGTTTGTAATAACATGAATTAGCATGTTGTTAGCATGATTATAGCATGAATTAGCATGTTGTAAGCATGATTCCAGCATGAATTACCATGTTGTTAGCATGTTTCGAGCATGATTCTAGTGTGAATAAGCATGTAACTAGCATGATTTTAGTGTGAATTAGCATGTTGTTAGCATGATTCTAACATGAGTTAGCATGTTGTTAGCATGATTCCAGCATGAATTAGCATGTTGTTAGCGTAATTCTAGCATGAATTAGCATGTTGTTAGCATGTTTCTAGCATGAATTAGCATGTTGTTAGAATAATTCTAGCATGAATTAGCATGTAACTAGCATGATTCTAGCATGAATTAGCATGATTGTAGCATGAGTTAGCATGTAACTAGCATGATTCTAGCATGAATTAGCATGTTGTTGTCATTATTCCAACATGAATTAGCATGTTGTTAACATGATTCTAGCATGAATAAGTATGTTGTTAACATGATTCCAACATGAATTAGCATGTTGTTAGCATGATTCCAACATGAGTTAGCATGTTGTTAGCATGTTTCTAGGATGAATTAGCATGTTGTTAGCATGATTCTAGCACGAATTAGCATGTAACTAGCATGATTCTAGCATGAATTACCATATTTTTGCATGATTTCAACATGAATTAGCATGATTCTAGCATGAATTAGCATGTTGTTAGCATGATTCCAGCTTGAATTAGCATGTTCGTAGCATGATTCCAACATGAATTAACATATTTTTAACATGATTCTAGCATGACTTAGCATATTTTTAGCATGATTCTAGCATGAATTAGCATGTTGTTAGCGTGGTTCCATAGATATATACACTAGATATCGCATACGGACCCTGAGCATGCGTCAATAGCGGCGCCACATTTGTACAGTGCTCCCATAGATATCATTAGATGTCGCCTACCCTGTTGTTGTTTATTGGAAGGAATGCGTCAATAGAGCCGCCATTTTAGTACAGGGTAGCGCTCCTTTGAAATGAATGTGGGACCAAGGTGCAGTGGAGGACTGTGGCCATCCAGAGCCAGAGATATATACATATATACATTTGTATGAGTTTTGAGGGTTTTTTTAGTTTTCCGCCGTGGTCCGTACGCAAATATTTTTTTAAATTACGAAAATTATAATTTTACATCACTTTTCTACATCGATGGATAAGTGACCGCACGGTTGCCGATAAAGTGTGTGTTTGTGTGCATGAAAATGTATTATCCTCCCTCCCTGTTAAACTTGATCTAATCCGTGTCATGAAACACACCCGCTCTCCTGCTTTCAGTTCTCATTCTCACGGAAGGAGCGATTAGTTTGTGAATGAATCCCCGTTCACTTAGCCGACAATAACACAAGTTTCTAGCACCGCAGCGTCTTGTTGTCATATTTCTTTTTCATTGTTTGCTGATTTTATTCAACAAAACTAGCATAAGCCTAGAATTTAGTGCAAGTTGATGCTACTTTGCCTTATGATGAGTGCAGTAAGAGACTGTATTATCATCAATAATGTTACTTGTTGAGCACAAAAGTTTGTAACATACAAAAAACGTAAAAAACGAAATCTTACCTATGAAAACTTCTGCCTTTGTGCTTTGTTTTCTTTGTTTGCTCGTTACTACACCCGTAAGCAGCGCTAAAGTCCAGCATCTTCACATTGGCACACTATCTTGACTAGTGCTGTTGAATGACATTTGTCCTGTGAGCACTGTACAAATGTGGCGGCACTATTGACGCATGCTCATGGTCCGTATGCGATATCTAGTGTATATATCTATGCAGTGCTCCCAGGACAAATGTCATTCAACCGCACTAGTCAAGATAGTGTGCCAATGTGAAGATGCTGAACTTTAGCGCTGCTTACGGGTCTACAACATCTACATTATCTGCATGATGGAGATGAAATCTGAGTGGACATTTCAGCAAGACAATGACCCCAAACACAGCCAAAGAAACTCTCCATTGGTTTCAGAACAGAAAATAAAGCTGCTAGAATCATTCAGCCAATTGCCTGACTTGAATCCAATACAAAATGAGAACTAAACAGATAAGTTTACAAATGAGACCCATAGAACCATCAAAATCTGAAGACTCTGGTTAAGTATGAAAAAATGACATCTCCTGATCTCCATTCTTCATACAAGAGGCGTCTTGAAGCTGTCATTACAAAAAAAGGCTTTTATACATAGTAGTAAATATGTTCTCCTTGTGTCATTCAATTGTTATTACAAATAACAAATATTTCTTAATTATATATATATATATACCTTTAGTGTTTAGTGATAGTGTTTTCAAAAGCAAACTAGAAGAAAAAAACCATCGCGGCCAGGTGCTTTTACCACAACATCACACGGATTCTTTTTGGGTTTTGTTTTACCTGGTTTCTGGAACTGTCCGACTCAAACTCCGGTCTACTCTGCTCCATGTCCCAAGTCTAACACCATTCATGGTGAGCTACCGCACAAACCAGTTAGGCTGGAAAATCAGTCCATACAAAGGTAAGTACCGCCCCCGTAGCGTTCATTTAAAGAAAAAAAAGGCAGACATATGGACTCACAAGCGCATATTTCTCAGTTCTCAAAAATGTGTCCCTAGGCACATTTTCCCAATGAGCCTGTGTTGTCAATTTCATGCCAACAGCACTTTTAGAAATTTATTCACGAGGAAAAATTGTGACATGTTCAATATTAATTTCACCCACTGTATGTAGGCTATTGTGAAAAAAGAAATATTGAATAAAATTCCTTCTCATTAGTGAAACTGTTTTACTTGAATATACATTATGAACATTACTTCCATTTCAGGCCAATTTTAATGTGTAATGTAATATAACAGAGAACTTGGAACCTTAACCTTTCCTGATGGGGAAGCATCAATAAACATGGGAGCTAATTGAGCTCATTTGATGATTGTTGGCCAACAGTTTCCTGTCATCACACAAACAAACAAATACACTTTAGTAATTTGCATTACTGCCAAAAAAGCTATCTGTGTTCGTAAAAAGAAATGAAAATATTTAATTGCCCAAAACAGTAAAATGCCCTGGGTGAGGTAACTTCAGCATCTTCATTATCCAGAAGATAACCACACAAAATGCAGAGAAAATGCAGACTCCATACAAAAGGGCCTTGACCTCCTCATTATAAGGCAACAGCGCATCCAACAGAGCCACTCCTCTTATATATTCATATTTGACTAAAATGACCTGAACACACATCCCACTGTAAACATATCTTTCCAAATAATAGGTACTTTGCAGCAGGATGGATGATATGAAGACAGCTCTAGTTTGGCTTTCCACATGCAAAACTAACACCAAAGTGAACACTAATAGTTTTAAAGGGTTAAATCATCCAAAAATGAAAATTAGTTATTACTAACCCTCATGTCGTTCAAATCCCTGAGATCTTCATTTATAGGCATTGCATGCATAAAGTTGGGGTTGTTCATTTCTGTAATTTTATTGAATGACAACTGAAGCTCATTAACCAATCATTAACTAGATAAATAGGTTGTTCAGTCTGATTTATTGTCCAGTAAAAAAAACTATAACACTGTTTCCAAGATTCCAGTGACAAGCAATTTGGCTGTCTGCACCAAAAGTGATGCGACATGACAGAAACATTTAAATACCAGCCACTGCACTCCCAATGAAATGGTAAAGGCTTTAAAAAAATATTAAACCAGCCTATAAATAGGCTACTGAGTGACTGATGTTGTTGGTTTGCAATGAATCAGTTCTGACTTTTATTTTCAAACCGTCTGCTAGTTATTTTGTTTTCAAGATCTGAGGTGAACTATCTGCTGCCGCTTTCAGTAGTATGGCAATAAATGTCATGTAAAATGGTATTTAAACTCACATTGGTAGCATTTAACACGGAATAAAGCAAATAATCTGTACCTGAGATGATATTTGTCATAGTAGTTTATGTTGTTGTTCTACCACGATGTCGCAGAAATAGAAAGCATTTCTGTAATATAAATTTTGCACGCTGCCATCGCAGATGCTTAGGACAAAAACAATTTTTAACATGGAAAAAATACCTTTTATTTGGGGGTGTCAAAATTAATTGTTTCATCGGGTGCACCGCGATGCAGACGCGGACAATTCGGTATCGGTTCAGTAATAGATCATAACCGGTTATTACGTACTGACGTCATTTATCTCATATGTGCTATGTCGCGGTAGCTTACTATGGTGAGAGAGGCGAGGGCGAGTAAATAAAACACAGAAACTACTTAAAAATGCAGAAACTCTGCACAATTCACTGCGTGAGTGTTTGCTGGACAGTCTTTCACTGACACTGAAGTTAGAGCAGAAGCCCCTATTTCATTGCGATTGAGAAAATGAAAGTAAACTCCATTTCTCTCTCTCTCACTTTGGACCTTTGACCTGCTGGCGTGACGTTTCCTCTCCTCTCGGTTCTTACAGCGTTACTTCTGGATACAGAAACGAGCGTGTCTTCAGAGAGAGTTTTCTCCTCAGCGTCTATAATGGATCAGCTGTGATCGCCACTGCCGTTTCTCAGTGTCACTCATCGGTGAACAGCGCCAGAGTGTTAGAGCCAATCGCAGCCCTTTCTGTTGAGCGCGTGACCAATCATAGGGGTGTAAGAACTCGCTCGACAGGGCTCATAAATATTTTACATTTGTTTATTTGCTATAAATGCTCATGTTGTTCTGTGCATGTACTTGAGTTTTTAAAGGTACAGTTCTGACTGTTTGTATTAAAGGACAAAATTGTATTACAAATAATATATAAATACAAATATCTATACATTTTCCTTGTGCTGTGAAGTAAAATATAAAATTGTTTATGGAAAACATCGTCAATGCACCGTGATGCACCGAGATATCGAATTGAAGCGAATTGATGGCATGATAATCGTAACCGAACCGAACCGTGAGACCAGTGTAGGTTCACACGTCTACTTTTATTGCGTGTAGTTAGGATACAATGTTACTCTTGTAATAAAGGCAAATTGTTTTGTTAAATTAAAGTGAAATATTCATAGTTTTGAATCATATCTTTTCTGTATGACCAAAAGTAGAAGAGTAAACCAATTTAAACTGTTTTTGTGTTAATTACAAAATCATTAATTCCTTCATCAATCATTCACGTTTCTTTGAAGTTGTTTGACCACAATGTAAGTAAGCTATATGATACGGCACCTGTTTGTGCTGTTTTGATTGTACAGTGAGGGGCCCTCCCTTCACTATTGTGGGGGTCTACGCATGTGCACTATGCCACTGAGTATGACTTATTGCCATTAGAGTCAAAAGTGCAACATGCAAGTGTTGTATTGCCTGGTACGGAAGAAGAGATAGGTGGACATAACCAATTTGACAATTTTTTTTTGCTGCACAAGTGTTTTTTGAGCTTCGTATGATTACAGTTGAACCACTGAAGTCACATGGACTCTTTTGACAATGTTTTTGGTCCTTTTTTGGACCCATCTCAGGACCCTTGGTGTCTATGAAGGATGAACGAATGTCTCAGGGTGAACTAGGTGAACTAACCCTTTAATATGAGTATACAATGATAATACATATAAAAACTCTTGTAGTATATAAAATGCACCTATTGAAGGTATTGAAATGTAAGCATTCTGGGGTCAGAATGGGATATTCCATGGCCTTTATGAGGTAATGCCTTCCTGATCAGCAGATAAGACAGAGACAGACCAGAGTGTGTGGAAAAACCCTTTGATCCTCCCAATACTGCAAAGATGAAAAATATTGATAAGGTTGAAAATAGCTTTGGTTTTGGCTGCAGTCAGGATGCATTGTGGAGTCCAGCAGAGCATGGTCACGCTAAATATGTGACCTCTTGTTTGGATGGACTTGGTGACTGAGGTACAGGGCAAGAACAGAGCATAACGGAGGCCGCAGAGAGTTTTGGTGTTATTGTTTAACAGATATCCCACTGACTTTATGTTTCGGGTGGAACAGCAATGGACGAGTGGGAAGAACCAGAGAAAGAAAAGCAAATGCCTCCATGAATAGGTAGACTTCAGTGTCCCATTACTTTAAAAGAAAGATTCCCATTACTTTAGAAGTAAAATTCCCAGTTTTTTTTATAGTGAAACTATTGCTTTATCTAGTATACAATGCAAAAAAAATCTGTAAATTAGCAGTTTTCTGTATTTGTGATTCATGTTTTTGTTTTCCCCCATTTATTTTTGCTTTTGAATTGCATTATGAGACCTTGATCTTTCTTCCAACAACTTTTAACCTTGAAAAGTTCGAAAAAGTGACTTTTATTAACACTGAAGTGATATATTGACTTATTTCTCTATATATTACTTCTTATACATTATATTATTTCAAATTACTAACATGTCAATAAAAGTAATTTTGTTAACATCAAAAGTCGACAGAGCAGAGATTAAAGTCCCATAATGCAATTCACAACCGTAAATAAATGGAAAACACTTGTGAATTACAAAATATGGTAACTGTTTAAAATGAGTATTCTGCCATAATTTTCTCTCTGTGATGTTGTTTCAAATTCATGTTATTTTTTTTGCCATGCAATACAGCTAAGAATAACTTTTATTTGATTTATAAAAATTCTAATCAAAACAATCATTTAATCAAAATAATCAACCCAGGCTCATTCTAAAAAACTTACCTCTATATACATTTCTGGAGAGCGTCAAATACATCCCAGGAGGTACGTTTTTTTGCAGATTTTGTTTTCGCGAATCCACCAGAGGGCGCTGTGTACGCTTTTTCAGATCTCAAATTTCTCTTGCGAGTGCCAGTCGCTCCTGTTGTTCTCACGTAAATCCACCAGAGGCCGCTGTCGACTGACTGACTGACTGACCGATCGACTGACCTACCCTCCTCCTTCCCTAAACCCAACCGATAGTGTTTTCAAAAGCACCGATTGACCCGCCCACCCACTTCCCTAAACCCAACGGACAGTTTTAAAAAGCAATCCAGAAAAAGAAAAGCCTGATTTTTACCACGTTTTTAGATTTTACCACACCCTGTTAATTACTTGTTTATTTTATTTTTTGGCTTTTGTTTTTGTCTTACCTGCTTTCTGGAACCGTTCTTCGCCAGACTCGAACCCCGTCGTTGTGGTCAACTCCTCTCTGCGTCTCAAGTCCGCCAACGTACATGGTGAGCTAACTGGACAAACTTGTATGAGCGGGAAAGCCGTCCATACAGAATTAAGCGGTAAGCGCGAAAGGAACGGCGTCATTCCGCCCCGTAGCGCTTGTTTTAAAAACGAAATGCAGCCATACGTACTTCTGGCTACATAATTCGCGATCTCCAGAAATATATATAGGGCTACGTTTTCAGAATGAGCCTATGTTGAAACTAATCATTTACTGTTTGTTTACTCACCTTCCAAGATGCAGGTGCTTTTTTTTTCTTCAGTAGAACATTAAGATGTTTAGCAACACGATTTTTAACTGAAACTAAGATCATATTGGTACACTGAAGTCAAAAAACTGAACAATAACTACAATATTATTACTTTTAATCCTTTGAAAATGGCCCTAGACACATTCACAATAGACATACAATAGAGACAGAAAGTACTAATATGTTGTATAGTTAATCAATATTCTACTTGTGGACTGTGTAAACATTACAATAAAGTATCAAGTATAAAAATGTAGCGTTATATTTATTATGTGCACATATGCATTCTCAATTGGGAAGACCGACTTTTGACAGATTCACAACGTTTTTTTTTATTTATGACATTGTGCAACAGGAATCTTGCACTCCAGACTATTGTGAAGCTCAGGGCTGTTTGTAATTAAAGGTAATAATTATGTAAACCATCTTCAGTTTCTTACGCAGATCAATTGTTTCACTTCCTAAAGACCTCAAAGTTTCACCAGGAGTATTAAAACTAGTTTTTTGCTTATACACGCTTTAAAAATTGTTTACGTTTTTGTTTTGAAGAACCACCAAGGTGTAAATTAACAGCAAATGTTCTTTTTTTGTTGGTGAGCAATATTTTAAATGTTATAAAATTATGTGTTACTTGGTTTATAGAACCGGGTGGCATGGTGGCTCAGTGGTTAGCACTGTCACCTCACTGCAAAAAGGTTGCTGGTTCGAGTCCCGGCTGGGCCAGTTGGCATTTCTGTGTGGAGTTTGCATGTTCTCCCCGTGTTGGCGTGGGTTTCCTCTGAGTGCTCCGGTTTCCCCCACAGTCCAAAGACATGCGGTATAAGTGAATTGGGTAAACACAGTTGGCAGTAGTGTATGAGTGTGTGTGTAAAAGGGTACTGGGTTGCGGCTGAAAGGAATAGTTGCTGGAATAATTGGCAGTTCATTCCTCTGTGGCAACCCCTGATAAATAATTTATAAACCTTTTAATTCGTGATACAAAATTGATTTTCTTTTGCAAAGTTATAAACACATATAAATCCAACATACACAGTTACGGGAGTGTTATGGAAAATGAGACCGACACAATGGAAACTGAAATACATAGAACAAAAGTAAACCTTAAATTAACTTTAGCTTATTATGTGCATGCTTTTGTGTTCCAATAATTATCTCAGTGTTCATCTTTTAATATTCCACAAAACAGGTTCTACTTGCAAGTAAAAAGTAAACCAAAAAAGACCCACATTTTGAACAATGTCTCATTCTCATCTATAGGAACAAAATGACAGAATATTTTTTCACTGCCATCAGAAAAACAAATGCGAGCAAGCACATTTGTCCACATCACAGACTGAAGCATTTACAGCCTGATCTCACGAGGAAATGTAAGAATTTTACATTTTGTCAGTTTATTGATTCAGTTGTACGAAAATGTATGATTTTAAAAAGGAGACATGGCACCAAACCCAACCGTCATTGGGGGATGAGCAAATCGTGCTAAATTGTACGAATGCGATCGTACGAATTCATACAAGTTAGCCATTAAATCAAAAAGTTACGAATTGCCAAGAGATTGTGTTGGCATTTATGCATTGAAACTTGCGTACTTTTAATAATTCAGTGTTGAATAAAACTGATAAATGCTCATCATCACCAAAGTTATCCTCACAACAACAGACAGGTGTGCAGGCAGTAGATCATTGACTTAATAATGTAATAAGACATTTTTTTAACGAAGCACCCATAAATGTTATAACTCACCCGTGTAAAATGGTGTGCATTTCGCCAACAGCCATGCCAATATGACACATCGGAGAATACAAACTTTGTTTAATAAAATGTTTGGAGAATATCTCGCCACTTTTTAATTCCAGCAAGCAGTTCTGGAGAATTGAACACAAGACTTAATGTCCAACCGCTGTCTCACTGCCTGTTCCTTCATTTTGCCTGTGAATATGCTGATGTGAGGGGCAAAACAATCCAAATTTGATCTTTAAGAAGACCCTAAAATTATGACACGTCTTTTGCCATAGACTGTAAAAAACGCAGGGTTCCAAACAATTCATTTATGTTGTCCCAACACAAATCGATTAAGTTAACTTTAAATTAGTTTTTACAAATTTATGTGGATTGAACATAAAACAGTTAAGTTGTCCCAAAAATTTATCTCAGGAATTGTGTTGTTTTTCTGCTCGTTTTAAATAAGTAGTTTGAACAAGCAGCAAAAAAATTGTACCCAGTCGACAAACAAGCTCAAATATCTCTTTTATATTTCATTTAAGTGCCTCAAACAAACCCTTGGACACCTTTTAAAAATATTATTGCATAGTTTTAAAAATCCTACATTTAATATATCTCTATTAATGAGCAAATCGATGTAAATATCACAGCTTTTAAACTGGTTAGACTGGTTACAATTGCTGCACCACAAAGCAAACTCAAGGTTACGGACTCGGTTTCAAAAAGCAAACAAATCTACCTAAAATAAAATTATAGCATGGTCAAAAACCTTTGTTAAAGGTCCAGTAAAATTTTTAGATGTAAGTATCAGTATGATAGTCTTAAGGATATCTATAAGCCAGTGTGCTCCAAAACAATGCCAAAATTCAAGTTTAGAAGATGTAAACCTAATATAAAGCTTGCAGTGTGTCACTTCTGGCAAATTGGATCAATGTTTGTTTATTCACGTCACCGTATACTTGACATGCCCCGCCCCCTTCAAGACGCTTCTCGTTTGCTTTTCATTTGATGCACTTGAGCTCAACCACTCTCACTGGCAAAGCTGTAATAAAACAAAATGCTATTGGCTGTTTTGTTTTTTTTTAAAGGGGAGGAACTACTCTATGTCCCGCCCTAACGTTGTGTTTCAGTTGAGATTATGTCAAACATCGAAGAAAAAATGCACATTTTAAAGCACTTCACGGGACCTTAATAAAACGAAAGGCTTGTACTTTGACTTTCATTCATTCATTCATTTTCCTTCAGCTTAGTCCCTTATTTATCAGGGGTCGCCGCAGCGGAATGAACCGCCAACTATTCAGGCATATGTTTTCCAGGACAGCATTTTGAACTAAAGTCCTATTCCCAGCACTGGGAAACACCCTCACATTCACACATGCACTCATACACTACGGCCAATTTAGTTCATCCAATTCACCTATAGCACATGTCTTTTGAACTGTGGGGGAAACCGGGGCACCCGGAGGAACCCGGGGACAACATGCAAACTCCACACAGAAATGCCAACTGGCCCAGCGGAACTCGAATCAGCGACCTTCTAGCTGTGAGGCGACAGTGCTAACCACTGAGCCACTGTGCCGCCCCCTCAGCAGCATTAATAAATATAACTAAATATATAACTAATAGAGAAAACTATTAAGTGCAAACATTTAGTTCAAAATGGTGAATGTTTATGAGAACTCTTTATTCTTCTTGATCGCACATAATAATATCAACATTTAAATCTGGACTGGTTAAAATGGCTGCACATTCGACTCCAGGAAATCCTGTCTATTTAAACCAATCAGAAGACGACGAAGTGTTTCCAGGAAAGTGTGCCATATGCATTAGACGTTTAGCCACAAGATCCGTGGGCAGTGCTTGGCATGACATCTGAAGTGGAGACTTAGACAGACAGCACTTGATAAACCAGCTCTCAGGACTGAAAACAGGTTCCTGACGAGCCTTTGAACAGGCTTTCAAACCACAACTCCTCCAAGCTTTTTCCAGCGAGAGCCCCGAGCTCCCGTTTCTCAGAATCTTGTCTAACATTCGCCCATTCTGTCCAAAAGTAAATCCTGCACATCAAATAAATATCTGCTGGAGTCGTGTTACTTTCGGAAAAAAAAAAGATCAGATCATTGGCCAGAAGAATTCGAGTGGGTTGATGTGTTAAAGGCTGTAATCTCTAATGCAGATTTCTGGAGAGCTTTCTGAAAAGAATAGGACTTTACTTCAAAATGCTGTCCTGGAAGAAGCTTTTAACACACAGTCTTTATTATCTAACAAACTTCTGCTGTTTTGCTGTGTAACTACTGTCTATTTTCATTATTTTAATGCTTGTCTTACAAAGAAAAGTTCAGAAAACAACACTACACTGTAAAAAAGTTACTGCAAAAAATTTTGTGATTTACAGGTGTTTTTTTAATTATTATTTACGATTGTGTATTGCATTATGGGGGTTTTATCTCTGCTCTGTCCTCTTTTGATGTTGAAAATTCAACTCGGCAGTTTTAACAGAGTGACTTTTATTCAAATTTTAGTAGTTTGAGATAAGACAATGTTTAAGAAATAATATAAAGAGAACCAACCCTGCTGAAAACCCCCCAGCTTAAATCAGCCTACGCTGGTTGGCTGGTTTTAGCTGGTCAACAAGCCTGGTTTTAGAGGGTTTTTGGCCATTTCCAGGTTGGTTTCCAGTCATTTCCAGCCTGGTCTTAGCTGGTCAGGCTGGAAATGGCTGAAACCAGCCTGGAAATGGCCAAAACCCCTCTAAAACCCCTCTAGGCTGGTTTAAGCTGGTTTTATCAGCAGGGAAGTCTGTAAAATAACAGAAACTGTACTGGCAGCTTATTAACCAGTTTTTTGCACTGTAATTTAAAACACCAACCCAGACATGTCACTTCAAACTATTAAAAATATTATACAATGTTAATAAAAGTCAATTTTTTTTAAACTTTTCAACATCAAAAGCTTTTGGAGGAAAGATCAAGGTCCCATAATGCAATTCAAAAGCATAAATAGATAAAAACATGAATAAAAAAATACGGAAAACTGTCAATTTACAGATATTTTTTACTGTGTAGAAGGCCTGTCTTCCTTCAAACTAAACAGCATTTTAAGACATTACACTGTACATGAAGCATAACACTGCTTGCTTTCCATTATGCTAACCTAAAACCTGATTTAATTTTAAGTTTCATCCTTTGCATGTGCATTTTGAATAAAGATCTCTTTCTTAGCTAAAAGGTTTTAACGCTCGCTTGAGGTGGTTTTAGACTTGTGTGAAAAGGGGTAAATGCGAATAATGGGAGATGGAGAAACTATGAACATTACACCCATGTGACCAATCAGCTGTCTCCACTATGCTTGCCTTGTTTGCTGTTGGTTGCTAGGTAACCAACACTACACTTAGCCACAGTAGCATCTGGGACTTTTTCTTTCAAAGACTATACAATACACAAGACATGTCACTCGTATAGTTTTGAATGGGGAAACGTGTAGCAGTCAATATGGCGAATGAAGCCCCGCCTTCTAGTACAGATCGATCGCTATAGACTGATGATTCTCCGGTGGAGTGGCTCGGACCAGATGTGAGTTTCTGTAGATTTTGTGTGATTTGAACATTTAGAAATGAAACTAAAGAGACAGCTGTTGTTTCATTTTATTGGTGATTCCTAACATGAAATTTAATTGTAAGCTTGGCAAGGAATTTTGGTGAATTTGATGTTTTCCCATTCAAACAGAATGCCTGAGCATACCCCCCGAGAGGCGTTTCAAAGATGGCTGACGAGTGAAATGACTTGTCTTAAAGGGACTTTTTATTTTCCCCAGTTCATGAAGATGCTAACCCTGGAAACCCTATATAAAGTGCATCAAATCTCCCTTCCAACAAATGTCCAACCTTTGTCCAAGATGTTGTGCACAGACTCTAGCATCTTCATGGTCTTATCATACAGGACAAGCACTTCAGAAAATGGCTAGATGAATTGTCAATTTCACAACTAAAGGAGACCAGAGACTACAAAAGACCAAAAAGCAAACTCTGGGTTACAGATTGTCACGTCTGACGTGTGGTGCAACGAGAAAAACAAATGTGAGTATAGAAATGCAGTCTTTTTCAGGTTTATTGATAATTGAAATGAAAACTTGAACAAAATAAGGGCAGAGAGAACACTCAGACATCATAGAAGTAACATAAACGACTGACAACAAATGGCATAACAAAGGGATAAATATACACTACCTGACAAAAGTCTTGTCGCCTATCCACGTTTTAGGAACAACAAACAATACCTTGACTTCTAGTTGATCATTTGGTATCAGAAGTGGCTAATATGAAAGGCAAAGTCCTCTAGATTACGCTTATTTTACCAAAATAAAATATGATCATGCCTTGATTTTTAATGATTTAATTAGGACAGGTCTTACTTTGCTTATACAAAAGTCTTGTCACTTAACAGAAATAATGTACAGTATAGAATATAAAGTCATGGTGCAGTGGAAAAAGAATGAATATTGTGTATGACTCTCATGAGCATGGACAACTGTATCCATACATCTCTGCAATGACTCAAATAACTTATTAATAAAGGCATCTGGAATGGCAAAGAAAGTGTTCTTGCAGGACTCCCAGAGTTCATCATGATTTTTTGGATTCATCTTTAATGCCTCCTCCTCCATCTTACCCCAGATATGCTCAATAATGTTCATGTCTGGTGACTGGGCTGGCCAATCCTGGAGCACCTTGACCTTCTTTGCTTTCAGGAACTTTAATGTGGAGGCTAACGTAATGGGCAGCACAAATGTCTTGATACCTCAGGCTGTTGATGTTGCTATCCACTCTGCAGATCTCTTGCATGCCCCTATACTGAATGTAACCCCAAACCATGATTTTTCCTTCAGTAAACTTGACTGATTATTATTTGTTGCTCTTACAATTGGGGCCCATGACAAGGCTTTTGTCAGGTAGTGTATAGTGCAAACAATTAGGTTAAACAATAGGATGAGGGGGTGGAGACTAAATAACTGGAGAGTAATTAACAGATGAAAACTCAAATGACCGAGCGTGACAAATGAAAACATGGAACTGAACAAAACAAACGAAACAGACACTGTTACACAGATTCACTTTCAGTTTCAAATCTATACCAGAAATTAAATGATAGTCAAAATTTTTTAAGTAAAATGACCTTTTTGACTTTCAGTAGTATTAATAAATAGATAGATATATTCATATTCATATATATGAATATTCATTCATTCATTTTCCTTCGGCTTAGTCCCTTATATGTTTTACACAGCGGATGCTTTTCCAGCCACAACCCAGTACTGGGAAACACCCACACTCTCAGATTCACACACACACACACACACACTCATACACTACTGCCAATTTTAGTTTACCCAATTCACCTACACCACGTGTTTTTGGACTGTGGGGGAAACCAGAGCACCCGGAGGAAACCCACGCGAACACGAGGAGAACATGCAAACTCCACACAGAAATGCCAACTAGCCCAGCTGGGACTTAAATCTGCGACCTTTTTGCTGTGAGGCGACAGTGCTAACCACTGAGCCACCGTGCCGCCTTTATAGAAAAAAAAAATTAAGTACAAACATTTAGTTCAAAATGGTGAATATCTGCGAGAAACTCTTGAATGCAAATTATACCCACTAAACATCAGACGGACATGACGAAAGCGCAGATTATGTCTATATTGCGTCCGTCGGTCCAAGATCAATTCTGCACGCCTACACGATGTGCAAACTAGGTCAGCTATTTTGATGTCTTACCAAGACCCCATTTGGATGTCAATATGCAGTTCAACATTTGCACGTCAGAGTAGGTCACTTTTTTGGACATCTAAGACACGTAGGAATGTGTGTGAATGCGAGAGTGTATGGGTGTTTCCCAGTGCTGGGTTGCGGCTGGAAGGGCATCCACTGCTTAAAACATATGCTGGATAAGTTGGCGGTTCATTCCGCTGTGTCGACCCCTGATTAATAAAGGGACTAAGCCGAATGGAAAATGAGTGAACGAATGAAATGTCCTTCCATGAAGTGTGTTCCATAAATCTAAGTGAATGAAAACATCCAGCTACGATTTAAATCTGAAAGTGCATAAAGCTATGTATAAAGCTATTGCCTCTCTCAATAAAAAATAAAAAATGAGTTGACTCAGAGTCGTTTGAACAATTCACCATGCATTCGGATTGTTTGCCATTTCGTCAAGACGTCTGAATGAAACATTAACCACGCAAACCCAGGTAAACCTTTAATTGTGTGTTGCGTTTCCGTGCAGCTTGTACTGTAGCTCTCTGGTAAACTGGCTATGGGGTTATTCACATATTGTGTCTATAACCGTGTGAAAAACGCATGCCGCTTCCTTCACCAATTTAAACACGCATCTGTGCTCGTGATCCAATGACATTTGTCACCATCAGCTGTTCTTACACACAGGACGCAGAAAGCACTGCTATGAATCCATCCATTTTAGCTTTTATTTCAGTCGTATGAGACGCTCCAACCAGCAAAATAGTTCAACATATGCCGCTGTGTCGACTTATCAATACTGAATACATGTTGTTATTATTACTTGGAGTTAAGGTTAAGAATAAAGCAATATGCTGGTGTACAAACTGGAGAGCTATATTGGGCTCACATATCTACTCTGTACCATTTCTGCTTCTTCCATCAATGCTGTCCTGACAAGCCGTGGTGGGCGTTCCGTTCTGAACGCAGTCGACCAATCACAACACACTGGGTCATTAGAACCAATCACTGCAGATCAGCGTCACACAAAGGAGGAAAAATGAATTGCTAAGCAAATCATATTGGAGTGATTGGGATAATTAGGCAAAAATAAATGCATATTACAAGACAATGAATGAAGGTCAATGTTTGACCTTGCATGGATATCAGCCTGTTGTTGGAAACCCCACAAACCGAACCATGACCTTTTAAAATCCATAATAGGGGCCCTTTAAAAATTCACAGGAGGGTTATTAATTGTAGCACATTTCTTACACACCTTAAACCATTTACACAGAAGCAGATTCATTCATCCACAATTTCGGTTTAGAGTATTTGCCATGGTACATATTTTCATCACTACGAATCTCAGGCTAGAGGATCTGATGTGGTTCTCCCAGTTTGTTCTCATCTTTCAAGAAAAATAGATGGAGGAGTCTAGAAAAGGGGTGGCATGGTGGCTCAGTGGTTAGCACTGTCGCCTCACAGCAAGAAGGTCGCTGGTTCAAGTCCTGGCTGGGCCAGTTGGCATTTCTGTGTGGAGTTTGCATATTCTCCCTGTGTTGGCGTGGGTTTCCTCTGGGTGCTCTGGTTTCCCCCAGAGTCCAAAGACATGCGCTATAGGTGAATTGAATAATCTAAATTGTCCGTAGTGTATGAGTGTGAATGCAAGAGTGTATGGGTGTTGCCCAGTGTTGGGTTGCGGCTGCAAGGGCATCCGCTGCGTAAAACATATGCCGGAATAGTTGGCGGTTCATTCCGCTGTGGCAACCCCTGATAAATAAGGGACTAAGCCGAAGGAAAATGAATGAGTCTAGAAAAATGGGTATGAGCCTTTAAAAACAACGGGTTTGAGCATCATAACAATTTAATTCTGAAGCTCATAACTTAGTTAATTAGGCAACATTGTCACTTCTGTGGCAATACAGAAATTCCCAGAAATGTTTTTTTTTTTAGCAAAATGTTTACATTTTCTCTTATATTAGCTGACAAAAATTTGAAATTTGATGTTTATTAATTATAATTGAAACATAAATGTGGTCATAAGAAACCTGTTATTTTGTTCATACGTATTATGTTTTAACATCAACACAAGTTAAGAAATGCTTATTAACATTTGTATTTTAGATGGTGTCAGTATCACCTCAGATGAGACTGTAATCAGTACATTTTGACTGATTAAATAATTTTGTGAAGAACAGAACAATTGAATTAATCTTTCACATGAGCAAAAACACAAACGACACTTTAAAATGAACCATATTTAAAAAGAAAAAATGGTATCAAGTTATTTTGATGGTTCCTTTAACGCATTTTGTTGAATTTAAGTTACATTGCATCTACATGCCAACTAATTCTCATTAGATTATAAGTAGACTGTTAGGTTGGGGCTAGGGTTAGTGTAAGTTGACATGTACTTGCAAAGTCTGTTAAATGTCTGTTGAAGGAGCAGTAACAGCAGATATTAAGCAGACAGTCTACTAATGCTCAAATGAGAAGTAATTGGCATGTAATTGGCAATGCAACTTTTAGTCAACAAAATGTGCAATAGGGACCATCAAAATAAAGTGTTACCAAAATATATATATATATATTTTTTTTTAAACACCTTATTCACATTCATCTTCTTTCCCTGAGCTTTGGCCTTGGATGTGTATTTCTACGACATTTTCAAAATACAAGATTTAAGATGTAAGGGAATATCTGAAATCATATTAAGACATGATGCCTTTCATGTGGATTTATTTCACTGTAAATCTTTTCTAATAACCCGGTGCTTTGAGAATGACAAAATAAGAAAAGTCTATTTAAAATGAAATAAACTCTAACTGACTATTTAATTTCGTATCAAACGCTTGTAATGTGATAAGCCTGTGCTTCAGGGAAGCCAACAGTGCTCTTTTGTCTACTTTGTTTTCTAGTAATACTGATGTTCATTTTGAACACAAATTCTGTTTTTATGTTGACTTTCTGCATTATATTTACATGAACACAAAGAAAAAAATAGCAATAATAATTTTTTTCACATTCAATCTCAATTTGCTTGAAAAAGATGTTTAAAAAATCTCAAAAATCATAATCAGGGTTCATACACATTTTTACTACAAAAATTCCATGACTTTTCCAAGACTTTCAAGTAAATTTTCATGGCCTAATGACTCATGTAATGTCTACATATGCGTGGTAAATAACAATACATGTTCAAATTTATTACAGCATATCGCAACAACCTATTTAGTTTCAGCTTATATTTATATCTATGTAAAACTGATTTAGATAATGCTTACACCGCACTAATAATGTGAGAGTATGTCATTGGCCAAAGACGGGAAAGTAGTAAAGACAACTAACCTATATTCAAGTATACAGATATCTGTTTTTCATGACTTTTCCAAAACTTTGTGGGTTTTTCTGATTTTCCAAAACTTTTCCAGGCCTGGAAAATGCCATGTCAAAATTCCATGACTTTTCCATGACCGTATAAACCCTGATAATGGAAATGCCTTTATTATTCATTAACATTATCATCCTTCATCATTTGCTCTTCTTTGTGGCAAAAGATTCAAATGGACTTAAGTTATTGTGTCAGAGACAAACTGTTGTCATTGGTGGAGAATCTATTTATGATCTATGATTGATTAAATGGCATGCTCTGATAGGCTGGCTAGCTGTTAAATCACAATGCAAAAAATGTGTGTCTTACTACAGTCTTGCTTCTAGTCTAAATATCTAAAAACTCTTAAATCAAGAAGCGTTTTCTAAACAAGCAAACATATTAGCTTGTATTAAGATTTTATTTTGTCAAGATTAAGTGAGTTTTTTCTTAAAACAAGCAAAATAATTTGCCAACAGGGTAAGCAAAATGATCTTATGTCAAAAGCAAAAATAAGATTATTTTGCTTACTTCATTGGCAGATTATTTAGCTTGTTTTAAGGAAAAACTCACTTAATTTTGGCATATTATTTCTTTAAACAAGACAACGTTTTTGCTTGTCTAGAAATTGCTTATTGATTTAAGATTTTTTTTTTTTAGATATTTGGACTAGAAATCTTTGCAGTGCAGAAAATATCTCTACACTTTAGCAACGGCTCAAAATTATCTTACCTGGCTACATTAAACCAGATTTGTGGTACAGGTTTAAGACTTTCATTAGGTTGCTTTCAGGATATGATTTCATTTTGAAGGGAGGATGAATAAATCGCTTTGATAAAAATGCTGAACTGTTGTTTTAACAAAGAGTGAGTAATTTCAGTGTGCTACTGTGAACTCTGGATGTGTTAAAGCATCAAAAGTAAATAAAGGTTGACAAAACTATCATAAAATCAGGCTGCTAATATGAATGTAGCTGAACTAATGAAAAAAATGCTTAAAATATTGGAAGAAAAAGATGTGAAGGGCTACATGGATCCTCATTTACTTTTTTAATAATGTTAATACTGTCAATATTTACAACTGTCTGTGTTAAATTACAACCCCCAAATCAGAAAAAGTTGGGACAGTATGGAAAATGCAAAAAAAAAAAAAAAAGTAGTGTTTTCCAAATTTACCTTGACTTGTATTTCATTGCAGACAATATGAACACAAAATATTTCATGTTTTGTCTGGTCAACGTCATTTCATTTGTGAATATACATCCTTTCCTGTCATTCAGACCTACAATTCATTCCAAAAAACATTGGGTCAGAATCAATTTGGGGCTAGTAATCAGGTAAATTGGTTAAATAATGCGATTTGAAACAGGTGATGTCAACTTGACTGGCCTGTCTGCAGTCCCGACCTGTCTCCAATAGAGAATGACCCCTTACTGTTCCCCACCTTAAGACTTGTTTGTAGGAAGAATGGGACAAAATTACACCTGAAACACTTCATCACTTGGTGTCTTCAGTGCCTAAACATCTTTTAAGCGTTGTGAAAAGGAATGGCAACATTACAAAGTGGTAAATGTTTTACTGTTCCAACTTTTTTTTTTTTTTTTTACTTTGAAGCAAAATTGGAATACGTGTTTATTTTGAGAAAAAAACACAATAAAAATCATGAGGAACACATTAAATCATGTTTGTTGTACTGTCTGCAATGAAATACAAGTCAAAGTAAATTCAGAAATCACTCTTTTTTTATTTGCATTTTCCATACTGTCCTAACTTTTTCTGATTTAGGGTTGTATGTTCGTCCATTTGACTTGAATATGTAGACTCACTGTAATGAAGTGTAAACAGTGCATCTGTGGCACACGATCTGTCAACTTCTGCTTCAATAAATCCTGACTTCAAGGTGGGATGAACAGTTTTGTCAGGTGACAGGTGGAGGAGGAGCAGACGGGGAGAAATCAGTGTTTCTAACACACCAGAGGCACAAAAAACACAAGTTTCACCTTTACATGAAGACAACAAGAAAATGACAACACTGCAAAGCTGGATGTTTAAAAAACAATGTCATATTTAATATGAATGATGATAATGATAATATTAAAACAACAACAACTGATGTATTTAACAGATATAATAAGGAGTTCAACAACAACAACAAATGATAAAATATAAAATACAATGACTTGGTACATAAATATGGCTCTAATATGTGGCACATCAGACGAGGTCAGCATGAGAGCAGCAGTGAGGATGAGGATGAGATGGACTCTCTCGTGAGGACGTTTTTATAGGCCTAATATCCGCCCCTACCTATATAGTGTGTGTGAGAGAGAGAGAGACAGAGAGAGTAGTGATTATAGAATATATTATAAAGACAATATAAATTAGGTCATTAAACATATTAAAGGGGACCTATTATTCAAAAATCACTTTTATAAGGGGTTTAAACACAGTTGTGTGGCAGCAGCCTGTGAACATAACCAGCTTCTAATGGTAAAAATGTATTAATTTTATTTCTTATAATCACACGTCATAAAAACATGTTCTGCTGGAACATTTTAATTGACATTCTGCCTTTGTACGTGTCATCAGAGGGGGAAAGCACCACCCATTAGTGATGATTTATCCCTCATTAGCATAGGACATTTGTCTTGTTTTTGAATCTGCCACTATGCTGACACATAGGCATTTGTAGCTCCGCCCTCTTTTGAAAAGAGCACAATCTCATTTGAATTTAAAGCGACAGTCACCAAAGTACCACAGGATTAGGACCAAACCTTAAAAGGGGCAGTTTGAAAAAGTAATAAAACATTATTTGTGTGGTATTTTGAGCTGAAACCTCACATACACACTCGTAGGATATCAGAGACTTATTTTACATCTTGTAAAAAGGGGTATTAGGTCCCCTTTAAATAATTTTAAATTAAATTAAGCACAAAAATGGTCAGATATCATGTTTTTATAGTGTACATTGAGGAATACAATTGCAAACAATGACATCATGTTTTAATACGTTCAGTGTACTGAAGAGGTAATTCGCAAAACAAATCTAATAATGGGGTAATCTATTTTTTGCAAATGAACACTTCATATAGTCTTCACAATCTGCTTCACATACTTCACAATCTGTGGGGACATTTATAAAATGTTTTGGACTGTACACTTGGAGAATACCAGGCATGAGCGTGACCTGTGACAGAAAGAAATCAACCTGGAATATTTGATCAGTGAACACAGAACAATTCAAGTGAAAATGAGCATCAGCCAGCGGTCACATCTGACACAGTTTGTTTATCTCCCTCTGATCAACACCTGCGGCGGTCGAGGCTCTGATGGAGTGGAGTTGATCATTCGGATGCTCTCTTTATTATGAAGCTGCACTTTTAACCCAAATTAGTTGAACACTAGAAAACTGCGGGGAACCCTGTTGCCTTAAACCACTTAAAAGGATTCTCACTCACTCACTTTCCTTCAGATTAACCCTTGATTTATCAGGGATCGCCACAGCGGAATGAACATCCAATTACTCTGGCATATGTTTTATGCAGCGAATGCCCTTCCAGCCGCAACCCCTTAAATGGATAGTTCACCCAAAACTATTTGCTCACTCTACTCACAGGTGGTTACAAACCTTTATGAGTTTCTTTATTCCAATTGAACACTAAAGAAGATATTCTGAAGAAAGCTGAAAAAAAGTAACCCTTGGCTTTCATAGTATGAAAAACAAATACTATGGAATTCAATGGTTACATTTTTCCAGCATTCTTCAGTATAAATTCCTTTGTGTTATACAACAAAAGAAAGAAACTCAAACAAACAGGTTTGGAATAAGTGAAGGATGAGTAAATGATGACATAGTTAAAATTTTTGGGTAAGCTATCCCTCTAAGCTTTTACACAAGGTGAAACTAAACAGTCCTAGTTGAACTACCATAGAACTTGAATTAACGTGGAACTCACTTCACTTGCACTTACTGCCGATATTTTGGGCCGGAATAACGTCGGAGCTCATTGGCCTGATTCAGCATGTAGAATTGGATGTTAATCAGCAACCAATCAGATCGTGAGTGTGACGTGGTGAAGTGATGTAGCAAGTAAACAATTCAAACCAAGAAGTGTCAGAAGAGGTGAAATATTTGCAAATAATATGGATTATTAAATTATCAGACAAATCCCCCTGCCAATCCCTCTGTGGTCATTGACAATTACTATGATAATGGTACTAAATGCTGCTTTGTTTACACATTGTATGTGCGCGTGGGAATGACGGTTTCCCTTTGCGGAAGGAGAAAACAGATTACTGCCCCCCAGCGGAGCAAAAAGACACATTCTCTTGCACAGGCACAGAATGTGGCTCTCGTTTCAGTCGGCTTTCATCCGTTTGGTGTGTTCATGTGCAGCTTTTTGGTCCAGATGCAAGGTGACAACATAGTTTTGTTTCGTTGGTGCTAGATGTTGGCGCCATCTTGGTGTGTCCCGGCCCTAACACCTTGTGACTAAACAATGGCCGCAAATGTGAGTGTGCATACCAATGTGCAAAACGCCAGGTGTAAAAGTGTCATAAAAAATGCAGTGGGCTAATTTTTTTGACGCGTCACATTAAAAACTGGCCAACCAATGAAATTGGCACTTTTGTTCACGTACACGGAGCTGCTGAAGTTACAGTAAAACAGGGGTGCCCAAACTCGGTCCCAGTGGGCCGGTGTCCTGCAAAGTTTAGTTCCAATCCCAATCAGACACACCTGGGCTAGGTAATCAAGCTTATACTAGGCTTTCTAGAAACATCCATGCAGGTGTGTTGATGGAATTTATGAGCAAAAATCTGCAGGACACCGGCCCTCCAGGACCAAGTTTGGGCTCCCCTGCAGTAAAATGGTGAAGAAGATGCATCGAGGCAAGATGAATGTGGAGCTGCTTGTTTCATTGCTGTCTGAACACTAGCTGCATGATAAATGTGACAGTGACTACAAAAATGTCGGATAAATGCAATTTATCACATGCATGATAAATGTGACAGTGACTACAAAAATGTTGCCTAGAGGGAGCTGTTATTGGGAGGAACTGCACATCAAATAGGACTCGATGGTGAGTTTCATTTAACTTAACTTTCATTTTCTCATGGCTTGATATTTGTGTTTTGCCAAAAAGCGTCAGGAAGTGATTTTGCATGTTCAATCGGCTCATCGCCGGTAAAAATCGCTTGGGTAAAAATGTCAATAAACATCTTGAAAAATACTGATGATTATTGCAAGCGAAAATTGTTCAGGTGTACATGATCCTATAGCCTGATGCTTGCTGATCATCAAAAAAAAAGAAAAGAATGATCACATGCTTCACATGGGCTTTAAATTGCACAGGTTTGATATGTATGATCTCCTAACAGACTGTGGTTGTAAAACTTTGTGTATCAGTAATTCACATTCACAAACCATTCACAAACTTGAAAAAGTGTGCAAACATTGGAATGTCTTGTTGTATTTGTGGACTACAAACTTACTTAAAGACTTACAGTCATCCTGACATATTTTAAATCATAAGTGTATATACTGTATACACACAGCAGACACACTGAATGAATAAGGATGAGTGTCCAGGCCCCCTCACCTCCTGATGTGTCCAGCATCCAGCTGCTCCTGTAAGACGGACGCTCTCTTCTGCAGGAAACTGACCTGCACACAAACACAGCTCCAGCTTAGAGGAACATAGTGTGGGGTTTAAATTCAAGTTACTGCTGTTTTAAAAATATTTACAAAGAAATTGCCAGTAAACACACAGAATTAAATAACTTTCAAAAAGTGATTCGTTGCAAGTACTTTAAAAAAAAAATTACCATTCAATGCATTTTTGTTATAGCCTATTAAGAACCACTTCAGCTGATAGTGAAACCAGGAGGTTCAGCTTGAAGTACAAACCAGGATGAAACCCTCAGTTTTTCATGCATTAACTTGAAGTTTATCATAGTCTTTTACAAAAGGGTCCTGTATAATATGGACCAAGCTCCTAGATAAGTATGACCAACAGTGATCTACAATCGTGAATGATACACATACTTTTTAGTGCTTAAGAAAAATTTTGATACCCTAATGAAAAATGTCTGCAATTTATCCATCCCAGGCTCATTGGGAATGCATGCCCACGGGCTACATTTTTGCTAAATACATTGCGTTGGCGACGTTTCCTTGCAACTTGTGTTGACAAAGCCACCAAAGGCCACTGTCTACATTTTTGCGAATCTCAAATATGTTACTGTACTGGTCTACGTTTTCTCATACATGCCATTTATATGTCCTTATTGTATGCGTCCATGAGAAGCCGGGGCTTGTCGGGCATATGTCATCTGCGATCAATTTACCCACACCCTTCCCTAAATCCAACCGATAGTGTTTTCAGAAGCAAACGTGAAGAGAAAAGCACATCACGTTCATGTAGTGTACAATGATTTAACATTTCTTTTATACATGGTTTCAGGAATTGTCCTTTACTGGACTCGAATCTGGTCTGCTCCACGTCCCAAGTTACCGAACAAACTGACCACTCAGAAAAGTCAACCATACGAAGATAAGCGGAGAAGGCGAATGCATTCGATTATGGATCACAGACATGTTTAAGTAGTTTTTTGGGGTATTAATTCAGTGCTACGTGAAGAACTGCGCTGTTTCGCAAAAATGTACCCCATGGCACATATTTCCAATGAGCCTGTGTTAGCTTCATCTTAGAGTACATTTACATTACAGTACTAAGAAAGTACTGGGCTATGTTAAGGTAAGGTTCAGAGTAGTTTTAGTGACAGTACCTAGTCTACATATAACATCATTATAAAATAAAGTGCTACCAATAAAATTATACACAAGTATAAGTAGTATAAGTAATGCAGGTATAAGTATTTTTAATGCAGAATTAATAATAATAATAATAAAAAAATACAGATAGATGTATGTTTCTTTATTTATTGTTTGCAAGAAAACACTTCTTATAATTTTATTTATTACCAAAATGACAAATGAACATACAATGTAAAAACCTGAGTGCGAAACTGAAGATGCGATGTCACTTTTAAGGGACTGTTTCATATGGATTTATTAATCATTCTTACTTTTCAATGAACCCGAACTGTCATAGTTTATTAAAGACACAAACCCCTCGCATGTCAGCTGCCACCTTCAGGAAACCTCCAAATACATGAAGCACAATGACTTTCATTAACATTTATGAGCATCAAAAGTGGTGGATCTGTTCAGCAAAAGATTTGACTGTGTGTCACTGCATATCCAATGACTTAAAATATTACAAAACAATATAATTAAAGCAATATCCATTGTACTGAGTGAGAGTGTGCGCTCAGACTCGGAAGGCAAAACATGCAATGTGATTGTGGGCCAAGGGAGAGAGGGGAGGGGGGACAATCGCACCTGGGCACGGTTCAAGGCAACCGCACCTAGTGTGAGTACACCCTTATTTGCCACATTTTTAAAGCGGCCACATTATGAGAAATTGAATGCTCCCTGATCTTTGTGCTAATAAAACATGTAAATGACAGTAGAGCACGTACTAAAAACTGAGTAGTAAAAAAGACTAAATAAGAACTTTTATAAATTTTGATCACAATCAGATACATACATTAAAAGTGATGGCCATTTGACCGTAACTTTGTCGGTCCAGTCACAATTAAGACAAACAAAACAAAAAGTACTTTAAAGGTGCAGTATGTAAGTTTGACACCCAGTGGTTGAACTAGGTATTGTATTCCTGGATCAAAACAAACACAAGCACAGGTTGGCAGATTGAGGACCAACAGGAGCGAGCCTGACTATCGAGCCTAAAGGCTGATTTAAACCGTGTTCTAAGTAAAAGCAACGGCACATGATAAAAGGATTATTTTCCATTTTAAAAGGAGTTTTTGTTCTAATCAACTCCTCGAATTGATATATTAGAAACTTTTATTTCTTGCAGCTGAACAACAGGATAAACTGACAATGATCACCTCAGGTACACCTCATGTGCTTTATTCAGTGTTAAACGCTAACGATGTGAGTTTGAATGCCATTTTACATGACATTTATTGCCATACAACTGAAAGCAGCAGCAGATAGTTCACCTCAGATCTTAAAAAAAAATTAAACCGTCTGAAATTGAACTTTAGACCTGTGACTCAAAACCAACACATATTGTAGTGATTCAGCATCTACATTTAATAATGTTAAAGAGGTTTAATATGTATTAATTAGATTAACCTTACCATTTCGTGAGTGAGTGCAGATTCTGTGCTTATAAATGGCTGTATTTAAATTTCTGTCATGTTTCGTCTGGTGCAAACAGTGAAATTGCTTATCACTACAAATCTCATCACGTAGAGTATTGTTAGGACACAGGGTTACAATGTAACCTGCTCACCTAATGTTTACATTTGTAATATTTATATTATTTGCTAATTAATAACCTTATGTGGAACTCTGAATCTGCGTCTCATTTCAGAGTCTGCTACGGTCCACCGGAGGTCACATTTCGGTCATGGACGCATGCTTTGAGAACCTTTCTGAATGAATGAAGAAAATATGCGGTTTTCCACCAAGGCAACCCGGGGTGCTGAAATATAATAGGGTAAACTGGCATTGGGTGGGTTAAAGGGACCAAAACAAAGACAGCGTTCCGGCACGGAAAACACGTTTTCAAAGCAGAATAACTGACTTCAGCATTGTTTTTCAGATAAACAAGTATATTCACTTGGCATGTTTCTTAAATATCTGCAAACATATTATGGTATTTTTATGCTTTAGAAGAGTCAAAAACTTGCATACAGCACCTTTAATGTCAGTTGGATTAACAATGCACTAATTTGTGTACAGCAAAAGTGTTTACAATGCACCATCTTAGCAAGCAAAAGCGATTTCCTCACAAAAATTAAAGGGACACACTCGGTGTATGCTAGCTTTTTTAAGTTCGTATGAGCCTGACAAGAATGTGCATTGTTCTGTGACCGTTTTCCTAGAAACCAAGATACACAGAGCAAACCTCAAAGCAAATCTAATGTTACCATCCTTGCAAATGCATGCCTGAGACTCTGAAAAGAATGACTATGGTCAGATTCCTAAACGGCTGTTGGTTTCGTTAAAATAATGCACTGCAATGTGCGAGGCTCGAAATATTCAAGGACAGCGGAGGCCACGCTGGTCACCAATTACAATGCATAAACATATCAGATCACAAAGTTGTGGCTGCGATTCCAGAGAAATCTAGTTAGAGCTATTCAGAGGCGTGCGCCAGGCTCTTTGAACTGCCATCTCCAAATGTTGTTTGAGGGGCCCTGGACCAAGCCTGACAAAGAGGGGCTATTGTTTAGATTCGAAATGTTTAACAAAAATGCCTCGCCACAGACTTGTGTAGAACAAGGCCGACTGTAACTAATAAGACCCTGGCCGGAGCCCTTGAAGCCCATATTAATGTGGTTGGCGGGTGTAATTGCATATAAGGAGATGAACTGGACCGGAGGCTTCAAAGCCCCGTGGCCAAATTAGATCCATGTCTATGGAGGAACTCGCAGCACTTGTTACCCCCTCCCCATCAGAAGAAATCAAATAAACAAGAGGCACTTGAGTTCAAAGACGTGAGGTCTGACTGCTCGCCATTATTAGCTGAGGGACCGGAAGATAATGCTGTGATCACAGACACCAAACACACCGAATGTGGACTGATCCCATGAGCGGAGAGGCAGGACTGAAAACCTAGCTGAATGTTTCCTGTACTTTTCTGTAATTACTTTTAAGACAGGTTTAAGAAATTATAGTACACATGATACAATGAACTGAAACAATTAAATGTTTCAATTTACACTAAATCACAAACTCTGGTTCTGTACTCAAATTATGTAATTGTTTTTTTTTTTTTTCTACAGAAATAATCACTCGAAATAAAGGATTTTGGCAATATATATATATATATATATATATATATATATATATATAAAAA
>CAIGQV010016663.1:6163582-6192544 GCA_903798115.1 Danio jaintianensis | reverse complement strand
ATATATATATATATATATATATATATTTCCCCACAATGATGTCTTTTATACATCGTCTTATTATCTGTTGGATTAATCCTGTCATTTTCGGTAAAAAAAATTGCTGGCTGAATAAATGTAACTTTAACTGAGAATTTGCCAGGGGTATGAATAATTTTAGGCTTGACTGTATATGTGCATATATGAAATTCCAATGGTTGAAAAAATATATATGAATATTTGGAAATATATGTTGCATGACAAATAGTTTATATATGTAAAATTCAAATATGAACTTGTATGTGATATTTGTCATTTGCATATATTTCCATGTATCATATTTCTATATGGGACCACTGACTTCCATAGTACTTGTTTCTCCTACTCTGGAAGTCAATGATTGCATGTTTCTAACAAATCTTTTTTGTGTTCTCAACAGAAAAAGAAACCTCATCAAGGTTTGAGTAAATTGAGATTAAATTTTCAATGTTGAATGAACTATCCCTTAGCCCTACAAGAATTATTGCACTGGCTATCAAGACAGCTCGAGTGTGTCTGTTAGCTGACCGTATTTGGTCCAAGGGTTCTTGAGGCCTAAAGACTCATAACAGCATGCTGTATTGCTGTACACCGGCATCCAACCCCAAAGACTTTATCTCAATTACCCTCTTCATCATACACATTCCATGCAACACAACGAGTACACACTACAGCAGACAGAGCTCTGCGTACTGTATTGAGAGGCCCATGTGTAATTGAAGTCGACATGCCATGAATGTTTGCCTCAAAGAGTGGGAGGTAAAGGGAAAGGAAGTGGGGGAGTGGTTATAATACATAGCTAGACATCTTCTTGAGAACAGGAGCAGTGTTGCCAGGCATGTTCCATACAGATTCGTTTGCACAAAAGTATTCTGTATGATATCAAAGACTGAAGGGGTGGCACAGTGGCTAGCACTTGCCTCACAGCAAGAAGGTCACTGGTCCGAGTCCCAGCTGGGCCAGTTGGTATTTCTGTGTGGAGTTTCCATGTTCTCCCTGTGTTCATGTGGGTTTCCTCCGGGTGTTCCGGTTTCCCACACAGTCCAAAGACATGCAGTATAGGTGAATTGGGTTAACAAAATTGGCCGTAGTGTATGAATGTGTGCGTGTGTGCATGCCCCGCATGCGTCGGGCAAACATGTCGCGCTAAACAAACTATTGTAACCAACTACACCTGTGGAAACTGCCGTCGAGAACACAGAAAGAGCCTAGTGTTAAAACAGTTCGAACTATGTGTGAATGTGAGAATGTATGGCTCTTCCGCAGTACTGGGTTGCGGCTGGAAGGGCATCTGCTGCATATAACATATGTAGAAATAGTTGGCGGTCCATTCCGCTGTGGTGACCCCTGAAAAACAAGGGTCTAAGCCGAAGGATAATGAATGAATGAATGAATGAATACCAAAGACTGTAGAATACACAAGAAATCTCACTCAGAATGTTTAATATGACTTCTCTAGTACAGCAGCCAATCATCGATCGCTATAGACTGACGATTCTCCGGGGGATCAGTTCAGTCCAGACGTGTGTTTTTACGACAGTTTCATTGTTATGAATCATATGGGCTCGGCAAATGTGCAGTAAATATTTGCCTCACAGACATGAGAAATATATCTACACAACACCTCTCCTTTTAAACAATAAATGTTCTCTGGTTTTGTAATCTATATGAAACGAATGCGAGGTAGAGTGTGTCCCATCTGACCTCATGAATTCCCACCTCCGCCATTCAAACGCAAATCACATTCAACTGCTTGAATGCCCACAAACTTGTAAATGAAGAGATTGCTGTCATTTTGGGCAGACATTTGCAGTCAAAAATAAAGTTGGGAATTATTTCAGAATACCATAATTGGACACAGCATTATTAAGAGAATGATATTATGTAACAAGTAAGTTTATTTATTCTTATGGTGGTTACATAGTTTGATTGAGAGGATAACGTCTGATCGCGTCCAGCCATAAATGAGGTTAATGTGGTGATCTTGATCCCTTCAAGTGCCCATGAACTTTAGCTTGGCAACCTGACAAAATGCAGTTTTTTTAATTTGAAGGTTTAGATCCCAAATTTAAGAGGCCGTTAAATTTCATTTGTAATTCCAAATATGGAATTTGATGACAAGCTTGGCAAACAGTTTGGGAGTATTTGATGTTTCCCCATTTAAAGAGACTTGCAAGCCTGAGAGGCATTTCAAAGATGGCTACCAAGTGGGACTTTGATGATATGCAACGAAACTGTGGCAGGGAGGTCAGCTCTTGGTAGTGAGTTTGCTAGCATTGGTACTGGTATTGAACATGAGATTGTGGAGGGTTATGGAGGCGTCAGTTGTTTTTATTGAAGGAAATGTAAGAACTGTTTGCAAGTGCAAAACTCAAAACCACAATATTAGTTTTTTTTATTAGTTATTTATATTAGTTTTGTAAACTCTAAATCTGATTGTTTCTTTCAATCCTAGTATGATCTCTGTAAACCGTTTCTTATATCGTTCAATAAGAAATTCTACAAATTCTTCTTTCATCATGAACATCTGAACTCACTTTCACTTTCTGTCTATCAGTTCCACGTTTAACAGTCAATGCACATAGTTTGTGAGACCTTATCTGGCCCTATAGACTTTTGTCCAGTCTTTCTAAATGTCTTTTGGGTAAGTGCAACCCCTGGCTACTTAAATTTCAATTGTATGCTAATCTGTGATTTTTTTTAAATAAACATTTTTACCAAAGAGTAATTAATAGGACAACTGGTAAAATCGTTACCATTAGTGGAACTAACAAAAGCTGACAGAAGGACTGCCATGCAACATTGCTTGACTATCGACTGAAAAGTTGACTTAAAGATGTCATTTACAATGCACAGGAAGCTACATGTAGTAGTAACTATATGGATATGGAGTAAATTGTTTAGTGAAAGTAATAATTTTTGGGTGAACTATCCCTTTAACTATTATTTTGGCTCAGGACATTTTCTTTATGGTTGTTGTTTTGTATCTATATCTGTAGCCATCTATGAGGCAATGGCCCCTGAAAGCCGCATATGCTGTTTTCATAACAAGATTTCAAAAAGAAAATACTGCTTTAAAATAAGATGAAAATAAATTACAGCAGAATACATATCATGAATCTCTACCAGCTTCATCATTATATAAATACATTTATTGGAAGACTTCTTAAACGGCAAAAGTTTTGATATGACATAAACAGTTCCAGGGTTTTCTGTAGCTCAACTGGTAGAGCAGCAGGAGGTTTGTTTACATCGCTAAACACAGGCAATGCTGATTACTGTCTTAGCAAACATCACTAAACTCACGTATTAAAGGGGTACAACTCAGCACTGGCAAAATGAACGGCATTTCAATAAAACTGGGCTGTCTATGCAGTAGAAAGTTGAAACCATGATTGAAATCGGTGTTACCTGACCACAGAAAACAGAAAAAGGTTAATGGTATCCCTTTTGCCAAATAGGTAAGACAATTTCAACACCCAAAATGGGTCATTTTCCTTCGGCTTAGTCCCTTTATTCATTAGGGGTCGCCACAGCGGAATGAACTACCAACTTATCCAGGATATGTTTTACACAGCGGATGCCCTTCCAGCTGCAACCCAGTACTGGGAAACATCCATACACACTCATACACTATGGCCAATTTAGTTTATTCAATACACCTGTACTGCATGTCTTTGGACTGTGGGAGAAACTGGAGCACCTGGAGGAAACCCACGTGAACATGGGGAGAACATGCAAACTCCACACAGAAATGCCAATTGGCCCAGCCAGAACTCGAACCAGTGACCTTCTCGCTGCGAGGCGACAGTGCTAACCACTGAGCCACTGTATCGTCAGTACTGTATATACACTTTAGCAAATCTTTAGCTAAAACGGTACTTTTATTATTCTGACTGCATGAATTCAAAGACTAATCCTTTGTGAGTGAGATACTTTCAGTTCCCAGTAAAACATAGGGAGTGTTGCCAAGCTAAGCTCTGCCTGAAAAGTCGATAAATGCCGCTAGATTAAATCATAGGTCAATTTGCACATTACTGACGTCATCACGTCCAACTGTTTCTGTTTGTTTAACAGAATGGTTAATGGCTTATGGTTAATAAAAAAGTATTAATATTTGTACTACGCTTTATGTACGCATGTCAATTTAACAAAATTTATTGTTGTTTGAATACAGTATATTAGTATAGATGTGTAGTGAATGTGCAATAGACGTAATAGACTCAGACAAGTTCCGAAACTGTCACAAAAATATCTGTGATTGAACAAGAAAAGATTAAACAGTCAAATTAAATTGTTAAATTTAAAACAAAGGAGAAGCAGATCGGTTTGGCTGTACAAGGGAAATACCTCACACTTGCGGTGCTAAATCATTTGCTGTCGGTATGCAAAGGGGTGATCTGCTCTCGGACTCAGGTGGGAGAGACTGCTGTACGAGGACTGTGAGTGCTCTGAGGCGGGGGAGGGGCAGATGGCATCACCCGCAGCTTGTTGAGAAGAGTAGGAACGGTACAGTATGGACACATGAGAGTCTATAAAAATCTCCAGTAACACCAAAAAAGTTGTTAGATTTGTCGCTAGTTGCTTTTTTGAAAATTTGCCGCTAGGGGGGTCTGAAAAGTCACTAAATATAAGTTGTCAACACTGAAGCAGAGGAGTCTCAATGATGAGTGTTTTATATACAATGAAGGGAAAAAAAACTGATAGAGTCTGCTGTCCTATTAATATGGAAGAGAAACAGAAAGAACCGTCAAAAGTGCCAATGCTTTTCATTTTTAACATTATGTTGATTTATTGATTTGAGATATTTTTAAGATTTTGTTTAATTTTGTGAGCGGGGTTCAAAACAAATCTGTCAACATTTGGTCATTTTTCTAAATATCTTTTTTCATGTTTTGTAAGGTTTGAAATGATACTCAATTTCCATTTACATGTAGTCATTTAGCAGATGCTTTTGTCCAAAGCAATTGAGGAGGCATTCAGCAATTCGACAAGAAGAGGCAATACACACAAGAAGTGCTAATAAAAGGAAATGTTAGTGCTCAGAGAATAGGTGCTAGAGTAAGGGTGAGTGTTTTTGTTCATATAATAGAGAGAGAAGAGTGCTCCTACAGGTGGATTGTCAAGCCCACTCACCTGAGTGAAGCACACTTCATAAATGCACAGTGTTTTTTTGTGCTGATTGTAAGAACGTCTGCTGCAAAAACTGATGCAAGTGTCGGTTAAAGTGTCAGAGAGAGATGAAAGAGTGTGTTTTCTACAGGTGGTTCTGTGTGAAGGCTGATTTATACTTCTGCGTCGAGTGATCGGTGTGACCCACGGTGCCTGCCTTGCACGTAGTCGTGCATTTATACTTCTGCGTGCTGTTTGTGTTGCTCTGCAATAACACCGAAATGCTAGCTGGCAGTAGGTTTTTATGTTCCTCTGTGTCGAGTTTCTTAGCAGGTGTTTTGTTTTTTCTGAACGCTACCTTAATGTATAAGTAGCTAAAACTTGCTCATTCAGAGGCAGGAACCGGCGGACGAGCAACAACTTTAATCATAAGGTAAACACAAAACAAAAGTTTCCATCTGGAGCTCCTTCACGGAACTCAACACTTGTAAACACTTGCTCCATTGGGCTTGCGGCTCTCAGCACCGCCCACACTCATCACCGCTATCAAGCCGACCAATCACAGAACTTGTGCTACATGTCGTTGCGATGTGTAGTTAAATTTTTTGAGAGGTGCGCGTCGGCGTCAGCGCGAAGGCTGCACCGGACAATATGCGTGTGCTTGACGCAGAAGTATAAATCAGCCTTTAGGCACACTCAGTGCCTAAAAATGTTCAATCTAATTATTAAACTATACTTTTAAATATTCTTGAACAATACAAAGACACTCAGTATATACTCTGGGACAAACCACGCATTTATTCAGCATTTCTTTTTCAATAAATTCTGACAGGTTTGTGCAATCACATCTGAAACACTGGGCCACTCTGAGGATAAGAATGTACGCTCAATCAACTAATGCGTACTAATGCAAACTGCATATAAAATCATGAAGGTTTCACAACTGAACAAGTCTTGATCTTCATTTCATTTCCTTTTTTTATTTAAAATATGTTTTCTTTGTTTTTTAATAAGCCGATCTCTATTCTGAAGACTGAGCAGCAGTCTCCTTTCCACACCATTCTCACTTAAAATGACACTATTTTATCTATATATAGTCTTTAGATTGTGTCTGCATTTGACTTTGCACCATGCAGGATGTGTCACTCGCTGGGGTTTTTGACAGCTGCCAGCTGAAAGCGGCAAGACCTCAGCGCTTTGAAGGTTCAAATAAAGTTTGTCATGTCGTCAGGAGCTTGATGTATGCTAATGAAGGGGTGGAGGTGGAGAGAAGGAGTGCACAAGCGTTTACAAAAAACACACGGTAAAGTGACAAAAACATTGTCACAGTCACAAGGGTAGATCAAAAACCAGCAGCGCTCACAAAGTTTTGCATCTCAAAATTGGAGGTTCTGCAGTGAAAAGCACTGATCTCTGAATAGCAGGCAAACTGAAAAGGAGCGCTTTCAAGAAGCAGGGAGCATTGTGAGCAGAAATTAGAGGTTGGAGGAGCCTCTTTATGAAGTTATAAGGCAGAAGTATGATTTATGAAGTGCCTCTCCAGTGGAGTGGGGCTCCGCAGTAGCACCGGCGCAGTAATGGGAAGCTAATGGAGAATGACAGCACTTACATTACGGTGCGCTGGTCCTCGAGTGGTTTAGCCATCTTTTCTGGAGAAATCGAAAGACCTTGTCACTAGCAAACAATAACACTAAGCATACTTAGTATTGTTAATACTAAATACACTTTGTGCACAACATGTTTCTCAGTATAAACTACATCAACAAGAAAAACAGGAACAGGACTTGACTGAGTGGTAGTAGCTAGGGTAGTTAGCGTTGGGGTGGGGGGAGGGGGGTTCCTTTTTTGGTTGATTCCATTAGAAAAAAGGTATTTAATTATATATTGATGTAATGATTCAGTGTAAGCTGGTTGAAAGTCGATTCAAACATGACAAAAGCAGTTGGGATGTTAAACGAATTGCGATACATGTTTTGAACAGCATTGACCATTGTGTTTACTGTAAACTCATTTAACGGGACTGCAAAATCAACTTTTGGAAGCTGTTTGGACAGAACTGTGCGTAGGTATAATGTGTACACAGTCATTTGGAGTGATATAAAAACATTCATTCATACATTTTCTTTTGGCTTAGTCTCTAATTCAGAAATGGCCACAGCGGAATAAACCACCAACTATTCCAGCATATGTTTTATGCAGCGGATGCCCTTCCAGCCACAACCCAGTATTGGGAAACACCCATACACACTCATTCATACACTACAACCAATTTAGTTTATTCAATTCACCTATACTGCATGTCTTTGGACTTGTGGGGGAAACCGGAGCACCCGGAGAAAACCCATGCGAACACGGGGAGAACATGCAAACTCCACACAGAAGTGCCAACTGGCCCAGTCATGACCCGAACCAGCAAACTTCTTGCTGTGAGGTGACAGTGCTAACCACTGAGCCACCATGCCACCAAATATAAAAACAACAAGTCTTTTTTTTAAATTTACTGACGTCTTACTAGGATCCAAATCCCAACGATTTTGAAGTCCACCACAATGTAAGGTAGCAGTGCGGTTTTCCCCACCCACCGATTTTGATTGACAGGCTTGTATTATCATGTCTCTGTATTAACGCGTATTATCCTGTCCATAAGACAGGACTTGCAAAGAAACTGGGATTAAAAGATCTGTTCCAACTCTCTGTGATCCAACTGCCCTTCAAGAAACAGCACGTGTTATTTCTACTTTTTGAACTATGTAATTCATAGCCGCTGGAATCACCACAGCTGCATAGTGTACACAACTATAAACGTTTAAATCACACAACAGGAGTCCTCATTTGTGGACGTTAACAGTAACTTAGCTATACTGGATCTCTATACAGCAGGGTATTTACCTGTATGGTGGGCAACCTGGCACATTTGCCATGAGTGGATGAGCAAAAAACAGCGTGTGCGTGTGTGTGTGAGAGTGCACAGCAAACATTGTAACAGCATATGTGTGTGGCTCATTCATTGTTGCAGAAAGGCTGAATAAACTCCACAACAACTACATCAAATAATCACTGGGAAACATCCTGCTTATCCCTGTTAATACCCTGTTTATCTGACATCTTAAGCTAGGCTGTCATTTTAAAGCAACATACCCAAAGAGTTGTCAGGAGGAACCAGCTTATTTGCATTTAAAGGCACAGGCGTAAAACAGCTAGAATTCCCTCTGACCCAAAAATTCTGTTTTTAACAGGGTATAATAAATGATCTGATGGGTATTTTGACCAGAAGCTTTACAGACACATTCTGAAGACACAAAAATACTTATTTGTACATCTTGTAAAAAGGAATCAATAGGAGCCCTTTAAAGAGAACTGAAAATGATGTCATAATTTACTCACTCTTTACTTGTTACAAACCTTTCTGACTTACTTTCTTTGTTAGACACAAAAAAAAAAGAAAAAAAAAAGAAGAAAGCTGGAAACCTGTAACTATGGACTTCCATAGTATTTGTTTTTCCAACTATGGAAGTCAATGGTTAAAGCCTTTCAGGTTTCATCAAATTATCTTCTTTTTGTGTTCAACAAAATAAAAAAAAAAACCCTCAAAGTTCTTAAACTATTTAAGGGTGAGTAAATTATCATTTTTGGGTGAACTAACCCTTTAACGTGCAATATTGACATGTGCAATTGTGACATTTTGAAACAAACAGTTTAAAGCGACGATGAGTGTGGATGTTGATATTAAGGAAACGCCATTCCTCATTCAATGTCAATGTCTGGCCTGCATTGTCATACAGGCAGACAGTACGATGTACGGCTTGTCATGTACTTGATGTCATCGATTTAATATGATTTAAATTGCTTGTAAAAACTAGATGAGATTACAGAGCACAGAACTAGAGATTCTCTCCAACAACAGGTAATATATAAAGTATAAACACAATATGTCAAACATATATCAAACACTGGAGGTGTAAAGGGGTGAAAGATTTATTAACATGGATATGCTTGATGCTTCTTAAAAAAAAGTAAAACAAAATCCAAGCTAAGCAAATCAACAAATCTTAGTTTGTTTATTTTATTTGCATTTGTATAATTTTTATTTGATTTGGAATTTATTTGGTATTAAAATTGCAATCTAGTTTTGTTAATTGACAAAATATGTATTTTATAATACAAATAAATGTGCAAAGTTTGTGAAATAATAAAAGGGGACTTGCTTATTTCTAAATCGTCTCAACTCATTTTGTCTTTTTTAAAAATCGTATTTTGTGATCACTATCGTAAATCAAATCGAATTGTGAATCCTTACGTTTCCATTTATTTATTTATTAAAAAACGAATTATTAAAAATGTAGGAAAGTGTAAAAAATGGTTCAAATTGACTGTTCTCTTTTTAAACAAGATTCTATTCCATAAAAAAAGTTGTTGTTCAAGACACAGCAATGGCAGATGAGGACAGTAACAGAAGTCCTCTTGTATTTCAGTGAAGCCTTTTCATAAACCCTCATTTCCAGTTCATTCTTTCTATTTATATGTTTTCCCCTTTTTCTTTTACAAATGGATCAAACCAGAATGCCAAAAAATTGCATTTGTGGTAATTTCCGCTCAACACTAACATTTACCCAGCTTCTGCTTCTGAGCACAAAAAAAAAGGTTCGTAATCATTTTGGCAACCATCACTTTGATACAGAAACGATGCGTGCTATGTTCTAACAAAGGTTTGAAAGCTGGAACCATCATCTCTGACATCATTGAAATCCCATGCTTGCATCAAAAGCTTAGCTTCACCATCACCGGCAAAGAAAGGAGATTGGTCAGATTAAGACTCAACGGCGGCACTGCAGTCGTTAGCATGCAACGAGGAGCTCCTGTTTAACTAACATGTCAAATCCATCCTAATATGAAAATAACACCTTGCCGCGCCTCAGGAGGAAACCTCTCGGAGGACTCCGTAACTTAACTGTTTCGAAGGCTTTGTGTCTGTAATTGTCTCATCCTGCATGCCAGCGAGACTGCGCAAAAAACACGCTGCTACCATGCTGACATTTCATGCCAAGCAGGCGTGGAGGGGCCCGGAGCAACCGAGCGAGGAACATCTGTTTGAAGTCTGGGCAAAAAGAAGGCTGTTTTTGCATGCCGAGGATTGCATTACAAAGACATGTCTTGGAAGATAAACTGGGGCAATATCACTGCGCTGAAAAGAGAGCAGGCCTCTCAGCCTTTATTTCCACATATATCGTCCCTCTCTCGTGAACACATTCGCAGTGCTCTGAGGGTTTATGAGGCGGGGGTAGATATTCTTTGCAGGCGCTCGGTCTCTTAAGCAGGTCTGCGATCGAATTCCAAAGCAGAGGTCTTGTCTTCAGGCAAAATGAAATCAAAATGGACAAAACAGTATGAAACTTCTGTCATTATGTCACCCTCATATCGTCGATTTTCACCAATATTCTTGCTGCACTTTTCCATAAAACAGAACGAAACAGTGACACATCTGTCAGTCCTTCATGTTTTCTTTTGTCATTTTTATAAGGGCTAGTATGACATGCCTATCTATGAGAAAGATTACAGAAAATGAATATGGAGTGACAGTTAGCATTATTCCATAATTAACATAGCTATCCATTCCTGATGTACAAATGGCCCTTTTTTCCCTCACCAAACACCCTGATTTGCTCTGAAAAGCTAAAAAAAAAAGTAAACATTTGTTTTTCCATTTACTTTAAAAGCTTTTTTTTTCAATCCTGAGGCTCATTTGACCAATAATCAGATTCCATTTTAATGATATGGTTTTGCTAAAATTCTATATTGCAAATCTCACAAATCTTATATTTTTGGTTGCAAATATAGGGGACAAAAGTAAATTTTTTCTTAAAAACCTAATTTTAAAAGAAAATGTTTTTAGCAGAAATATATTTTTGCTGTGGTTAATAACTCACAACAGTGATCTATCAAAATCAGGTGTTATTTTGTATCAATGTAGAACAACTCCAATATAACTTCACTTTAAACAAAAGTTGCCCATACTTTTGACCCCATAGGCAGGGACGAAAGTAGCTGGGTGGGTTAAAACTAGCAAAATAATATTTGCTAGATTTACTGGCTTAATCTTGCGTATTTTAAATATATCTGACTATGACCTTGTTAATGTTCACTGCAAACATATTTTGTCCTTTATTTTAGCAAAAATATTAAACTGCATTTTTATTTTTCATTTCACTTCCATCAAAAGCAATCCAACATGCAAAATGTTAAAATTGTTTACAATTTTTTGAATATCTTTTATTATTATTGGCAATATGCATTAATTTTATAAAACATCTGAATCCAAACACTGAAAACTGTAATGCAGAAGTGAAAAATAAGGCATGGCTATTAGCAGTGGGAGATAAATAACAGGGTTACTTTTGTCCCCACAGGAACTCTTGCCATTAAAACCTGATTTACTTTTAAACTGAAAAACTCAGACATTGCAAACTCAAGGATGTGTTATTGCACTAAACAACCTGTAGATTGATCAGTAGTGTGACGCATGAAAAGAGAAACACAACTTATAATAAAGAAAAAAGAACCACTACAATAATTTACTTTTTGCACTTAAAAACTGAAATTTGAAGCTAACCGCAGGACATGATCTCGAAATCAGCTGATATTTGGCAGCTCCATCAAGGGTTGCATGGTGAATGTGCTGTTATAGCCTGGAAATCAAATGTTGTCAGGGCTTCGAGAAAATCACTTTGTTACTTTCGTCCCACGTTACTTTCATCCCCGCTCTCCCCTACAGTTGAACAATTTCCCCTGTACAATTGATGTTTTTATTAAAATTGAAAGATTGAAATCTGAAGAAAGTCTTTCTTTTAGTCTAGCTGGAATATATATACATATATATACATGTGAAAAAAGTATGACACCCTATGAAACCTGGGTATTTTGTAAGATATTTAAAATATATGGTTATTTATTCTCAATGTTAACAACACTGAAAGATTAAGGTAATATAACTAAACAATTACAACTGAAGCAAAGACTTTTCAAGCAAGATCTTCTCTAAATTTAATTCAGCAAAACTGCATATTCACATTGAGGAAAAAGTTTGGACACCCTTACATTGGCTGTTTCTCAATATGCGTTCTTCAGCGATCTTGCGTCCTCGTGTTCTTGTGTAACGTCATCATCAACTGCCAAAGTTCAGTTCCAAAATTCAAGGCCGCAAAAATGGAGAATCCGTGAAAGTTCTCGGATGTGTTCTTGATATCGAGGAGGCATCGATGCAGACTTGAGCGGAAAACTCGCTCGAGAAGTCCCAGACGTCATTGCGGCTGAATAAAGGAGGTGGGACGCTCAGCATTTTATACTTGTTTAACATTAAAGTTCAGAGATATAACTTATTTATCTTAGGACTTTCCCTAAATGAGACGGTGAAAGTAAACATTCACAATCAAAATCTTAATAAATGCATAAACACATAAAGGGTGTTTATTTGCTGAAATTCGTATTAAAATCTTGGTTATTTGTATTGTGTAAGCTTTTGTTCATGTTATATATATTGAAAAGGGGGAAACAATAAATCATTGTTTAAATGCTGTAATGTTTAAATAATTTTCCTTTAAAAATGCGTGAAGGTCATGTGACCATCAGGAAGAACGCAACATCTCATTTCTCTGAGGAAGACTGGTCTCCACGAGAATGCAAGTCCGTTCTCTGTGTTCTTGGAATTGAGAAACAGCCATTGATTCCCACTTAAAATGGCAAATCACAGATGGGTGTATCACTCTAAGTGCATGTTATTAGTAGATTGTTGTGCTAGATCAATGGTGTGCGCCTGACTGTTGAAGTGAGATTGAGCACCATGGTGAGAGCAAAAGAGCTGTCTGAGGCCTTAATAAAAATAAAATAAAAATGTAGTAGTCTATGAGTCTGGTTGAAATCAGCCATTCCACTGTCCATAAAATAGTCTACAAGTGGAGGGCTTTCAGAACAACTGCCAACATGCCCAGGTCTGGTTGTCCCAGCAAGTTCACCCTGAGAGCAGAACGCAAGATGCTAAAGGAGGTCTCCAAAACCCCTTAAATGTTAACCTACAGCAGGCTCTGACTTCTGTTGATGTAAAAGTGTATGCCTCTACAATCAAAAAGAGACTGCACAAGTTTAACTTGCATGGGAGGTGTGCAAGGAGGAAACCTTTGCTAGAGATTTGCCAGAGAGAATACTGACAAAGACCAGGACTTCTGGAATAATCTTCTTTGGACAGATGAGTCCAAAATTGAATTATTTGGAAACCAGAACAGACGACATGTTAGGCATAAACCAAAGACAGCATTCCAAGAAAAGAACCTCAAACCAACTGTGAAGCATGGAGGTATAAGTGTCATGGTTTGGGGCTGCAGCAGGACATGGTCAGCTCTTTATTAAAGAATCCACCATGAATTCTGCAGTGTATCACAGTATACTCGAGAAACATGTTAGACCAACTGTCAGAAAATTAAAGCTGAAGCGGAACTGGACTATGCAACAAGACAACGACCCAAAACATACCAGTAAATCAACCAAGGACTGGCTGAAAAATAAGAAATGCAGAGTCATGGAATGGCCAAGTCAAAGCCCAGATCTAAATCCCATTGAGATGCTGTGGGGTGACTTGAAACAAGCGGTACATGCAAGAAACCCCTCAAACATTTCACAGCTGAAAGAATTCTGCATTGAAGAGTGGGCTACATATATATAGACTATATATATATATAGACAAAGACTTCCGCTTGGTAATCATTACTCACCTAGGTTTCGTCTAGCCCTGGTTGTGTTCAAAATGGCATATATTTTGTGAAGCGCATTACGAAGTGAGCGCAACTGTCACTCTCAAAATTGTTAAAATCTGATCTGTAAAAAATAACCTTAAAAGCAAATGACATTAAATGTGAGAGAGAGTACTTTATGCTTGAAAAATCATTCAAAATGGATGGTGAAGAAATAGGGCATAAGGGGATAACTGAATTAAATGCAGCCAGGAACTAACTTCTAACTACAGGTCTACAGGTTTAGCTCCAACCACACAAGTCTGCGATGCTGTTTATGAATTTCGAGGAAAAAAACAATCATTGAACTATGTTTGTAATGATGGAACTTGCGACCTTAGATGGTTTTGAGAAACACACCCCTGTCTGGTGTGGTGATCTCTGACAAATACTGCCATCATCTAGTTGTCTGGTCTTTGTCTGTCATAACACAGTCTGACCACTAAGTCAGATAAAAGACATCGTTGGGGCTCTTCCACAGAATGAGATGCCAACGCGTGCAGCTGTTCCCCTCCAGAGCCCGGCTGTAGTTGAATGGAATATTCAGCCCAGGGCACATCCCAACAACTGTCTGAGCCAAGAGAGGTCACCAGTGCTTTCCAGGACAAAAGGGCGTTTCTACACACATACCAGGTTCAGAGAGCCTCTCGGAGCTATTAATCAGCTAATTATCTCTATCTCTCTCTCTTTCTTTAAGTCAAGGTCAAAGTGGTCTGTTATTATGGAGAAATCTCTCTCAAATGGGACAGCATTCCTGGCCCAGGGCACTGGCTCTTGAAGCCGGATCTTGGGGAATGTGTAAAATGTGTGCAGGGGCATATCAGTGACTCAGTGAGGAGACATGGCTTCTTCCTGGCCCTCCAGGGGCTGTGGCACACATTCTGAGATCCGAGCTTTTGGTAACTTTACCTGCTCCTGGTATTCCAGCTCGCGGTTCATCAGCTTCTTCTCAACAGCATTCAGTTGCCTCTGTAGAGTCTCCAAACGTTCATGAAGAACCTGAAATAAGTGTGAAGCAAGGGTTAGATAACGTAGATTACAGATAAAGAAAAGAAGCATCAGTGCAAATAAAGCATAACAAAAGGTATTAAATACAGTTTGATCAACAAAATCCACCATTCAACTAAGCAAGCAATGATTCTAAGCAATGTGCAATGTGTTTTCTCTGCAATCATAGTCAAAACATTGCAAAATCTGGCAAAAAAACCTCATGTGGCTTTGAACCAGATGTTTCTAGCACATGTGTATGCTACAGTTCAAAAGATCCCCTAAGAAAAGTAGGAAAACCAGAGTACAGTAAAGTGGACAGTGGGGCCTCAGTCATGTGATCTGCTCACCTCACAGTCCTGCTGGATACATTTATGAAACTGTAAATTCTGATTTGAAGAAAGCAGTCTAAGTTTAAACTGTAAGACCAACATTCAAGGCACAGCTTATTGGGCAATTGATGTTGAAAAAAAAAAAAAAAAAAAAAAAAAAAAAAAAAAAAAAAACAATTGGTAAAATATGCTAATCAAATTGATATCAAAATCTTGACGTGAAGGCAGACACACTAGGCTACTTAAACATTAAAGCAATATCAGTGTGGGATTACTGTTTTGTGTGGCACTTTTATGGATTAATAATAATTAATAAACAATGATAAGAAGAAATTCAAAAGAAATACAATAGGCTTCTGGAACCTTCAGTCACGTATGAAAGGATGTGTAGAAAATGCTCAAGAACAAAACACCATAGTGCAAGAATAATGTTATAAGCTGACATAAACAGATCTACTAAAACTTCAAATCACATTAGTAAACAAGTTATTCATTGTTGTAACTGGACAAAAAGAATAATATATGAATTTTAAGAATATAAGAATTTTTATATACTTATATATAAAATATAACAAAAAAAAAAACTTAATATTAGGAACTACGATTAAAATTGAAGGAAAAAATATACATATTTCATACATATGTTTTGTTGTTGAGTTCGAGGCCTTACTTTTTAGTTTTGAAAAGTAAAATGTCAGTGTTGGTGTAATGCCATTGTATAATGAAATGGAAAGACCCCTGAATTGACTGAAAATGAACTTAAGCTTTTTAGAAACATGATAAATCTTGAAGTACAAGGGAACAAACTTTCAGCATGCACTGAAAAAAAAGACCGTACCTCAGTGTTGATTGGGGTGGGAATATTTTTGTACCTCACAATTTGATTAAACTCGAATCTAGATGTGACAATTTGATTAAAAGTCAATTCTCAATCTTGACGTTTGAATGCAATTTGCCGTTTAGTTCAGCTTCTTTTGAATTTTGGGTATCATGATCTTGAAACTAGCACACCTCAAGTAATTAAGCTTTGGGATAATCTACAGAGAATTCAGGATATATGTTATGATGGTTAGTTAACCTTGCTTTCTGAAATACCCCATTGCAGAGAGAGCATATCATACATTCACTGCACTTATATACTCCACATCAGGTAGATGATCTAGTATAAACTCTCCAGTGTTGCACTGATGTTGCAGTTTAAGTCTGCATTTTTTTGTATTAACAACATGAGCTGGTTATTATTAAACTGTACTTATTAACATTTAGAAAAAAAAAAAACATTTGAAAATTGGCGTGAATCACAGTGATATAGGATTACAACATTCAAATGTGAATCAATCAATTCTAGCTTCAGTTATTCAACCAACAAGATCCATTATGAAAGTTCTGAACCCCGATATGTTACGTTAAAGGAGCGGTCCAGTGGAGCCTCATTTTGGTCAGGATCACACTGGATATAGCGTCTACCGAATGCGAATCAGCAGGTATGACATAAGGTTAAATTTGGACCCTAGACATGACAAAGGGAAATACAGGAAGCGTGCACAAAGCACAACAAAGCCCTGACCTTCAATGCACACTAGTCCACATCTAATGAAACACAGTAACGCCAGTAACCGAACGCCAGCAGACCCCAGAACTGTAACAGGCTTTGTGCGGTGATGTTTCCTGGAAGAGCGCTGACAGTTATGAGCTCAGTCTTTCATGTGGTTGCTAGCAGATTTACGAAAGAGTGGAGCGCTGGGGAGGGGTAAGGGCTAGAAAATATCTCAGTCTTTGTCATAAAAGGACCCTGTCATCTGCGGCTCTCATTAATAAACAGCCTGAATGAGTAATTGTGGGTGATCCTTTTGTCCCGATGTTCTGCTGAAGAGCTCATCGGGTCTTCCAGACGGAATAAAGGTCACCGGCTAAGCCGAGCAGGAAGGTGAGAGAGGCCAGAAAAGACAAGCTCTTAAAGTGGATTTGTGGCCCGATGCTCTACAGGGCTCCATTTCATTTGCCCTCCCGGGACAGAGAAAGCACTCAACGGGCCACATCACCGTGAACCCTAAGGTCTCCCGAGCGGCTCTCCATCCAGGATGCACCTTGATACTGCCTTGTGTTTTCCCTCAAAGCCTTCCAAAGGGCAGAGAAAAGCATAGCAAGCTCACAGCTGTTGTTCTTCTCTGCGTGAACGTGTGATTTTCTATGGTGAATCTCTCCAAACAGGGTCCAGATGGCCAGGCCGATACGCTCTTTATCAGCCAGCCAGAGCGGGATCAATCTAAACAAGCGGCAAACGTGGAACATTTGATTTCCTGGGGGCAAGGGGACTGAATGGAGAGAAAGAAAGAGAGGCATGTCAGTGGCCTTTATTCTCTCACTTTCTTTTCTTAGTTTTCTTCAACAGCTGTTTATCCCCCAAGATTACTAAAACACACAACTAATATGCCGTTCACACACGTACGGGCCTGCAGATGCGCAAGTTCTGAGCTGAAAAGCTCGCTCGCGCTCAAAGGTGAGACCTGAGTCATTTTTCTTGGGTGGTCCACCTCGAACGATAAGGCAAGTATGTCTCCCTCGGGTAAAGGCAATAGAAAAGAAAAAAAGAAGGAGAAAATAAAGGGCCTCTTTAAACTGCAGCCCATGTTTTGTTAGCACTAGCCGGCTCTTCATGTGGAATGTCTATTTGTAGTGAGCTGCTTTAAGAAGTTTTCCAAGCGTCAGATTAAAGAGATCCGTTAATGACGACGAGCCAGAGCACTTTCAAACTCTAGAAGTGCAGTTCTGGCCCAGAGGGCTGTGCACACATCAATGTGGCCCTGTGAGAGAGCTTGCATGGCTAAATTACAGACGCTCTTCCCTCCGTTCTGTCTTCCAGCTGCGAACATGTGAGGCTGATGATGACAGCAGGGAATGTGGATGTGGTGAATATAATGTCTTTAACCAGACTATTTAACAATGGAGGCAAGGAAGGGCTTGCTTGCAACAACAACTTATTTATTAGGAGCAGATAATAGTTGAGCATTTAAGTCAAGATTAAATAAAAAAAAATCATTTGACTAAAAATTGGGTCCCACTTTATATTAGGTGGACTGCAATTAATCACTTGTTACAATGTACTTACTGTGTAAATATATGTTTTTTACATTGCACGTATGATTGATTAAATACCTGCTTTTAATTACATCTGTAATTCATTATAATTACACTGTTGACCATTCTTTACCACCAAACCTATCCCTAACCCTACCCGTATCCCACCTCAAGAGCACCAAAAGTGTTCTGCAATACATTATGAACCAACACAAGCTCATTCTGAAAAGTACCGCTATATACATTTCTGGAGAGCACCAAATACGTCCCAGGAGTTATGTTTTTTTAGCAGTTTTTGTTTTCGCGAATCCACCAGAGGCCGCTGTGTATGCTTTTTGAGATCTCAAATTTCTCTCGCGAAAGCCACCAGAGGCCAGTGTCGACTGACTGACTAATTGACCGATCGACTGACCCACCCTCCTTCCCTAAACCCAACCAAAAGTGTTTTCAAAAGCAATCCAGAAAAAGAAAAGCCCTTGCCTGATTTTTACCACGTTTTCAAATTTTACCACATTCTCACCCTGTTATTTACTTGTTTATTTTATTTTTTGGCTTCTGTTTTCATCTTACCTGATTTCTGGAACCGTTCTTCACCGGACTCGAACCCCGTCGTCGTGGTCAACTCCTCTCTGCGTCTCAAGTCCGCCGACATACGTGGCGAGCTACTGAACAAACTGGTAACAGCGAGAAAGCCGTTTATATGAAGGTAAGCTAGTAAGCGCGAAAAAGAACCGCCCCATAATACCAGCCCGTAGCGTTTGTTTTAAAGACGAAATGCAGCCATACGTACTTCTGGCTACATTATTTGCGACTTCCAGAAATGTATATAGGACTACGTTTTCAGAATGAGCCTATGTTGTTATGAACACAGTAAGTACATTCTATTTATTTTTTGATGCAAGTACTTAAGTAGTTAAGGCCACCTAATATAAACTGGGACCAAAAATTGTAATCCTGAAATAAAAACAAATTAAAATAAACATAATAACCTGAAACTAATTTTTATTTTTCCCCCATTTTCTAAAAGTAAGTAAGTGTTATTTTTTCCTATGAAAAATTATCTACAAAACCTTTTTGTCTACTCTACTTGAAAATTAGCATGCAGTGATTTTGTCCAAAGGGCGGCAGGCGGCACAGTGGTTAGCACAGTCACCTCACAGCAAGAAAGTTGCTGGTTTGAGTCCCGGCTGGGCCAGTTGGCATTTCTGTGTGGAGTTTGCATGTTCTCCCCGTGTTCGTGTGGGTTTCCTCCGGGTGCTCCGGTTTCCCCCACAGTCCAAAGACACGCGGTATAGGTGAATTGAATAAACTAAATTGGCCATAGTGTATGAGTGTGTGTGAATGAGTGTGTACTGGTGTTTACCAGTACTGGGTTGCGGCTGCAAGGGCATCCACTGTGTAAAACATGCTGGAAATGTGGTTCATTCCACTGTGGTGACCTCTGAAATAGAGACTAAGCCGAAGGAAAATGAATGAATGATTTTGTCCAATGTGCCATTGTTACAAAGGTACCAATGGTTCACAAAGGTATTAATGTATTTTGAAAAACATGGTGCCATCTGCCAATCAGGTGTGAGCACCCATTAGATGAGGTTAACAGAGGCAAACTAAAACAAAACTCCATGCTGTAAAAAAAAAAAAGTAATTGTTTGCCAATTTGCTGCAACTTGAGGTTTTTTAGTTGTCTCGACTTCAATCACGTCAAGTGCAGTACTTGGGCTAAAAGTTGAGTCAACTCAAAAAAGCTCTGCAGCAAGTTTTAAGTTGAGTCAACAATTTTTTTTACAGTGTGCTCTAACAAGTATTACACTTTATATATTACACTGTTTCATGCATACACAGGCTCAATTACTGATCACTGATTTACATAATTACATAATTGCTACAAATTAAATAATGCCTTGCTATGATATTTGTTAAATAAATAAAATGATCTTTAAAAAATGTAATAACAATACTTCGAGCACCTGATAACTGAACAGAAACAATGACACTCACTTTTCCCTCTATTTTATTGTTCTTTTTAAAAAATGAGGACAGTAAATGTGCTAAGCGCAGACGGGTGGTGAGGGCTCTCTGACAGTGTGTAATGAACAGAAGTGTGTGGGGGTGAGAGCTGCACTTTTGAGGCTTGACTTTCTCACGCAGGCCACTGGGACGTTATCACACGCTGCTTCCTGCGATACAGGGTTCAAAGGGTTCTGGGAATCTGCCCCATCCCTCATCCACTCATTTATCAGCTACCCTCTTCCTAAACCCCAAACACACACACAGAGCACATGAAGGTTATCTTACTCAAATCTCACCAAATTTGCTAACTCATCATTCTTGTGGCTGTACGAGTCTGTGTCAAACCTCAACCATATGACAGCAGATCACTGAACGAACAGCTCAGAGGTCATGGCAGGGTCAGAGAGAGAGGAGAGTGAGAATGAAGGAATTATAAGACGTATCAGACACCACGTGCTTGAACTTGGACAGAAAAAAACAAAACAAGATGAGTAAATGAAATTAAAGTTCACCCAAAACTTTCTCATTTACTTAATCTCAATGTTATTTACAACCCGTGTGACTTTCTTTTTTGTGCTGAACACGAAAGCAAATTTGTATGAATTAAAAATGACATATTTAAAATGAGTTAAAATTATGAGATGAGGTGATTTGAGGAATCATTCATGTCCGGACCACAAATGTAATGACACTCATTAAGAGGCATGTATAATACTAATTATAATCAATAGTAATAGGCACTAACTATAGTTTTTTTTTTAGAACTATAGTAATTAGGCTCAATTTTGAAAGTATAATTGATTGTAGCTGGAATGAAAAGTAGTGCTGAACATTAGTGCTGTGTGAGTCAGTAAAGACGCACAAGATTCAGATCTAAACCACAGAAAATGTCCAAACTAATAAGTCCAATTTATTTGTATAATGCACAATACAAAAAAATAAACCATCATTTTAATATTGCTAATGTTAATTTCAATATCTTTACATTTCTATCTTCATGCCTTCAGGAGATTAGAGCTGGACAATATAGTTTAAAATTAGCAAAATAGAACCAACCAAGCAGCAGAAATTTGCTATACAGTATACATCCCTTTACATGAGTATATTGTAGGAATGCACCAGATTTTTGTGGTCGCTGAAGATTACCGCAGGGTTTCTACAGGTTTCACCAAGTCAAATTTAAGACTTTTTAAGACCATGAAGAATGAAATTTCAGACTTATATAGGGCTAAACACTAAGGATTTTTTAAATGGCCCAGCAGAAAAAACTAATTTACTTGCCCCATCAAAAAGCTAATTCTAATTCATTCTAGTTATTTCTTAGCCACATATTTTAAACAATGTGTCAAAACAAGCAGACCCTAGTTGTATACATACATTTTTTATCAACATAACTTAAAAAAAAAAAAAAAATTTAAAACTATGTATGCACTCTTTAAAAACTATGTATGCACAACAGACTGTTATAATATTAGTAATGTAGAATATAAGAATGTAGTTTTGCTAAAAGTTTTAGTGAGATGTATTGTTGGTGAAGTGTGGGGGAATTGATTGGGTAGATTTACATAAATGAAGGAAAATTTAGACCCGTTTAAAATGATTTAAGACCTACAAGACAATATTTTAGTGAATTTAAGACTTTCATTCATTCATTTTCTTTTCGGCTTAGTCCCTTTATTAATCCAGGGTCGCCACAGCGGAATGAACCGCCAACTTATTCAGCATATGTTTTACGCAGCGGATGCCCTTCCAGCTGCAACCCATCACTGGGAAACATCCATACACACTCATTCAGACACATACACTACAGACAGTTTAGCTTACCCAATTCACCTATAGCGCATGTCTTTGGACTTGTGGGGGAAACCGGAGCACCCGGAGGAAACCCATGCGAACACAGGAGGAAAACATGCAAACTCGCCAATGCCAACTGACCCAGCCGAGGCTCAAACCAGCGACCTTCTTGCTGTGAGGCGATTGTCCTACCCACTGCACCACCGTGACGCCCTGAATTTAAGACTTTTTAAGGCCTAAAATTTTGTTTTGAAATTTAAGACACTTTAAGACTTTTTAAGACCTGCGGATACCCTGTACTGGCTGAAAATGGCATTTTCAAATGAAAAAAAGAAAATGGCAGAAAATATTATTAAAAAGCATCTCCTTCTCCTGTGTAGTTTGAATCAGCTCTTAAACTGGACTGCACTGTGCTATGAAACCTATTCATTTCAATGGCTTGCACCACAAAAGGTTGGTTGATTGCTGCGCTGAGCAAAGTGCAAAAGCAGCAGCGTGCACTGTTGACTAGCTTGCAAAGTTCAAAATACAGTGATCCCTCGCTATAACGCGGTTCACGTTTCGCGGTCTCACAGTTTTGTGGATTTTTTTAGTGCAACTTGACATGCTTTTTTTTTTTTTTAAAGCACATTGTGTTCTGCGTCCTGATTGGCTGTAGACCATTTTCAATCAATCTCCTCTGTGTCTCCTGGACAGTACAGAATGCGTTCAGCTTGCCAAATTAACATAAATCTCCAATCGCTAGCAGTGTGAGTTCCAACAAGGATGCAAAAAGGGTTGTAACTGTCTGCAGCAAGACCATCGTAAAGGGGGTCGCACACCATGCATTTTAGAATTGTAAACATAGGGGTATATCAGGGTACACACACTGGCGCTGCAAGTCGGCGGCTGTCTGCGGGGCCCAGCTACAACTCCGTACACTGTTCATATTTCTGCCGCGCCACAGAGCGCCATCTGAATAATTTCATTTTAAATAAAATGCGCATCCGGTGTGTGTTACTTCCAACTGTCATGTGTGCGGCGCATCCGGTGTGCGACCCCCTTAAGGATGGAGTCTGCTTTATCTTTGTGGATCAGTGACTGCAGGAAAAAGAACATTACGCTGGATGCCAACATTATGTGCACAAAAGCTAAACAGCTTTATGAACCTTTTGCTGACAGCGATGAATGTTTGCGCCTGACAACAGGTTTTGATCTTTGGCTTCATTCTATAATACTGGACTTATTTTTCAACGAAACTTTGAGAGTGTTTAAACAAGAGAGAAAAGTGTGAAAATATTAATGCCTGTCTGAAAAAAGTGTATAAAGTGTGTAGTGAGGGGTTTTACAGCCTTAAAACATCTATAATAATTCTAAAAAATAAAGCTGACTACTTTGCGGATTTCTCCTATTGCGGGTTATTTTTAGAACATAACTCCCGCGATAAACGAGGGACCACTGTAGTTCAATTATCCACTCTGTGGACATTACATTTAAGCACATCTATGCTTATTTATGCATGAACCGCACGTGTCTCCAGAATAGCAAAGCTGACAGGACATTTCTATGTAGTATACTTGTTCCTGTTGATTGCAATAGCGATACTATGTTGTCATGGCAACACAGGCAAAATGATATTCTCAATTCATTAACTGCCAATAAAATTATACCGTCAATAAAATGAGGTTATTTTATTGGCTTTTTTAATCAGTAAAGTCTGTGTGGACTCAAAATGTACAATGTTTATTTTGTTAGCTCACATTGTTATTCTTTAAGTGAATGACAAATCCATGCAAGTTGGAAAAAAATGTTTTGGTAATCTTAAATCAAAGTCTGACGATTTGCTTCTGCGTTTGGAGTGGTGGTCATTCTGTTGACGTCAACTTGACGACTTCCCTAGCAACTGTATAGCAATATCCTGATCGCCCTTATCATACCATTAGATTGCTTTGAGGAAATGATGCGTAAAAGATCCGAAAAAGTCCCGCCTGTCACAGTGCGCTCACTCACAAAGGCACAGGATAACAGCGATTCTCAAAAACATGTAGATTTATTTACAACACACTCACTGGAAGATGGAGACACTGGACCATGGAGACACAGGAACATTCAGTACCGGACAATGAAGGAAACAAACTAAGGGGTATATATACACACGGGCTAATGGGACACAGGAGGGTAACACAGGTGAAACTAATGAACATTAGGAAACGGCGGGAAAACAGAACAAAGGGATCACATGACGACAACACAGAACGGACTCCTGACATTACCCCCCCCCCCCCCCCCCTTTGCAGGCGGGTCCTCGCTCCTCGCGCCTTCAACATAACATAAGGCCAGGGAGGAGTCTTAGGAGGGAGGAACCAGTAAGGGAGCTGGATTAGGAAGACCCAGGACACAGCCAGGAGGGCGGCCCAGGGCGGAGTCGATGGAGGGAGGAACCATGGAGGAGATGTACCCACCGACTCCATGGGGCCGCCTGCGGGAGACGCCGCTGATGGAGGTGGAGCCCAAGGAGGAGATGAAGAGTCGATGGGCGAGGATGATGTCGAGGTTCCGAAGGGCTGAGGTGGAGCGGACGGCTCACCCGAGCGAGACGACGACGCTGGGACGGAAGCCCGTGGTGGAGCCAGAGCGACAGAGGACCAAGGCGTAGCTGGTGGGAGGGAGGAGCTCAACAAAGCCGGCAGGACGGAGCGACGAGGCGCAGCCAGAGGAGCAGAGTCCGGAGGTGATGGCAGGGCGACGACTGACCAAGGCGGAGCCGGAGGGACGAGGGAGCCTGGTGGAGCTGGAGGGCTGACGGTCCAAGGAGGAGACGAGGGAGGAGAGAGCCCACGTGGAGCCGTAGGGTTGGAGGGCCGAGGAGGAGTTCGCAGCTCGGAGGCTGGAGGAGCTGACGCTGGGCGACACCTTCCAGAGGGCGATGCAGGCAGGCAGCACCTCATGGCGAGCTCCTCTACTGGAGCTTGAGGGTGAGCTGGGGGGCTGGCTGACTGCCACAACAGTGGAGCTGGCTGATTGGCTGTTGACGCTTTTGTATGCAAAGGAGGAGAAGAGGGTGGGTTGGGTGGGGTGCTGCTCATGACCCTGGAGCCAACGTTATCAGGGATCAAGGGGGCTCGGAGACTGTCTGGAAACAGTGGACACGGAGTTACATCATTGCTGTCTGGGAACAGCGGAAGGGGCTTGACTTCGCTCCAGAAGTCTATGAGCAGCACCTCAGTGTCCAGGGACAGCTCTCCCTCAGCAGTGTGGAAGTGGGCGGGACTCTCGCTCGGTTCGTCAAGATCCACCAGGACTCCCACAATGGCGATGTTGCCGGCTCACACACCTGGTCAGACGGTTCGCTGAGCTCCTCCTGGTCGGTGTAATTCCGCTCTGTCGCTCGAGATGGTGATGGCTCATACACCGCGGGTGGCTCTCCGTCTGCGGTGGGCTCTGGCAAGTGCTCCCTGCAGATGGGTGGTGTTGGGCTGGTCACTGGGTCTGGAGTGTCCACTCCACATAGGCGGCGAAGTTGCCTCGAGGACCATCTTCGGACGACCGTGCTCTGCAAGCGATGTTGAGGCTGGTGTTGAAAAACCTGCAGAGCATGTTGTCCAGATAGCTGGTGAAATTCGCTACTGACAAGTAAAGTTTTGTATGGTCCTCGAGGCTGCTTTCCCCCTGCTCCAGCAGGAGGAGAAGAAATTCGGGATGGTAGAAGGGGTCCATGGGAACACGGGGGAAGGAAAAGAAAACACTGGGGCAAAAAAGACTATAAAAATAAAACAGGGGAAAACACGCCGCACCTTCTGTTTAGGTCCGGTATTCTGTCACGGTGCGCTCACTCACAAAGGCACAGGATAACAGCGATTCTCAAAAACACGTAGATTTATTTACAACACACTCACTGGAAGATGGAGACACAGGAACATTCAATACCAGACAATGAAGGAAACAAACTAAGGGGTATATATACACATACATGGGTTAATGAGACACAGGAGGGGAACACAGGTGAAACTAATGAACATTACGAAACGGCGGGAAAACAGAACAAAGGGATCACATGACGACAACACAGAATGGACGCCTGACACCGCCCCCTACTCAATATTCTATTTCAGTTGGAAACACATTAACATACTGAACAGTCTCAGCAACTTCTAATTCATGCGGACTTTAAGTTATTGACTTAAATTTAAAAAGTCTGACAATATTACTTTGTTATTTAATAAAATAACAAAGAATTATTACAAAGAATTATACGTTTCTACAAAGAATTTTTTTTATTTTGCTGCATCTCTATTATATTGCGTATTGTGTTGTGTACATTAAAGAGTGTAAATGTGCGTTCACACCGAAGGTGGCAAGAGCGTCAAAGTAGCCGGAAGTCATTCATTTTCAATGGGAGGCAGTGGCGATAAGCGGCGAGGAGCGGTGTGGCACGTTTTCGCCGGTGTGGGCGGCAAGGAGAGTTGAAATCAAGTCAACTTTATGGTAATGAGCTATGACGCGGTTCTGCGGCAAGCAATTAGAATGTAGAAGTCCACCGCTTGAGAGGATTCCAGAGAACAGTGCTGTGACCTTTGGTTCTGACCACAGTTGTTCCCAAGGGTTTGAATATTGTGGTCGCCAGATTTCCAGTTATTTACAATGTTTTCTTACAGGGATATATAAAAAAAAGTTACTGGCGAGTTACTGATGGCCATTAATGTTATATATGTTTTTTTAAAAATACGGGAAACTCATGCTAATTATAATGACAGTACAAAACAGTAATTCTGCTTCTGAATATTTCAGACATATGGACATACTGGATTAGTGGAGCAAAACCACAGCACACGCAAAAACCTGATCTTCCATATTTAAATGAATTTGATAAAAGGCGTGCAACATTTTCACGCTAGAAAGCACGTTTTTTATGCGGGAATGTAAGTGATTTGCTGATATGCTGCAACGGCCCCTTTAAATATGAGATCAATCTAGCGAATTTTGACGCTCTCGCCGCCAGACCTGTGAAGGCAGACAGTGTTGTCGCCAGGGCAGCCAGAGCAAATTTTGACACTCCTGCTGACTTCGATGTGAACGCACAGTTAATATAACTTACATTTTGCAGCAATTTAAACAATCAATGCTCCTGTACTCACAGCGCTGCTACTAGTTCTCCTGTCTGTCCTCGCTCTTGACTGTAATAAAGCCACTGCTGTTCGAGGTAACGCATGTCAGAACACATCCCATCATTGGACGTGTTTTAACATGTTGCTTCTGCCTTACACACATCTTCCTTGAGGGGTGTGTGTGTTTAAGATAGCTTTGAGAAAACACACGTGAGCCCCCAGCCTCAAATGAACGCACAGATAAAAGCGCACACATGAAAGAATCAATTACAGACAGGAATGGCTGCACCTGCGGAATGTGTACCAAATTTGTACATATTCTCAAGACGTGCGAGTGGTGTCTGAAACTAACCGCCAGTAGTGGAAAGAGTACTGAAAAATCATACTCGAGTAAAAGTACCTAATTACTTGCCAAAACATGTAGTGAAAGTACAGTGAAAGTATCTGTTCTAAATACTAAAGTATGAGTATGTATGTATGTATGTATGTATGGATGGATGGATGGATGTACAGTTGAAATCAGAATTATTAAACCACCTTTGAATTATTATTATTTTTTAAATATTTCCCAAATGATGTTTAACAGAGCAAGGAAATTTTCATAGTATGTCTGATAATATTTTTTCTTCTTGAGAAAGTCTTATTTGTTTTATTTCGGCTAGAATAAAAGCAGTTTAAAATTTTTTAAAAACCATTTTAAGGTCAAAATTATTAGCCCCTTAAAGCTATATTTTTTTCTATAGTCTACAGAACAAACCACTGTTATACAATAACTTGCCTAATTACCCTATCCTGCCTAGCTAACCTAATTAACCTAGTTAAGCCTTTAAATGTCACTTTAAGCTGTATAGAAGTGTCTTGAAAAATATCTAGTAAAATATTATTTACTGTCATCATGGCAAAGATAAAATAAATGAGTTATTAGAAATGAATTATTAAAACTATATGTTTAGAAATGTGTTGAAAAAATCTTCTCTCCGTTAAACAGAAATTGGGGAAAAAAATAAACGGGGTTTAATAATTCTGACTTCAACTGTATGTATGTATGTATGCATGTATAGATGTATGGATGGATGTATGAAAGGATGGATGGATGAATAGATGGATGTTTTATTTACTTTCACACAAACAATGTGATGCCACACGTTCAGTTACTGGGGTTAAGTGGCTTTTGCATCCTGTTAGCAGAAGGCATATAGGATTATACTATAGGAAGGATAGGATTGGGTGGCATAGTGTGGTGGTTAAAACTGGGGTGTTAACTGGAATGTTGTAGGTTTAAACCTCTAGTTTTGATTTGTGAACTCTGAACAAAACCCAAAGCTGATGCACTCATGTAGTCTTTCATATTTTATAAAGTATCCTGTCAAATTAGGTAGTCTCAAATGGTGCATTTAAGTTCTCTCGGGAGTCTGTATTTATGAGTATTCATTTATAAGTGACTTGTATATATAAATAGTGTATCTAAACACTATTTCTAGAAAATGATTAACAAAAAAGGTGCATTAGGACATTAGAAAAATAAATAAAGTAATATACGACTTAATAAAATATTGACTTAATATATATTAATAACATATTGTATTTTTTATTAGATTTTATTCTAATAATACCCTATTTTTTCCTTCATTTATAATTTCCTGCATGCATTTTTTCATTTAGATTTCACTATTTAAACTTTAATTTATTTGTTGATTTATTCATTTGTTCCATATACTTTTCTTCTATCTATCTATCTATCTATCTATCTATCTATCTATCTATCTATCT
>CAIGQV010016663.1:6136113-6154949 GCA_903798115.1 Danio jaintianensis | reverse complement strand
GTGTGTGTGTGTGAGTGAATGAGTGTGTGAGTGTTTCCCAATACTGGGTTGCGGCACCTGATTCAAATGTTATCATTCGATTGAATGGCCGTTATCAGTGGATATCAGCTGATAGATATGGGCCAGTAGGGGCCTTCTGTGCCTACTAGTAGGCTCAGAAGGCTGTACTCATCCATCCTCATGGTTAATCAAATATACCAATAGAGAAGATACCAAATCCATATCTGTTTTTACATTACTGTGACGGTTGGGGTAGGGGTAGACGTTAATAAAGTACAATTAATGGGAAATTTAATAAATAATATAAATAATTATTGTGGTTAATCAGCTAAATTAATAGAGAAGACTCCAGATCCAGATCTGTTTTTACATTATTGTGACGGTTGGGTTTAGGGTTGGGGAAGACGTTAATAAAATACAATAAATGGGAAATTTTATAAATAATATAAATAATTCTCATCAACTTCCAGCCGCATGTGATCTATAGCTGATTAACCGTGTGGATGGATGATTAGAGCCTTCTGAGCCTACTAGTAGGCGCAGAAGGCCCCTACTGGCCCATATCTATCAGCTGATAACCACTGACAGCGCCCATTCAATCGAGTGATAAGATTCGAATCGGCTGGTTGTGGCTGGAAGGGCATCCGCTGCGTAAACCATATGCTGGAATAGTTGGCGGTTCATTTAGCTATGGCGACCTCTAATATAGAGACTAAGCCGAAGGAAAATTATTGAATTTATAACGATCAGCAGACTGTGGGAAACACAAGATGCATGTAGGTCTGGAAAGACCACTTATCTTTTATTTATTTATTCTTTTCATTTATGAGCTTATACGAACCTTTCAGAAGCTGCTATCATTTCCTCACTTGCACATCATTTCAGTTCAATTTCAGTATCTTTCCGGTCAGATCCTCATTCATATTGATAAAACCCTGGGCTTTTGATCATAAACTAAAAAGTATGGTTTAGAAATTAAGTAATAAAAAACCAAATCCAGATGAATCAAAGGGAGAGAGACACGTAAGGAAATAATCAATTTAACCAGACACAACTCAACATGTGATAAAATCTTTCCCATGTAAATCAGAGCCTCTGTTCTAACCAGCCATGGCAACAATATGCATCGAGGGACAGTGGAATTGATTTTAGAAACATTTCTTTTTCTATACCGTAGCTGGAACAACATCATTTGATTATCAGGAGATTATAAATATGATAATATCAGAACTGAGCTTTAGTTAGTGTTAAAAGCTTCTAATGTTCATGTTTTCGCGGCACGGTGGCTCAGTGGTCAGCACTGTCGCCTCACAGCAAGAAGGTCGCTGGTTCAAATCCCAGCTGGGCCAGTAGGCGTTTCTGTGTGGAGTTTGCATGTTCTCCCCGTGTTGGTGTGGGTTTTCTCCGGGTGCTCCGATTTCCCCCACAGTCCAAAGACATGCGCTATAGGTGAATTGGGTGAACTAAATTGGCCATAGTGTATGAGTGCATGTGGATGTGAGAGTGTATGGGTGTTTCCCAGTAATGGGTTTCAGCTGGAAGGGCATCCACTGCGTAAAACATATGCTGGAATAGTTGGCGGTTCATTCCGTTGTGGCGACCTCTGATAAATCAGAGACAAAGCGAAGGATAATTAATGAATGAATGTTCATGTTTTGTGAATTATATACACCATAACCGTCACTGTATTTAAGTCTCTCAATAGTATATGCATTTTTAACAATAAGAAGATCCATTTTCTTGCTATAGCAGTGCATTTGGGGAAAGAGACCGCCCACACGCTCTTCTGATTGGCTGTGATTTTTGATTGACTTTATCACGCCTCACAGCCTCGTCTTGCATATGCAGAAAGATTATTTGCTGAATCGTACTAGATTTTTAAAAATGCTTTTGGTTAAATGCCTGAAATAAGGTCTGTATTTATTTCAAACTAACCCGATAATGTAAATAAAAAGAGAAAAGAGGAAACAAATCACTACTGGATTACTGTTTTGTAATATAATTTGCTGAAAAATTAAAATGTACACTTCAAAAAAATGTCCGTCTATTAGCAGTTCTTCATATTTTGTGATTCATGTTTTTATTTTTTCCCATTTATTTATGCTTTTGAATTGCATTATGGGAACTTGATCATTCTTCCAACAACTTGTAACCTTGAAAAGTTAAAAAAGTGACTTTTATTAACATTTTTTAATAATTTAGAGTGATATATATTGTCTGGGTTGGTGTTGTATATTATGGTACAAATACCTTATATATATAATAAACTGCCAGTGCATTTTCTGTTATTTTACAGACTTATTTCTTAATATATTATTTCTTATATATTCAATTATTTCAAACTGCTAATCTGTAAAATTTTCAACACCAAAAGTCGACAGAGCAGAGATTAAAGTCCCATGACGCAACTCACAACGGTAAAAATACGGAAACTGTTAATTAACAGATATTTTTTACAGTGTAGGCTAATTATATGAAAATGTTACTTTATTGTATTTAATGCATAAACATCTACTCTTAGGTATTGACAAAAATTGATGCTAATATTGAGTGCAACCCAAATTCTTAAACGTTAGGCTAACATCAACAGGTGCGGACAGATCCTTTCTGACAGAAAACATGATTATGACCTGAGCTAATATGCCAAATCAACCAACTCACATCTCCGTTTTTCATCCATGTTGACAATACAGTCATCTGAAGTCATCAAAATATGTCTTTCGGTGTGCCTACAATGACAGGGACATTACACTGTAAGAAGCACCATCCTATGGCTAGATATGATGGCCAGTCGCTGTCGCCACTGGCTTGCATGGTTCGGGACCTGTGGAGCTGTGCATCGATGGATTTGCTCTTCAGTGTTTGGACTTTAAGCAGTGAAAATTAAACCACACTGAAATGAACTGAATTAAACTGAACTTAAACTCTGAAAACTGGACTGACACTGTTTCAATTTACTGCACTCTTCTATGTTAAGCTGCTTTGACACAATCTACATTGTAAAAGCTCTATAGAAATAAAGATGAATTTAATTGAATTGAATGGCACGAGCAACTGCTAATGGTGACTGTCCTGTTCCAAAGTGTAAGACCTCTTTTGGTCAATCTGTTTTCTCTGTTAAGGAACCCAAATTGTAGAATGATTTACCTGTTAGCCTAAAATTAGAAAGTAATGCAAATGTTTTTAGCAGTGTACTTAAAAACTGGTTAAAAACAAAACTGCAGTGTTTACACAAGTAGTCTACTATTAGTTTGTTAGTCTACTATTTAGTTTGTGCCTTACAGCACTTTTATGTAAAGAATTATAATGTTGTGTATATGTATCTATTTTATTTTCATTTTATGTCAAGCCTCCCATGGACAGGTGTTGAGAATTAGCACTTAAACAAATGTATTTGGTTGTCCAGTCTAAATCTGATGTCCATGTCAAAATAAATCAATAAATAAAATAAATAAAAATGGGTGAGATGTTAAACTGAGGCTATGACTCTCTGTGGTCATTAAAATTCCCATAGCACTTTTTCGTAAAGAGTAGGGGTGTAATCCTGGCAAATTCCCCCATCAGCCCAGACCCATCACAAATTCCTAATCTTGCCCCATCCACTTACAGCTGGTGTGATGTGAGGCACTGGTGCTGCCATTGCATCATCCACTAGTGATGGGTGTGGAAAGACCCCCTAATTGCTTCTGATTGTATGTTGCTTTTGATGTGCAGCAGTATGTAATCAAGTGCAATACATATAAATACCCAGGGCTTGAGAGTAAAGAAATACATGTAATGGAATTCATGGTCCAATTCAATGTGGACAGATGATTCTTTTGAGTCAATCTTAAATTGATCATTTCTTTTGGTTAATGAAACCAGTGTAAATGAATCGCAAAAAGGAGAGATCTGGAGTGTATTTTTCTAAAGCATCGCTAGCAAACTGTGCTTGTTAAATTACATTGAACTCACAACATTATTTGCTACCATAGTTGTTTTGGACCTGATAATTTTGACTCAGTGATTCTTTTGTGAGGTTCGCTTCACTATAGAGAGGATTGTCAGCGAAGTAATCACTTAAAGTTGGGTCCATTCATTAAACAAACACATTGTATAACTTGGAAAACTGTGCCATTTGTTTTGGCTACTTGTATGATATGTTTGATGTGTTCGGATACTTTGGCTTGGAGTGCACCAAGTAACAGCACTGGGTCCCATTCGTTTGTGTTACATAGCTTACGTATTTTGAAGTATTCGGATTAAATCTGAGTAATCTAATGAAATAATTGCTTTTGATTGTATGTTACTTTGGATTTGAAGCAGTATGTAGTGAAGTGAAATATAGTTCATGAGTACCGAGGGCTGGAGAGTAACGAAATACATGTAACGGAATTCATGATCCAATTCAATGTGGACAGATGATTCTTTTGAGTCAATCTTAAATTGATAAATTCTTTTGGTTAACGAAACCAGCGTGAATGATTCGCAAACTGGATAGATGTGGAGTGTATTTTTCTGAAGCATCGCTAGCAAACTGTGCTTGTTAAATTACATTAAACTCACAACATTATTTGCTACCATAGTTGTTTTGGACCTGATAATTTTGACTCAGTGATACTTTTGTGACGTTTGCTTCACCATAGAGAGGATTGTCAGCGAAGTAATCACTTAAAGTTGAGTCCATTCATTAAACAAACACATTGTATAACTTGGAAAACTGCCATTTGTTTTGGCTACTTGTATGATATGTTTGATGTGTTCTGATACTTTGGCTTGGAGTGCACCAAGTAACAGCACTGGATCCAATTCATTTGTGCTACATAGCTTAAGTATTTTGAAGTACTTGGATTAAATCTGAGTAATCTAATGAAATACACTTCAAAAGTAACCATTCCAGCCTTGTTAATGCCTCATTCAAGAATTTCCCTATGGAGAAAATGCAAACAGTTGCCTTCTGTTTAAAAATAAATAAATAAATACTGTTCATTTTCTCCCATTCATTGTTATATAAGTGGTTCATCTCAGCTAAATACATTGTCTGAGAGAAATAGAAGGACACTTGAGGACTTTTGCATTTACGCCTTAAGAAAACAAGTCTAAAAAACAAATCAACAAGTTTATTGTGTGCTTTATTAGGGTTGGTGCTAAACACAGGACAACGAGTGCCCATGGTTTGGAAGAGTACAAGAAAAAAGCAGTGGTGATTTCTAATTCTGACCCCGAGCGCAGAAAGCATTAGAGCTTCAGTGACAAAAACTGAGCAGTTCAAAGCACGGGTCATCACTTCAAAACGCTCGTAAAAACACCACACTCCAATCGGCCACGATCCCAAACCCTCTTTGAAATCTCCACAAAGGACAACAGAGTCATGTCTACTCCATTAAAGCCGGGCCAGACTCCGACACTGTGTACCGGCTCTTCTGTCATGCAAAAAGGCATGTTGGAGGCCTTTTGTGTGGAGGCGTTTCAGTTGTTACACACATAAAGCCCTGAAAACACTCAGTCAAGCATGATGGATTGGTCAAGACAACGAAACAACAAATCATTCGAATGAATAAAAAGACGCTTTGTAAACGACGCTGCACTTTAAGATGATTTTCATCTCCATCTTTTCATCTCCGTTTTTTTAAAACTGAAATGAAATATTTAGGTTCTTCATGAGCATTTCCTGTCTCAAAATGTTTTGCTACTGTACCTTTAAGTATGTAACCTCTTTGCATATGAAATGCATAACAGCATTAAAAGTTTTTTGAAAGAAGTCTCTTATCTTCAACAAAGCTGCATTTACTTGATCAGAAAACAGTTTTATTGTGATATAGTATATCACTACAATTTAGAATAACTCTTTTTTTTATTTAATTATTTTTTTTCTGTGATGCTAAATAGTAATTTTCAGCATAATTATTGTAGTAATAATAATAATAATTCCTTAAATTTATATAGTGCTTTTCTGGACACTCAAAGCGCTTTAGAATTTTTTTTTTTGGGAATCTCCTCATCCACCACCAGCGTGCAGCATCCACCTGGATAACGCAACGACAGCCATATTGCACCTACTCTTTTTCGAAGGACATCCTTAAGGACCTCAGTTTAACGTCTAATCAGAAAGACGGCGCTCACTGAGCAGTATTGAGTCCCCTTCACTATACTGGGGCGTTAGGACCCACACAGACCGCAGGTTGAGCGCCCCATGCTGGCCTCACTAACACCACTTCCGGCAGCAACCTAGCTTTCCCATGTGGTCTCCCATTCAGGTACTTACCGGGTGCAGCCCTGCTTAGCTTCCATGTGAGAGTTGCAGAGAGCTAGCTGCCGGCTAGTATTCAGTGTCACGTGATCCTTCAGAAATCATTCTAATATTCTGATGTGCTGCTCAGTTATTATTAATAGTTGCTCAATTATTAATATAGATCTTGAACACATTTTGCTGCTTAATATTTACTTTTTTTTCAGGATTCTTTAATGAAGTTCAAAAGATCTGCATTTATTTCAAACATAAATCTTCTTCAGTGTTTTAAATGTCTTGACAGTCAATTCTAATCAATTTAATGCAACCTTGGTGAATAAAATAATTTCTTTCTTAAACATACCCAACCAAACCTTTGAATAGTAGTATATCAATAATTGATAATAACTGAGCTGAAGTTTTTCCCAGTACTGTGTTGCAGCTGGAAGGCCACTCGCTGTGTAAAAACATATGCTGGATAAGTTGGGGGTTCATTTCGCTGTGGCGACCCCTGATGAATAAAGGGACTAAGCCGAAGGAAAATGAATAAATGAATGAGCTAAAGTTTTGAAGGATCATGTGACACTTAAGACCAGAGTAATGATGCTGAGAATTAATTTCTGACATCACAAAATGAAGCTACAGTATTTTACTTTTCAAACTGTAGTTCTTTAATGAAATAAATGTATCCGCTGCATAAAACATAGGAAAATGAATGAATGAATGAACACAAAAGAAGATATTTTGAAAAATGTTGGATAACAGTAGGCATTGACTTCCATATTAGGAAAAAAAAAAGTTTCCAGCTTTTTTTAATATATCTACTTTTCTGTTCAGCAGAAGAAAGAAAAAGTTGACTTAAAATTGTAAGGCAACTTGCTGCACAGCTTTTTTGAGCTGACTCAACTTTTAACCCAAAAACTGCAATTGACTCGACTTAAATTGAGCCAACTTAAAAAGCTCTGCAGCAAGTTGCCTTAAAATGTTGGCGGTTGATTCTGCTGTGGCGACCCCAGATTGATGAAGGGACTAAGACAAAAAGAAAATGAATGAATGAATTTAATTTAATTTCTCTTTCTTTCTTTCTTTCTTTCTTTCTTTCTTTCTTTCTTTCTTTCTTTCTTTCTTTCTTTCTTTCTTTCTTTCTTTCTTTCTTTCTTTCAATTACAATTATTTATTATAGTTATTTTATTCATTTTTATTTTCTTTCTTCCCCTTTTGGGTGGTTCAGGGAGGCAAATGCTTATAAGAGTAGTGTTGTTGAGTAATAATTCCCCAAAAATATTTTGTAATTTGCTGATTTAATGGATTTCATGTAAAATTCAATAAATAAATAAATATACAAAATAGAAATAAAATAAATGTGTCATAGTCTTTCGGCTTGATTCTTTCATAATATAAACCTTTTTAATAATACATGGACAATTCACAACTAATACTGGCACACATATTTAAAATACCATGATCATCAGGCATTTGCAGGTGAACAGCTGAGCCTGTTTTTTCTTGAGGTTTTTTTCCCTTCACTGTTGTCAAATTGTATTAATTTTTTAATTTATTTTACTATTATTTAACCCGGAAGTCTCATTGAGATTTAAAATCTCTTTTACAAGAGAGACCTGACCAAGGTAACAGCCACACAGTAAAACAATTTAAAAATACATAAACACCACATAACAACATTCCATCAGTCCTCTCAACAAAAACAATCACATGCTTCCAATACCACTCTCTTTATAATGCCTTTAAATTTACCGAAAGACACAATTTTATTTAGTTTTAAAGAGCCCCTATTATGCATTAAAAAAGGTCATATTTTGGTTTTGGGGGTCTCCAACAACAGTCTGATATGCATGCAAGGTCAAAAAATTGTCTTCATTGTCTTATAATACGCATTTATTTTTACTTAGCTATCCCAACGACTCCCATATGATTCATTCAGCAATTCATTTGTTCCCAAACCCCTCCTTAGCGCGATGCTAATCTGCGCTGATTGGTCCGATGACCCAGTCTATTGCGATTGGTAGACTGGGTTCAGCGCGAGACAGAGACAAATGCCCACCACGGCTTATCAACATTGCTGAAGTAGTCAGAGTGCAGAGTGTTTGTGTGAGCCCAATGCAGGAGTGCATTAAAGCAACGCAGTTTAACACCAGCATATTGCTCTATTCTTAACCATGACACACATTCAGTATTAATCCACACATTGGCAAAAGCTGAACTATTTTGAAACTTGACTGCCGCACGTGTGTAGGAACAGCTGACGGTGGCCATAGCAACGACAAACAGCAGTGGATCGCGAGCTCACAAACGCATTTAAATCCGTAAACAAAGCGGCACGTGCTGCGTTTTCAACGTGATTTTACACGCGATATGAGAATATAAAGAGTTAACCAGATACAGTATAAGCCGTGTGGAGCGGTTACAAGTAACAAAACACAATTAAATACATAATTTGCAAGCTAGAAAAAACAAGGAGGCAACCATTTTAATCGCACTTACTTACACTTGTGAAATGGAGGAAGAAACTGATCCATGTGTACTGTAAAGTTCCTGTCAAGCTCTGACAAAGTCCCATACATCAATAGTCTTTTCTGATCCTTCCTTTAACAAACGGCCGATGAATCCCCCGTTGTAAGCGTGTAGATTGCTGAAGCACTCTACAGACAGCACAAGGCTGAGGCTATGATGCTGAGGTATTTTTGCAAAAATAAACTTCAACCACTGACTCTTCACACCCTCATATTTGGGTAGGGAAAGTAACACTAACTTTCCCTCACACTTCAGAGCACAGCGTCTTTGCAACATGATTCAACTGGGATCTGCTAGTGTTTGTCTTCTTCTTTTTCTTTCTACAGTGTTTGTGGGCGAGGCCGGGGGGGTTCAATTTTCCCGGGTCTGCGCAAGCATCAAATGGGCGGGGCTTGAGTTCCGCATCGACATCACACCGACACGGCTAAAGACTCGTTACCCCCACGATTAATTTGAACCACTCTGAGTTGACTTTTTTATAGATGAATCAATAGTTTTAAACACGGTGCACTTTCAGATTTAAGCCTTAGCTGGATATTTCACTTCACTTAGAGCTGTGTTACACACTGCATGGGAGGTCATTTTCAAAAACCCATAATAGGGGCTCTTTAAGTCCTTTTGCAAATTATTCCATGCCCAAGGTGCACAATAAGAAAATGCAGTTTTTCCCAGTTCTGTACAAACTCGAGGTATATTAAAAAGCAAACACTTGGAAGAGCGTAGCTGGTAATTCCCAGAACTAAGACAAAGAAAGAAGTTTGCGCTTTCAAATGGTGAAGTTTGCTCCTCGCCACTGGCTTGCTTGGTTTGGGACTTGTGGAGCTGCGCATCGTTGGATTTGCTCTTCAGTGTTTTGGCTTTCAGCAGTGACATTTACATTACACTGAACTGAGCTAAATCAACACAATCAACGTTTTGATTTAATGGCTAATTCGTACGATCTCATTCGTACAATTTAGTATGATTTTCTTATCCCCAATGACGGTTGGGTTTAGGGGTGGGGTTGCCATGCCTCCTTTTTAAAATCTTACATTTTCGTACGACTGAACTCGTATGAACTCTTGCAAATTAGTCACTAAACTGAAAAAAACGTAAAATAATTACGTTTCCTCATGAGATCAGGCTGGCTAAACTGAACTTCAACTGTGACAACTGAACTGAAGCCGTTTCAATTGACTAGAACTTCATCTATATTAAGCTGCTTTGACACAATCTACATTGTAAAAGTGCTATAGAATGAATTGAATTGAACTGTGAGATTGCATGAGTTTGTATTTGTGCTTCTGACCTTATTGCTTTGGTCAGCATCTCTGTTGAGTTGTGTCTTTTCCTGGTCCCACTGGCTCTGCGCCGCCTGTAGTTTTCTCTCTAGACTCTGCTGCGTCTGCCGGCTGTCTTCTTTGACGCTGCTCAGGGACGCCTGCAGCTCAGATATTACCTGTGTGAACACATCCAAACACAGGCTCAATCATCTTCAGCCGACTACAGCAACAGGCCATTGAGCTCAGCGATCAGCAAAAGCTCTTCAAGGGCTGTTTTAATTACTCGGCTAATGATTCTGCTGAACGCAACGCTTGACCAGCTGGAGTCAAGTATGCAAAAATGTCTTTGAGCAGATCTTTTCACTGGAAGCTAAGGTCTCAGGTCAGCCGCTCGCGTTACATAATCAATTCCTTCTGAAATATATATTTTAAAATATAAACCAATAAGAGTAGCTGGAGAAGCTGCTGCAAATTTAAGTAGTTCAAGTACAGTCAAACTACTTTTAGAAGTTAAAAACCAGCAGTGAATTACATTAAATGTTGCTAGATAAATCTAGTTCTATTAACCTGTTAGCCAGCACTCAACCTATGGGGATTTATCAATACCTAACTTAAAATGGTAACAGTTCTTGACCCCAGTGAGATATGAACACAAATTAGGTATCATTGAGCTTTCTACACTGTAAAAAATATCCAGAAATTAACAGTTTTATGAATTTTGTGATTCGTGTTTTTATTTTCCCCCGGTTATTTGTGCTTTTGAATTGCATTATGGGACCTTAGCCTTTCTTCTGACTTTTATTAAAATTTTGAATTGTTTAAAGTGATATATTGTTTTATATTGCGCTACAAACACCTTGTAATAAACTGCCAGTACATGTTCTGCTATTTTATAGACTTAAATATTATTTTGTATACATTATATGATTTCAAACTACTAAAATGTCAATAAAAGTCACTTTGTTAAACTGTAGAGTTGAATTTTCCACATCAAAAGTCGAAAGAGCAGAGATCAATGTCCCATAATGCAATTCACGACCGTAAATAAACAGAAAACACTTGTGAATCACAAAATAAGTAAAAATAACAGATATGTTTTACAGTGTAGTGTTTCATGCTCAAAAAAAAAAAGAAAAAAAAAGTTAAAGATGCTGAAGTAATGTTTACCAACTGAATTCCTATACAAACACATGAAATCAGTTATTAGTTGCTATTAGCACAATGATTTTTCAAATGCCAGAGTTTTTAACAACATTACACACATGGAGTCACTTGAAAACACTCTTAAGAAAGGACATGTTTCAGACTTGCACACAGAAAGAACAGTGTTATGATGCTACACTAAACAGGCATTTTCCCCCCCTTTTTAAAATATTTCCCAAGCGATGAACAGAGCAAGAACATTTCTTTCAGTGTTTCCTATTATGCATTTCTTTATATTTTTCTCCACATGGAATACTAGTTGATGCCCTCAGGGAGGAGGTACAGAGTTCTAGACTGTTAAATAAGTCAAATAGGTATAAATCTCATTAATTCCATTTTTAATCACTTTATTGAATATTATAAATTCTTATAATTGGGGGGTGTTGGTCTTTTGCATAATGTACTGTGTCATGTTTATACATTATAAACATTTGTTTTGTCACTAAATGTACTCTGTTCTCTTGATTGCCCACAAAGAAAATGTTCTCCTTCATTCATTCATTTTCTTTTCGGCGTAGTCCCTTTATTAATCTTCCAGCTGCAACCCATCACTGGGAAATATCCATACACACCCATTCACACACATACACTACGGACAATTTAGCTTACTCAATTCACCTATAACGCATGTCTTTGGACTTATGGGGGAAACCGGAGCACCCGGAGGAAACCCACGTGAACACAGGGAGAACATGCAAACTCCACACAGAAATGCCAGCTGACCCAGCCGAGGCTCGAACCAGCGACCTTCTTGCTGTGAGCCGATTGTGCTACCCACTGCGCCACCGTGACGCCCACAATGTTCTCCTTATGGAGACAAATTAAGCTTAAGATTGACATTGAAAAAATAGTCAAATCTGCTAAGGTCAATATTTTTGACTAGCTACAGAACAAAACACGATTGTCAAATAACCTGCCTAATTACCCTAGTTAATTAAGCCTTTAAACTGCACCTAAGGCTATATTATTGTGCAAAATAACTAGCAAACTGAAATGTACTGTCATCATGGCAAAGACCAAATATATAAGTTAGAAATTAGTTATTAACACTATTATGTTTAAAAATGTGTTGACAAAATCTACTCCATTAAACAACACATTAGAACATTTCTAATAAGCTTGCCTTCAACTGTATATCTGAATGCATACGGTAACACTTTAGTTTAAGTAACATTTCACACCATTTACTACTGGCTTATTACCTGCCTATGATTAAGATATTAGCAGTTTGTTACTTATAAAGTCTGATCCTATTTTATATCCCTAATCCTATCCAACTACTACCCTACTAACTATTAATAAGCAGCTAGTTAGTAGTTTATTGAGCTAAAAGTCTTAGTTAATGGTTTGCTAATAGCATGAAATGTACATTAAAATAAAGTGTGACCATATACTCACATACTCAAACACTATATAGAACATCTCAATTGCTTGACATCTTATTTTGTCAAAAAACGTTACCTTAAGTTAACATACAAGCGTGTTTAAGCAAAATATCTCAGTTTACAGTTCAACGTCGAGACAGCAGGCAACAAATCAACTGTAAAACCTCTACGATTTATTACTGGGATTCAATAATGAACAGATTTGGATGCTGATCGTTTTGCGTCGTCTCTGTAAACACAATTAAGTTCGGTCTCTATCAAGTGCAGCTGAAGGTCTAGCCTAAAGCCTATTCCAGCGTCCAGTCAGAATCAGTGTTGTTAGCGCTCAAATGTGAGCTGTACAGTAAAATCCCAAATGACCGCCCCTGCATGACTACAGTCATTCCTCACTTTATGCACACATATACACATCGAAAAAAAGAAGAGAGAGATCGCAGAAAGAGAGAGAGAGATAAGACGGACTGTTTAATGAAGCTCTAGTGAGATGAAAATGAGGAAAAAACTGGCCCTTTGAAATCTCGCAGTCCAAATTCAGATTCTATTTCAACTGCAGCCAAGAGAGCGGCAGCGGCAGCGGCAGCAGCAGCGCCGGGCAGCGGTGCAGCTCAGGGCTAGACAGATAATTGTTTATTGTGCATAAATGTTCGGAGGAACGCTTTTACTGGAATCCGTTCATTGTGTGGGAGTTGGGAGTGAACTCTTGGAGCGGACACAGAGGGAGAGATTAGGCTTATTTTGTCAGTGGGCGAACCACATGAAAGCAACCAAACGCCCCATTATTATGGTAACATAAGTTCTCATGGTAATAATTATTTGGCTATACGGATTCTTGCATCAAGTCTTTTGCCTGAAGGAGCACACTCATCCCTCGATTGTATTCCTCACTCTGGATATTACGAAATTTTGATGTTAAAGGCTTTAGTGTGCCTTATTTTATTTAAAGCTTCTTCTCTTTTTTTATTTAGTTTGGAGGAAACGTTATTATGAGGTCTTAAATTGTGATCTTAATGATGACTGATGCAATGATGTGGGCAATATATACAGTGCCCAGGCATAAATGAGTTCACCCCTTACAGATCTCACTTGTAAATTAATACTTTCAATGGGATGCTATACAATAATATGGTTGTGTATATACATTAGATAAGTCAGTACCAAAGCCAAAACTGGAACTAATCTAACAAAATAGCTTAAGATCACGGTGCAAAAATTAGTACACCCAAATCGATATGTTAGGTAAAAATATTAAATACAATTTTAATAAAGAGGAAAAATCAAGAGAACCCTAAAAAAATCTGTAATTTTCTTTGGAACATCTCATTTTAAAGGTGCCCTGTAAAGAAAATCTGAGTATACCTAGGCATATTTAAATAAGAAGAGATCAAAAGGAAATGGGCATACCGTGACCCACAGACTCCATTGTTTTCTCGTGTAAATTCCATGATTGAACAGCAGGTCAATCAGAACACAAAGCAGACTGTTGCGTGACTCACAGTCCATGCCCTCATCATTTGCATGTAAGTCTACTTTAGGTCATTCATCTGGACCTAATGAGCAGCTGACGTCATTAAGAGAACACAGTCTCATATGTAGCTCTGAGATCATTACTATGCACGCCCCAGGCTGCATTTGATAAGCCACATGTTCTAATGAGACAACAATGATCATTTTCCTTCCTTAGCTATATTTAAGCTTCTATTTGACTTACTATCAGGGCTTGACATTAACACCCGTCAACCCGCAAAATGCGGGTAGATTTCAGCTGTGGCGGGTTAGACAACCACACTCACTAGCCACTTTGGCCGGTTGAAAATACTTTTTAAATTGTAGTTTTCTTAAAAGGAGGGTTCAACAATAAGGATGGCCCAATATTCGTGCAAATGTGATCTTAGAATTGAGAAGCAGCACGACTGACAAAAATACTTGTGTTCGCGCAAGCAAAAGAAAGCAGGTGAACACAGAATGAGAGAATGATCAGGTGACTGTAAAAAAGCGTGCGCACTCCTGTTTACTTGCGTTTATAGGGTTTAATTATCATGTTTTTACAAAAACATTGCTGGGACTTTTAGCCAGGACAGACTACTGTGCATATTTCAATACATGACAATAGTTCTTTTTTAAATCTCTATTTTTGTTTTGTTTTGACACATTTAAAATTTGTGGCTAAGAAATAATAATTTATTTATTTTTGGTGTGGTCAGAGATCAATTTGGCAAATCCTTAATTTTGAGCCCTTAAAAGTCATGTGAAATAAAAACTAATTGCAATGCGACACAACCCATTTGCCCATGCACATTGAGCAAGCTCATACACAACACACACAAAAAGTTAAATGAATGAGGAGGCATGTGGACATAACACAAAATATAAATCAAGTAATTTTAGCATGTCAAAGTCAAATTTAAGCATATAAAATATATTTTCCCAACAACAAAATTGTGGCTAGTGAAAATGGCGAGCGGCTAGTAATGTTGGAAATCTACTAGCCAAGGTGGCTGGTGATCAAAAAAGTTAAAGTCAAGCCCTGCTTACTATACATGTGGAAATTTTATTTTGAAAACAGGAGCCCCAAACTGTTTACTATGTGTTACTGGGCAACGACTGCACAAGACATGTTCAAACTCGCGTCAGGATGCAAAATTTACATAAATATCATGGTGTTTTATTGTGAATTTTGATATGTATGTTTCAACAAACATATGTAGACTGCTCAATCGTGTCAAATCACTCAGCTCAACTGTCATCTGTTCATGCAGAGGTTGATATTATTTCCTGGCTGTGTTTTCTTTGACATTATAGCTTAAAAATATAATACATCTCCAGGCCTGTAGCCAGGGAGAGTTCGGGTGGTTCGGAGGACCCACCCCTCACTGACAAAGGTCCAGAATTTGTTCCATACAAGAGCTCATTTGTCCTATTTTGACTGCTATACCATTATAAATAGTGAAAATAACTCATCGAAAAAGGCTTTAAAACCAAGGGTAATCCTGGTGTGACTTCAGTTAACCAGTTTTGGCCAATGTAAACAATTATTTTTCAAGAGTCCAGCTGTGCCAGAAAACATCTGACCTAAGAGAAGTCATCTTTCGCTACTGTATTGTTTTTAAATAGAGAAAACATTTGACAAGTAACTTTTATTCTAAATCTTGGACCTTATTCTTAAAAACATGACCAGTAAAAAGATGTGAAGCACCAAAAGAGACCCATATTAAAATTAATTTGAATACTATTTTGGCTATTGTTGTCATCCATGATTTTTCACATGTACTTTTTTTTTTACAAGCGAGGCTAGAAAAATTGTGAAGCTCTAAATTATTATTATTATTAATGTTTTAATTTTTTATTATTCAAATGGCAAAATTCTGACTGAGGAAAGTTGAATATGCTGGCCAGTTTGTTATTTGCCTAATAAATTACAATAGACTACAGTTTTTAATGTAAAACTTTTTTCTAATGATATATAATGTAATAAATTTGTATTTAAAAAATAAATATTTGTCATATTTCTTTATTCTAAATATTTAGGAAATATTTTTGGTACATCAAAAAGTGTGGTTATGATGACCATCCGACAAGCTAATCCAGTTAAAAATAGTGCTTAAAATGTCACCTAAATTAAGTATTTAAATCTCATAATTAAATAGAAAACAAAGCGAATAACTGCAAAAGGTCCACTTTTGGAGAGAAAAGAACCACCCCTTTTACCAGGCTGGCTATGGGTCTGCATCTCTATCAGTCTCTTTTGTCAAGTTTAATTATAATTTAGCCTTTATCCACAACAGATCTCATAAGCAAAATATCTTAACATTACTCTGATGGCTTTATATTAGACTCTTCTTATAAATAATATTGTGTTATTACTGTTTTGTTCAAATGCACCACAATGTACTGTCTATATTCACTGAGAAATGGATAAATATATGAATTTTCAAAAGGGAGGTGTACTCGTTTGTGCTGTGCACTGTACAGTTTTTACAGTATATCCTCATTAAATGCAAGGACTTTGTGGGTGGTATACGCTACAGTCTGCTTGCTTGGCTGTTGCAATGGATTATTATATTCTGGTCTCCAGATTCGTCAATTAAGTCTAAAGTTATACAAGTTATAAAGAAATAAGAAAGGAAATGCTCTCTGATTTAGAGAGTCTTCAATTAGAGATACACAAACAAACAAAAAACCATCAAGAACTAACTTTGATGTGATGGTTTGAAGTTATTAAATACTTTGAAAAAAGCATTACACAGACCTGAAACAACCAACCCAGACTCATTGCGGATATGTACCCAGGTCTACATATCTGGGGACGGCGAAATATGTAACTGGAGGTACGTCTGCTCGGTAGTTTTTGTTTGTGCAAATCCACTGGTCGCCGTGTACACTTTTTCTCTTGCCTCTTCTCACGTAAATCCACTAGAGGGCGCAATATACACTTCAGCTTACCAGGAAAGTGTGCTGTCGACTGACCGACTGACCCACCCACCCCCTTCCCTAAACCCAACCGATTGTGTTTTCAAAAGCAATCTAAAAATAGAAAAGCCGTTGCGGTCGCGGGATTTCACCACGCTTTCAGCCTGTTGTTTATTTATTTTATTTTTTTGTTTTTGTTTTACCTGGTTTCTGGAACTGCTCTTTGCCAGACTCGAACACTGTCATCGCAGTCAACTTCGCTCTGCATCCCAAGTCCACTGATGTATGCAGTGAGCTACTGGGCAAACTGATAACATTGGAGGTAAGCGGTCAGCGGTAGCGCAAAAAAAAGAACAGAAGCCGTTGGCATTCAGAAGCCGTTCATTTTAAAGACAAAATGCAGCCAGACGTACCTCTGGCTACATAATTTGCGCTCTCCAGACAGGGGTACGTATCCACAATGAGTCTGTGTTGGAAACAACGTTACTTTGTTCAGATGGCTTCTATTATTTCATAATAAGTTGGTTACTAAATTTACACTAAGATATACAAGTTATAACTAGGGATGCATCAAAATTTTGGCCGCCAAAGATGGAATTTTCTGTTTTCACTATGAAAGTTCTATGCTAAGAAACCCATTAATTTCAATGGCCTGCACCGCACAAGGGTGGTTGGTTTGTTGCTGTACCAACCAAAGTGCAAGAGCGGTCAAAATAGCTACAAATAGCTAAATATTCTGCTCAAAAGCAAAGTCCACTCAAATAACTCAGAGACAGGACCTTTCTATGTAATTAGCGCTAATGTGCCATCATGGCAACCCTGGTAAAATGACGACTCTCAGTTTGTTCACTGTCGAGATTATTAAAATTTACTGTCAGTAAAATGTGCTTGTGTTTTTTTTTTTTTAATCAGCATAATTTAAGTTAGTTAAATTTAACAAGTCTCACAAAATTACTTTCTATTATTCAATAAAATAATATAAATCATTATTACAAAGCATTTTCGGATCCAGAATATTCTGTTTCAGCACATAATTTTCATTTCGGTGCATCATAATTGTAACAACTGTAGCAACTGTTAAAATGAAACAATATACACTTGTAATTTTACCATCAAATGCAAAAGATAAAGGAGTTCTATTGTCTTCATATCAACATTAATAATAACAAATAATGTTGCAGCTACACACACATATCCATATGGTTAAGAAAACACCTTGTGCTGCCTCATCATTAGCTGGAGAGCTTCAAACACTAGTGAGATTAAAGGTCAATCAAAGAGGAGCAGGATTTCCAAAAATGCTAATTAAAAACCCTCCAGCGGTACAGTGTGCACTCATAACAGAGCGGAGGTCCCTCAAGACAATGTATGGTATATGGTATGGATTTAATTGGCACACTTCACATGCAATTCTGCAGCTTTGGGAACATCTGAGAGCTGTGTGTTGATGGCATAGGTTAGTGCGTGCTTCAGAAGTTCAAAGGACACTTGTCTAAACAACCTCGCAGTGCATTGTGGGACGCTAGAGCAGCTGTATCCTTCCACCGTCATTCTTCCAAGGCCAAACAGACACATCAAAGAAATTGAGATCAATTAAAGGCAGAATATAGTGTTCAGGGGCTCTGAAAAGGATATTCGATTTGTATGATTTCAAATAAAACTGAAATAAAATAAAAACTAAGATACATGGTGTATTGTTAACTGTACCACTTTACTTGAAATAGGTGTTCATAAGACTGTCATAAAACCTCTAAATTCATGACATAACATGAAGATTATTTGCATGCTTATAATAACTGCAATTAAGTGTCATTAGCTCAGATGACTACAAATAAATTT